>OU015500.1:59169756-59272256 GCA_907164885.2 Dolomedes plantarius
TTTAATACAGTGCTTGTTATTTTTTCTTACAGCCAATTATTAGTGAAAAAATGTGCTTTATTTTTAACTGTTTTTTTAATCAGTGCTGAAAACAATTATAGAAACAGTTTTACATTATCAAATAAAGTGTTTTTGGTAATCATGGAAAATTTCAAGGTAACTGTACAGTTAAAGTTTTCTAGAAAAATGCACCTAATTATAGGCCTGTAAAATTTTTCGAGAAAGAAACTCATCCTGTTTGCGAAGGTATTGTAAAATAAATTACCTATATTAACAATAATTAATTCAGTTTGAAATATTCACAATGATCTGTTTAATCACTTGCAAAAAAAATCATAGCAATTCATTAGCGTTTTTACGAGATATAAAGATTTCCATAACAGCAAACTTTTGTTGTTTTTGGCTGTCAAGAACGTCTTGGTCCTCTTAACAGTAATGGTAAATAATTGAAATTTACTGAAAACTAACATCATTTACCATAGGATGTAACTTCTATTATCTAGCTGTTAAAATTAAAACAAATTTGCATCGAATATTCTTAAAATTTTTTCAGTTATATAACACCTAAATAAACCCCTGACAAATGAGATTTTTCCTTAAGTTGATGACGACTACATTTATGCCGTTAAAAACTTTGGTTAATTTTTCATAATTGATGCTTCTTTTTGTAGGATGTAATTTTTTCTATCATAGATGGTAAACCATTAACAATGAGCAATAACAATGGATGGCAGATTTCTATAAGAGTGTATCGGAGCACGACCGTTTCGCCTTTTTCAATCTTCTATTCAGTGAGTTTTGGAGCAAGACTAGGTAAGCTCTCTAGAGATGAACGGAGTTCTTGTATTAATAAATAGTTAGGTCTCAGTACCCTCCCCACTTAGATCGTTTCGCTTCGGGAAAATTCTAAGCGCACTCTAAAAGAAGCTGATTGCAGGTGCAATTTTGAATAGAGGCTTTCAGAAACTTAAAAATCTGAAGGCAGAAGAGGATATCCTCGAAAATCCCTTCAAAAACGTTGATTTTCTATTAAGAAAAAAAACACTTTAAAAGGTTGAAGGTTTTCCCATTCAGCTTTCATTTGTAACGTGAAACATCGACCAAAAAAAAAAAAAAAAGTATGATTTTGCTTAAGCTTTCTAAAATCTGTTTTAGATCTAGCAATGAATTTTAGCTATCAGAATGGTTTTAAAGGTCAGATAAGTGTCTTAAATCCAGAATAATTATAAGGAGTGGCAACTTGTTTTGGGCTAACTGGTGTATTTAACTTTTCTTCAGACCTTTGAGGCATTCGATACCATTGTCTCAAAAGACAAATAACAAAGGTGTAACGAAACATTTGTTATTTAACCGATTAGTCAATCGCACCTAACGTATACATCTAATTACATCTAATTGCTTATTTGTAGTCATATCATGGTTTGTTTTAAAACAGTTTCTTAACCATTATATATTTTCAAAAAATAAGAGAGCGGCGACTAAAATAATACATTGGGATATTTGTATCAATACAGAATCTTAATTTAATCCCATTTTTGAAAAGGAAGTTATAGAGAAAGATTAACAAAATTTATTAATATGTAACAGAATAAAGGGATATAAATTTGGAACGTTGGGAATAAGGAATCTAAAGTAATCCACGAATAGGGAGAAGCGTCATAAATGTAACATATTCTAGATCTTTTGAATAACGTAAGAGTGTAATGTTAAAAAGTAACTATGGAAAGTCACAAAAACACAAATAAAACTCTTAATATCATTCAAGATCGCGTGATCGATAGATTAATTTATAGAATGTAATTATTTGGTAATGCTGAGCAAAAAAATAAAAATATGAAATTCTAATTGTTCAGTCAGAACAAGTTGATCTGCGCAATTTCTTTATTTTTGATCGTTGAAACTGTAGATTGAAAAATTGAAAACAGCAGGTTTTGAGACGTATGTAGGTTGAAAAATCTGACAAATTGTATGCTAATAAATATTCTTGAACTTGTAGAAGCTATTTAACTGAAAAACGTGCCTTGTCACCTTGAATTGAAAAGACTCAGGAAGTAGTATGTGATAAGCAAACACATATGTTACAGGAGAACGCAATCGCTTTAGACATTTCGGTATGGAACAAAGCAACATTTAAATGATTAAATATGTGGTCATTTGTTTGCTTTCATTTCTCCACAAAAATCGAAACCTATCCTTGAAAACTGTTTGAGTTTCCTTGGTGTTTATCGGTAAAATGAGTGATAAATTAAATTTATTTCTAAGTTCGTGGGAATGGAAACCTTTTTAAATAGTTCACATATCATGACTAAAATACATTATCTATGACTAAAACAGAGACGATTTATGATTACAGAATAACTTCATGTTTTTCTTTAAGCCTAATTCAAAATCAATTCCCTTTTGGTTGATACAAAGTTATCGGTAGAAAATTAGTAAATCATTTCCTGCCATGTACAGAAGAGAAATATAGTGATCCTGTCGAAATTTGAATTGCTGAAATCGTCATTTTAATTCTTAAGGCGGTGTGTCAGTTGACATCCCAGTTCTTCAGTCTATGGGAATTATTTAGTAACAAATGACAGATTAGGAAATTAGTATTCTTAAATTTTACATCTTGCATCCTTTAAAGTAAATCTTTAAACGAAATCAAGGATTTTCAAAAATCCTGTACAGAAAAAAAAAATTTTCCAAAACGAATTTTATTTTACTTTAAAATATACCATTTATTTGATATCGTCCGAAAATTCTCCAAATTATAGAGAACAGTCGATATCATTCAAAACAAGACATAAATAGTCAGTTCTGTAGAGAATGCGCATTGTTAAGCAGTTTCCATACAAATGTCGACAAAAATATGTCTCCAATTATCAGTAACTTATTTCAAAAGCGTGTTTTCAACTTTCAAATTTCCTCTATTCATTTCACTCTTGCTAATCGTATAACTCTTCTATTAACTCCGAAAAGGTTAGTTTGTGCAAATCTAGTTCATAAACAACCTGAAGATCTATTTTACTCCATGACACGGAAGTGAAAGATTATCACAATTTAGCTTCGGGTAACTAATGATAAAATCTTGGTAGACCTTCTTTGGCAAATGCAAAAACGGTAAGTGGCGTTTCCTGTATCCCATTTCATTTTCTTTTCCTCATTAGCACGCCTGCGATGTCTTTAATGTGTAGGTTAACTTTTGAGAGTGCGTAACATTTACAAATAAAAACTGTCCTTTGACATACAGTAGCGAAGTCTAGTTTCTTATTCTGTTTTTTTTTCTTTATGGCACGAAGTATTTTTATCTGTGACGAGAAAAAATATCTTCATCAAGTTAAAAAGAATTATTTTAGGAAAATACGTCTTTTTCAGTACCACATATGCATATAAAAAATAAGAACATAACTTACAGAAGGCATCATGATAATTAACAGTTTAAGTCATTATTGACGCTTCACTTGATGACCAAGTATTAATTTCTTTGTAACTCAAAATAAGTTTTACAAGAAAGTTCAAACATGTTCTTTCCTCCACCAACACTTTTGAGGTTGGAATTCAGAAAGTGGGAGTTCCTCACGTCTCACAGAAAGTTTTTTTGATAAAATGTTGGCTCGATTTTGGGAAATCTGGGTATATTCTAGTCCTGTAGGACGTGACAGTGGTTCCGAACAGGGGTCGAAAAAAAAATAAGGCAAAGGACCTATCACAAGCCCGTGAAAATGCCATGATGGTAAAAATTGAGAAATCGAAGGTAGAGGTAATAATTACAATAATATATGTCTAATATTCAGCGTTATGTGCTAAAAAAATGGGAAATGTGTGAGATATGGATTTTGAAAAAAATTAGAGTTTCGCACATCATCGGGATAGTTTTGTTGGCAAAATGACGTGCTCGAGGTTTAGGGACCTGACTTCGATGTTGGTCCTAGCCAAGGTCCTAGACTGGTGTTTCATGCATATTGATAGATTTGATTACTGCAGTCTCCTGAATATATACTTCATGAATTGTATTATATGTATATATATATATATATATATATATATATATATATATATATATATATATATATATGTAAGTATATATATATATAAGTATACATTTCTATATATATACAAATATTTGCATCTGTGTATTTGCAAACCCTGAATTACCGATTAACGGCGCCAGTCAATGCAAGGGTATGAATAATATGGAAAAACGCTGACAACAGGCGAGGTACAGTGTGCTAAAAATTAAGCTTCTCGGTTGTTTTAATGAATTATATAAACTTTTTTTTTCATTGGAGTTTGATTAAAGTATTGACAAAGCTAACAAAGATTGCCTATTTTTGGGGGGAGAGGTTAGAAAATGAGTGATTATTATATAATAAAATAATTAATTATATTACTATTAACTACTACTTGCAATTGATAATTTTATTAATTATTATATTCCTTTGTTTGCGAGTGTTGTTGACATTCTTTCGGAAAATTTGTAATTTATTTCTATCCATTTTTCAGAAAACACATAAATGATCCGCAAAATGGACTATCCGCTTATATATAATAAGACGTTCAGGGTGCATGCACTCATAAACGAATGTTTTATTGTTCTGTTTATAGAAATATCTACATAATATTTTGTTTACATCAAAAGTTTCCATTTAACTACTTAAATATATCCACTTGCCTCAAACTTCAAATTATGCTTTAATATTAGAATTATTTCCAAGAGATAACTATCCGGCATAAAAACAAACTTGATATTAAGGTTGTTATCTATATAGTGAGCTGTCATAGTTCCCTCTGCATGCATATATTGTAAGAAACCTCGCCCGAATTTTATGATGCGTATACACCGTATTGCGCATCATGAATCGCATAGTATCAGATCATGATACAGAGCTACAATGCCTTGATTCCAAACTTCCGGATCTGAATCTTTTCTTTCCCTGTTCATTTTTTTCCCTCATAGCAGATCTGAATAATTTTATTTATGCACCATATTTGTTGTCGTGTCACAGAGCTACGCTTCAGTATCTCCATCTTGTATCAAATCTTTGATTTGTTGTTGAAAGACTAATTTCAAGCGGTTCCTGAGTCAGGGTATTAAATTTTAATTTGCTAATTTTCTATAGAGCGTCGTCTACTCTTGTTCGACGTAAATCTTGATACGATTAGGGACACAAATATTTTTGTAAGATGAAAAACTTAATAAAATAGTTCTTGTCAGTTGTCATATTATTAGTAAATGATTATCTAATGAAAATTTATACTCCTTTTGTCATCTATATATAAAACAGTTCCGTAACTGACTCACTCACTGACTGACTGACATACAACGCACAGACCAAACCGCTGGAACTAAAGGGCTGAAATTTTGCATTGCGATTCTTCTTATAGTGTAGGGGTGCATTAAGAGAGATTTTGAAAAATTCTTCCTAGATTTTTTAAAATTAAATTTTAAACTGTTTTAGTAACTTTTTTTAAGTTTTCATTTAAAATAATTATTTTGGGGTTATAAAATTTATATCACAAGAAAGACCATAAAAATTCCTTTAAAATGATACTAATAATATAATTTTAATATACATATATATATATATATATATATATATATTTATACATATATATATACATATATATATACATATATACATATATACATACATACATACATATATATATATTTTGTCCTACAATTTGCAAAGTTGTTGTTTATTAATTTCTAGGGTTTTGCCCTTATTATAGTCTAATGCAGTTACGATCTGCTCTAGAGATGTGAGACATTACTTCAAACATTTGTAATAAAAATATAAGTAGTTATAGTATCAAAAGAATATAAAAAAATATATATGGAGCAATTTCCAAATGAAATCGCTTTGTCTCCAGTGTATTATGTCTTTATATCATGCCTAGGAGCCGGGTATGAGGAAGAAACCCAAACTTTATGAGCATTTAAAATAATTATGATAATTTTTTTTACTTTATAGGTTATAACTAGCGATTGAATTTTATTCGTGTGTATCAAAATATGTATAAACTGTGTCTTCCAATGTCCCCTCACGATAATTGACATCAAAAGTACTCCATAACCTTCCTCTTCGCGGAGAATACACAAAATGTCACACGCCCTTCCATTTTTCCTCCTCTCATTGTCAGCGATCCTGCCGTGCGAGACGGCTCATCCGATGCGGATGCGGCACGCGACCACACCATCCCCGCCCCCTCATTGGATGCGCGCGTGAAGACCGGGATGAATTCCGCCCATCCCTACACACCATTGGTCCACAGAGCGCGACAATGGGGAACCCGGCAAACGGAATCCTTGGTCACACTCTGTAGACCAAGGCCCTCCAAGGTGTGAAACAGTGAGTAATAGGTAAACGGAGGGAGATCTTCGTGAAAGGAGCTCGAAAAGTTTTAGAACCCACGGTGCCTTAGTGTGTTCCTGTCAGACATTTGGAACATTTATTCTAACTGTTCATCTTAACGGTGATTTTAGAATACTGAGAGATTTTTTTTTCATTTGAATTACATGTAACAGATCTCTTTAATACCTTTAATATATTGGAGAAATACTTCCCTTTCCGTGAGTATTATTTTTATTTATTTTTTTTTACTTTTATTTTATTTTATTTTATTTTATTTTATATTATTTATTTATTATTATTATTTTTTTGGAAAAGAGTATGTGATACAAATTACGTAAGAATAGTACAAAATATTGTGACAGAAATATTTTATTGTATTGTTATTTTAAATGCTTACATAAAATAGCTCTGGATAACTCTAATATCTTTTAATTCTACGATTTGTGACCTTGAGAAGATTAATTACTTTTAGTAACAAAGGGAATGATTCATTATTAAGTCACCCATTTTAAACGCTAAAATTAATATTTGTTCATGATATATAGTTTATATTTTGGTATAAAAGGAACAGTTTAGAGCTCAATTATCTCTTAATTACTTCACATTTACTTCCAATCCTGATTTTTTTTCTAAGTGAACAGTTAGAAAATTATGTTTCGTATTTGCATACTTAATTATGTTAGTTAACGAAAGAAATATTTTATTACATTTTTCTTGTTACCCATTCAAAACTCATCTCGTTGGAAACTTAATCACTCTTCACTAGTGTGTTAATTTATATTTGTTCAAAGATATTAACTTTATTTCCTTTTTTTTTGTAAAATTCATGCAAAAATAGATAAATCACCCCAAAACTTCTCGTTCTGATGATTGAAAACTATTTGAATTTTTCATACCCCTAAAATATGTAATCTTTATCATAAATTTTATTTGTTTTTATAAGATGGGCTGTTTAATGCAATTAATTACCTCATATTAATGAATCCAAAAACAAAACATTTAAGTTTGATACATTTCATTAATTTTCTATTCAAAATACTCATGGATTTGGGGACATGTACCCTCTATGTTAGCACAAACGTGGAATACTTTGAAAAAAAAATTAAAACCTATTCATTCTCTATGTATGAAATTATATTTTATCCAGATAAATAATACAGTTTAATATATTCTGCTATTGAACGTTTTATTAAATTTAATACTTAACCTTTAGCTTACAGGGCCCATTTTTCGATTCCCTCTTTAGAACGGGAAATTTCATACGACCATTAAGAGTGTTAAATATATATATATATATATATATATATATATATATATATATATATATATACATTCTTGGGATACATGCAATCCCACTCCGTAAGGAACAGATTAATTCTCTTTTTCCTTTCCCTAAATTTTATTCTGCTGGCCTGTATTTTATACGGATTTATTATAAATAGAAAACACGTAAACATGATTACAGGATTTAACATTTTTCACCTGGGTGTATGCTTGCAGTTCTTTCTCAGTTTTACTTTTCATTAATTACGAGTCAATTTTCATAGCATATTTCATTGAAAAATCAAGGAAAATAATTTAAAGAATGCTTTACTCATCACCTGTTTTAAACTAAAATAAGTACTATTTTCTTACAAAAATACGAACAATTTTCCTCTTGCTATTCACTGTATAGCTAAAATCACAGTATTCCTGTACGAAATTCGCTTACTTTTTCAAGCAGATCTTAAATTATTCCTTATATTTCCCAACTCATAAATCAGCTTTATTGTATTTCCATCGTTTTCGAGAATAGAATTTTAAACGCATAAATCTGTATTTCATTTGTTGTTTTTATGAATGTTTATTCCCCTCATACTAATAACAAACACTGAGACTAAGAATAACGAAAGGTCCTAGCAACACAGCCGAATAGTAATAAAATAAATATCATATTAGTGCTCTAAAACACAGAATCTGAGCGAAATAAAAACAAAGCTTCGTTGTTTTATAACACGAGACGGACACTTATATTAGTTTTTCTTCCATGAATTTGCAGCAGATGTGTGACATTACAATTCACCGTAAAACAGACAGACATCCTCGTAGACCATCTGTTCCATCCTCTGCAGAAAATAAACTTTTTATCTCTTTAGATGGTTTGGAATGGAGCCACTCCTACTGATAAGAGAGTAGTGCTTCGATACAAGAAGTAAACTGTATTTGGTTTTAATTGGCGGCTCTAATTCAATGTTTGTTATGATTAACAGTAGTGATAAGACTATTGTATTGAAAAGTAAATAGTATTTATTCTGAACAATTAATTTTATATGTTTATTCCGACAGTCAGTTAATTCAATGATAGAATAAATAAAAGAAAATTGTGTCAAAGCAAAGTTTGATCGCAGCAGGCTTAGACGGTTCATTCTTTTGCTGTGGAAAAAGCTATTTTAAATCAAAATCCATTGCAATTTCATCACTGAAGAAAAAACGATAGAGACAAATGTTAACAAAGAACGATTAAATTCCATCAATTCTTAATGAAATTAATCTTTCAGGTATTTGTATAGTTAAAGTACTAAGAGAGAAACGGCACTAAATTTTACTGTTCTCTTGATTCCCCCCGAAATAGAACAGATCCCCAGGTATCAAAATTAGGTTATGACACGAATGCTTAAACTTTCTTTGCGTAAAAATGCTTAGAAAAATAGCAATGAGATAAAACAACGCAAAAACCGAAAATCGTCGAAGTTAGTGTATTCTTTCCGGTTGAAAACGTCCTTAAAAGACTAAAATATGTTGTAATTAGACTTTTCAATTTTGCTACTGTAAGTGGCTAAAAGTAGTGGTTTCAAAACTGTGGTCCCTACACCCCTATAGTTGGTTTGTGTAGTGGTTAAAAATGTTTCGAAAGAACGCTTTGCTGATTTCTCATGTTTAGAACATACTGCATATTCGGATGATAATTTTCATAAACTGGCTAAATTCTTTTAAGATTTTCAAAAAATCTTCGGGTAAAAGTTTTTTGTTTGTTTATTGTAAAATATCTATTCATGAGAACATCGTTATTCATGAAATATTAAGTATATAATAGATTTATTTTTATTCGGAAAATAAATGATAATTTGGTGCCTTTATTCTTATGTTTAAATATGTTATTATAATATTCTTATTACTAAGATAGAATTAAATATGCATGGTTTTATGCTTAAATTTGACTCTACTTAAGAGCAAATATTGAAGTTAAGTACAAAATAATATTTTTCAATAGAAAATTATACAGTTTTGTAAATGTACATAGTTTTATACATTTCTTTAAAATACTAAAATGTGAAATCTCTGAATTATCACACTGTTTTTCCTTTATTATAATGCTTTAAATTAAGAAATTATTAAGAAAAAAGTCAGCACCGGATTAGTTATCTATTTGACAAATATTTCTTTAGTGATGATTCAATAATAGTTTCAGTAAACTGTAATTGAATCATCCCAACTGAAATATTGGTTGACGCAACCTTCTTTGGCAGGCACATCGGGCATTTTAAATATTAATAATAAAAAGCACTTTAAATTGATTTTCAGCTACCTCTTCCATTTTAAAGCACAAATACCTTTATAAACGCCAGTATTTGAAAAAAAAATTCCGTGTTTAAAAGAAAAAGAAATTTTTCATTCCCGAGATTTTTTGGTGTCATTGAACTGTAGTCAAGTAGTAAATCGAACGCTAGCATACCTGACTTACTAATGTGAAAGATGGTTTGTTTCTTTCTCGTTTGTAAATGTATCAATTTAGCTTATTAATATGTCATTAGATTCAATCATAATGAACATAACACTGTTAATATAATCTATTCCGTGCATATGAAAGGGAAAAAAAAAATCTGTATTTGCATTTTTAGTACTCTATCTTCCTGTGTATTTTGTTGTTGAGCCTCAGTATCAAAGGACAAGACACCTTATACGCGGCGTCCTGTTTTGAAACGCACAGCCGTTGCGTTATATTTCCATGACGAATAATTGTTCGTCTACAGACTAAAAGCTAAAACAAAAGAAATGAAAAATTCTCCGCCGTCCCTGTGGTCTTAAAATAGGAAGCGACACACATTGCGTCAGTGAGAGGGGAGGGAGCGTATGTGTGTGTGTCTGACTCTCATTTCGAAACTAACTTATTACAGCTGTAAAGACGTTAGCAGGAGTTGTTTTCGAGAAAGTTTTTCTGTAAACGTGATCTCCTCTCTTGTAGTATGGAGACGGTTGAGGAAGTATATTCTTTCTCATTTTACTGCAGTTGTTTTTATGACATTATACAGTAATTTCACGACTAGCCTTCCGTATTTTATTTAGAAGGAAAAGAAACATTTTCAAAGAAAAAATGTGTTAAACGCTGTTTGCCAAGACTTTTATATTCTTTTAAATTACTAATGCAAAATTTTATCTACTTCAACAATATTATATATACAGTAGATTCTCTTCAAAATTAACTTCCATTAAACAAAATCTTGTATCTGACGAAATTTTTGTGCAGAACTTTGACGACATTTCCGTACAAATTAATCCTCACTATGCAACAATAATTTCTATACAATAAAGTTTTTCTAGTTAATAAAAATGTAAAAATTTTTAAAACAGTTTTGAGCTTTAAAAACTTTTTTAACTGGTTACTGGCACAGCAATAGGTTTTAATGAATTCTAGTCATAAATTTTCTATACATTTTTGAACAATACGCTTTTCATAAGAAACCTGTGCATAACAGAATGACGGGTTTTTTATTGTTTAGGAACGTAAAAGAATTACAAAACACATGAATCATTACTTAGATGGCATTATGTTTCAAATTTAAGATATCGTCTATAACATTGTAAATTTGGGTTAACGTTATATTATTTATTTTTAAACAGTTTTTTTTTTACCTTTATTGCGCATTTTTAAAATTCATACAAACTGTGAAACTCTAATTTCACATTTTCCGTATTTTCCATTTTCCCCCATCTTGAGTTACTTTACATAAGTCCTTGAAAAATAATTCCAAATCGTTAATGAGTATCGTTCTTACGTGATACGTTCCTCAAACCTTAAGTTTCCATCATTGAACTTGTTTATTTCGAGCTGTAGAGAAAAAAAAATTCGCAATATTTCACGCTTTGAAAATCAGTTCTTCCCTTCCTTTCACATACAGGTGATTTGAAATGATTCCTTCTCTATCCCTTCCACAATTTTTTATGCCGTATATTTTGAAAAACTGCGTTGATAGAGTCACCGTCATTGTGTAGTTACAGGTTTTTGACGTCTCAAAATTTATAGTACTTGCAGCCCCTAAGTTAAAGAAGCCAAGTCTCTTAGTTTAGCAACTTTGACCCTGTAGAAATGTTTGGAGTTGCAAGTCACAGAGGAAACCAAAATGTTTCCAAGAAAAAGATTAAAACTCTGATAATTTCATTGCATACTAAATTGGAAATGACCTTAAAAGTTCACACAAGATAGTGTCGCAACGTCCTAATATATGGATAAATTTTAAGCAAGGAAAGAGTTTAGAATTGCATCTCGCATTGATTTGAAAGAATACACAATAATGTCATCACCTCATACAAACAATCTCTGAAATACGGAAGATGTCATCGAACGACGTTCATTTTGACTTACGGATCTTGCATAACTTGCATGTCTTCTAACTTAAATGGATTGCAATCACAAAAATGATTTTCCTACGTTGCGATTCGCAATAACCGAATCTCTAGATTTTTCAGCAATCGAGAATTCTGTTGAAATAGAAGCAAATAAAGCTAAGCAAACAAAACTACAAATCTTGTCATTATTAAACTAAACAATTGTAAATTTTTGTTATTACATATGTAATTTAGTCTATATATATAAAACAGTTCTGTAACTGACTGACTGACTGACTGGCTGACAGATAACACACAGACCAAACAGCTGAACCTAAAGGGTTGAAATTTTGCATGGCGATTCTTCTTATAGTGCAGGGGTGCACTAAGAAAGATTTTTGAAAAATTCTTCTTAGATTTTTTAAAATTAAATTGTTAAGCTGTTTTTGTAACTTTTTTAAGTTTGCATTTAAAATAATAATCTGAGGGTTATAAAATTTATATCACGAGAAAGATCATAAAAATTCCTTTATAATGAAATATTTTTCGAATCTTTACCTCCGTTTTATGATTTTTGGTGAATTTTTAAAGATTTATTTTTAGAATTTAATTTATTAAATGCTGGTCACGTGGTTAATTTTCTTTTTGTGATACTTTAAACTAATTTTGCGTAACGTGCATAACAACGAAATAGAAAAAAAAGAAATTATTTTTCTTGCTAATGCGGCAGACGATTGGACATTATCCCAAAAAATATTAAAATTCAGTAAAAGAAATGTTCCTCAAACTGTACTATATTAACTGTACTATATTCTTTAGTATGTTCTATTCGATTTAATTTGAATATTTTCTTCTACATTATTTTGTCTATAAAAACATCCGTTACGAACTTTTTATAAATATATATTTTTTTGTTTTTTTACATCAACTGCATACATTGATCGTTGTATTTATTTTATATATATATATATATATATATATTGGCATTAATTGCATACATTGACTGGTGTATTTAATTTGAATGTACTCCGTAGCGAAGTACGGATATTCAGCTAGTAATTTGATAAAGTAAACTTATAATGTATCTTAGAAACATTAACAGAAGTAATAAAAGTTAAGTTTATCTTTTTACCACAGTAAAATATTTCCCATAATTTACTCATTTCTGTGCACTATAAAAGCGTTTTTACAATGTTTAATTGCGCATTTTTCTTCCCTGGTTAATTGAACATTTTATTATTTCTTTCAGGACACATCATCTTTTAACGAATGAAACATCTGCCTGGTATAGAATATAAATGAACATATAATGTCACAGAATATACACTAGAATATTGGATAAAACCTTCTTGCAACAACGTAAGTACAATTTTGAAATTAAAAATAGCGTAATTATTTACTAAGTCTTACAGTAATTTACAATAGAAACATATTTAAATAAAATGTGATGTAAAATAAAATATCAATTAAAGTTGTGTAAATTGATATATTATGAAATATAATGCATATATAATACATTACACTTCATATCATTTGAAATTTGGAGTACAGATTATTTATATAATTAAATGTATTGTTTATAATTTTATTTTAAACGTTTTAGAGTTATGTTAAGTAATATAATAAGGAAATATAACACATACATAATACAATCCACTTCATATCACGGGAAATGTAGAATATTAATTATTTATAATTTAGATTTCATATGATATGAAGTGTAATGTATTATATAGGTATTATATTTCATAACATATTAGTTTGCATAACTTTAATGCATATACAGTATAAAGTTATAGACAATACATTTATTTTATTGGTAAACGGATCGGTAAGGAAAAAGACTGTAAATTTCCATAAATTTAAAGTTTTCACGTCAACAAAATGGCTGCATTTCCTTTCATAAGTTGTTGTTGTGTGTTGTGACTGATGCCCCTTGACCGACAGTATATTGTCAATTGAAGTCCATAAAGGCAAATGCGCAAAGTGGTGCGGCTCCGGTTTTTAATAGCACCCCAAGATTCGGAGTCCGACTTTGCTAAAGGACCGGTCCCTAATTTTGAACAGAGTCAAGTGACGAGACTGGAACACTTGACCCCGCACCATGAGAGGTAAATTTGAGAACTTTGAGGGCATTGCAGCCACGACATGTTTTTCGTACACCAGCCATCATTAGTGTACACGGCAGCGGATTTGTCAGAGACCGGCATCGAACCAGAGACGTTTAGATCATTGGTTCACTGTCTTTGCCAGCCGGGCCACTGCACCCATCATTTATAAGCAGCTGCATCGAATTAATTTTCATTTTATTCTTTGTTTACGTAAAGCCTACCTAAATAATCTTTGTAAACTTTTTAAATCATTTATCATATGTTAATAACAATATCCTCTCGATAAAAAACCTACTAGGGAAGTTTGCCGGAATAAATTATTTCTGCGACCAAAAAAAAAATACATATATATATTTTTCTTTCCTTCTGCATAGATTGCAGTGTTTCGATTTCAAGATAAAACTGTATTTAAAATTCCTTATTTGCATGAAACATTAGCACTGCAAATCATAAATATACATTCATGCCTCAGATATGATAATAAAGAATCTGACGTAACAAAGAAAATATTATCATAAACCTACAATGATGTCATTTCATTAAGAGTCCTCTCTACAAAGTTACTGGATCGTTTAATCAACAGCGAGAAGAAAGTTAACTTCATCCCTTTTTATTTGCAGATTTAAATCATTACCGGAACCCATTTTTCTTGTTATATCGTGTTCTGGAAATACATCCCTCAAAACCTGCTCCTTTGAAACCAGCAGAATATCGCATCACTTTTTGTTATTCCACACTTTTCAGTTTCACGCATTGAAACATGAGTCGAAACTAGTTTCGTTAAAACCTAAATATCTGTTTTTTTCTAATGACTGTATCTGAAACTGGAACTTTCACTTTTGGGATGAGATTTTTCTTTAAAGTATTGACCCAGATTTTCATTGTAACCGCTGCCGCTCTAAAAATGTGGACAAAAATAAGATGGCTGCATTTAGAGTATTTATTCGTTATCTTCACGGTAATCTTTGTGCGAGATCGCTTGGCGGCTTTATTTTGATCGCAATCCTTTATGTGAACGCATAGCACTTAGCTTTGAAGTGAGGTTTAGATTTACAACTTGACTGCTTTTTAAACAATTCCACGACTTCTCATTACATGGTCTTTGGAAGGTTTGTTCTAATGACGAATGAAAACTTTTTGTCCTAATTTCGCCAAGATCCCCAAAATCTCAGAAACCGATGTTTTGTTCCACTTTAATAATTAACGAATATTGTGTAAGAAGGTTAGGAACGGAAAACAGTGCTTTCCATTAGAACAATGCTTGCAAATGGTTTTTCTTAAATACTCCAGGTTCTGCACACTAATAATCTTGATTTTATATCAAGTTCAGTTTTTGCTATATTTTTTGTGTACAGTAAAATCTCGTTTATCCGGATCTCTGGATAATCCGGATCAGATCTGCAGACGTTATTTTTATTTAATGTTCACATTAGATAATAATTTTTACACTAATATTTGGCGTAACTACAAGTACGCCAAATATTCGCTTTTTAGTTTGATTCAATGTACAGTTCCTGCATAGATTGTACAATAAATTATGGTAATAAAATGCTTTTTGTTGAGTTTAAGAAAGCTTCACTAAACTTACCAATTCTTTCTTAAGAAATGATGTGAAAAGTTATTTTTGTATTTTTTTAATGTCTTGTAAACAATACATTAATTTTGTTACAAAACATAGTTTTTATCGTAATAAACGGTAATGCTTAATTAAGGATTTGTTTTGCTTATTACCCATATTACCCGGATTTTGATTGTCCGGATTGCTTATGGTCCTAGATAGTCCGGATAAGCGAGGTTTTACTGTATCTTGAGCAAGTAGTATCACCAGTTTGCCCTGTTTTCATACACTCATGAAATAAAACGATTAAAAGCGAAATTATATGTCACCATGAATATCATATGAGTTTTCCATGCGAATGATAAAAAAAAACGATTTAATGCAAACCATTTGAACAACCAATCAAATTACAAATGGATTCTGCGTTTATTGTAGGGTATAATATGCAGAGGTACATTCTACGTTTAATGCAGGCTTTAACATGCATATATAAATGGAAATTATTTCAACAACCAATCACAAACTTATCAGTTCGTATTTTTAATGCTAATGGAGGTTACCTGTAGAGGTTGTAGTATTTTTCAGTCTTTAAATTTTCGTGTAGGTTTTCAGTAATGTTATTTCTTGATGATCAGAATAGTAAAATCCATATAATTTTGTTTAATTTGAATATTTTTTCAATAAACAGTTTGATGGTATGTACTTCAAGCCTCGACTTAAAAAAAATAATAAACCGCGACAGTCCATTGGAATATCAGTATAGAAATTATGTTTTTATTTCTATGCTAAGATTTGCAGGAAATAACTTCGATACACCGATACATAATTTGAAAAATTCGATGCATACTTTAAAAAAAAATCGAATAGGTATTTAAAATTTTTATACTGATTCTCACGTAAATTTAATTTTCGACTGATGATATCAAATGTGATCTAAGTGTCCATTTTGCCTTCCAAATTTTACTCATTAACAAAATAACAATTTAAAAACACGGCTTTAATTTCTACTCCACTTTTCTCATTTTTCGTTTACTTTTAAACATGCGTATCTCAAAAATGCGTTCAATCCATCAGTCCAATTATGTGCCACTCTTTCTTGTTCTAACTTGTACTTGAATAAAATATTTAAATTCAATAATAACAATAGTCCTGCTTGACATGTCTGTGAATAGGAAATTATTTCCACAAACTTAATTTTTATGTATTAAATATATCATTTTATTTAATTCATTGAAATAATATTTTTAAATATTACCAGGAATAACAGGTATAGAAAAAATTACTTTAGAATCATGGGGACACTTGCATATGACTCAAATAAAGTTGAATACCATAGAGCAAGAAGCTTGGAAAAAATTTAAATGGAAAGAAAATAATTGAATTTGATATAAAAATCCATATTAAAAGCTGCGAGTATAACGTAAAAAATTTTTTAAGCGTCTGGATTTTTAAAGAATCTAAGGAACTATCCTATCTCCATTTATTTTGTGATTCTTCCAACAGCCTTTTTCCCACGCTTTCCAAAGTTTTATATTAATCGCTGAGAAAACAATCGAATTATCTGCAGCAGATTTTGTACAAAATCAAGTTGAAAGGATTTTTTCATTTCACTAAAATTTCTGCTAATGAAACTAGGCAATAATTTTCATAAACAGCGTTAAAATAGCATATTTGTTATGACCAGAAAAAGTGGTTTGATTTGGTTTACTTTACTTTAGATTTCGTACAGCAGGGCTGATTTGATAAGACACACTGTAACATTTCTCTGAGTAAAGTAGATCATCTGTAACCGGTCCCTCCGTTCTCTAACATCAATACTGCTTAGTCAAAACTTTCGGATCACAGGGTATAAGTTCGCATATTTCCTTACACTTTTTGACTTCTCGTTGATTCTGGAATCGAAGCCATATCTCCAGCTTACCGGATTAGTGATTTTACCATCATATCATCAAGCCACGCATAATCTAGCATGGTCTTTCATAACAAAACTTACACTATACTCAGAGGCGACAAAAGGTAAAAATGCCGTAAGTTTCATATACACAGGAGCACTAACTGCCCTTTAGATCCTCATTAATGATCCTCAGTAAAGGGCATTACATTCTCCTCCAACTGAGGAAGAAAAAAAAAGTACGAGACCTTAAACCGCAGATATCATCTTAAATCTCGCCTTCGCTTGAACATTACTGTAGTATTTTCTGCCATTTGTTGATTAAAAAAAAAAAAAAAAAAAAAAAAAAAAAAACTTACCCGGGAGTCGATCCCGAAATCTTCTGTTTTCTTTATAAACGACTTGAAGATTACTCTGTGAAATTATGCAACTATTTTCACTGACGAACCTTACAAATTTTAATTCGCTGATTTGTTAAAAAAAAAAAAAACTCATATTTATTTCGCAAATCTATACATTTTGTTGCTTTCTTAAAAAAGACCTTTAATTCGTTAAAATTTAATAAATAAAAAAATTAAAAATATCAAATGAGAGCAACCACCCATGTTGTATAGTGCTTCTCAAAGCAAGGTTCCACCACGTGGACTTGGGTACGAATCCGGACCAAGGCATGGTTGTTTCTTCATTGTACCTCGTAGGGCGTAGGTTGATTCATATTCGGAGTGCTCCCATAATAAAGTAGTCAAAATATCCCGCTATGTACTATATGAGCAAAAGTGTTTAGGAATAGCGCCTGCAGCATTTTTTTTAAAATGTCTACAATAGCAATTTAAAAAAGATTTTTATCAGCAGTCTCAGGAAAAACAATGCCTACTAAAGCAAGCTACCATTTTTGTGCTACATTGTAGATTTAAAAATAAAAAATAAACGTTATTAGCTGTTTCATTGTTCTCCATAAGTTTCATTTCATTCATTAATTTGTGGTATTTGAAATCATGATTGTGTATCTTATTAAATTAATGAAAAAAACTATGTTTAAGAAAGATTTAACAAGCGTTATCATGGATCAGAAAAAAATAATCCGATTTAGCATTAATTTTCAGCGGAAATGGGAAGGAAAAATTTCTTTGTTGCATAACTTGGAATTATTTTTTTTCCTTAGCTAGCCAAAGGAATTCCTTCCTTATCAAATTATTAATGAGTCAATAAAGATATAACAATATTCACTTTTTTAAATACTTACGTCGTAGAATTATTTAAAAATGGGATTTTTTTCCCTTTGTATCTGGTTTAGCAAATGATAAAGTTATAAATGATTGTATATATATATATATATATATATATATATATATATATATATATATATATATATATATATATATTGTATTCACATATACTTTTAGACCGGAATATCTTTACTATTAGAAAAAAAAAAATATTGGCCGTATTTGAAATATTTCAGTAAAACCAATTTGATGAGAACTTTGTATTAAATTTATACTTTGTTATCCATATCTTTCATAAAATTCTGCTCAAAAATATTCAACATATCAGTAGTGTTTTAAGAGATACATATAGTATAATAATGAGATCGGAATTATGTATGGAGACTATGTGACGTATCTGTAGTAGAAATATAAATTTTTAAAAAAAAGTTTATTATGTCAACTAAATGCTTAAGAAAATACGTCTGAGTGACGTAGAAAATCTGTAGATGTATAAAAAAGTTGAATGGGTTGACTACTTTAAGCATCAATCTGATATTTAGAGATCTGCTGTACGAATTTAAACAACATAATTCATGATATTGATTCTAGTCATCTGATTAATTGTTGGAACAATGAATTTCTTGCTATGAACACATAAAGCTTAAAACTTTTAAATAATCTAAATTCCTCATTCTTTTTTCCTAAGCATATCAACAAAACAGAACAAAAAGTTAAAAAATCTATAGAAGGAGGAATAAATTTACCTTTACCGTGTACAGTAATTTTCTGCTTTTAATTTTTTACGTTACTTCCTTACTGATTTGTTCATAAAGACAAAGAGATTTCAGGAGCTCAAAGTACACAGCGTAACTTACAAAAGTAGCTGGAAAAAGTACTAAAGATTTAAATCCGAGATAAAGATTGTAAAGAGCGCTGTGAGAATACAAATGCACAGTTTTGTAGCCGGATATTTACTGCTAAAACCGTTCTAGTGGTAATGAGTACCGCCTGAAAAAAAAAAAAAAAAAAAAAAATATGGCAGCATCTTTCTTTGTCCTTGTGATGCGGAACGGTAGGAAAATTTTAACCCCCAAAGTCTGCTATCGATTCCGACCGCACGTGGCAGATTGTAAACACGAAATGCCCCGGCAGAATCAACTGACAAGAGAAAGATGAGCAGCATATCAATGAAGTATGCTCATTAACTTTCGTTTCAAAGCCCTCTACTCTATTATTATTATTATTGCATATATGGTACAGCAGTGGAGCAGTTTCATGATTCAGATGTTTCACGTTAAGTCTCTTTCTAAGTCCATACTCAGCCGAGTTAACTAAAACGGCACATACACAAACAAAAACCTGTTTTCTGCATGCGTCAAGGTCGTTGTTAATATTTTCTTTGCTTGCCTTTTTTTTTCTAGCGCTCGAGTCGTCGTTCTTTTTCTTTTCCCTCTCATCTCTAAGTATTTCTACAACCCGCTTTTTCGCCTCTGCCAGTGGCAGCAGCAGGGGGAAAGGGCCTCCGTTGCGCATGCGCTCTAACCGCACCCACCGACGCAACGGGGAATACGTGCGGTGTTTTTTTTTTTTTATATTTACTTTTTTCCCGCGGAGAAGTTGGGTTGTCTGAATCATGAATGTGTATCTCATGCGTGAGAGAAGTGCTGCGTGAGGGGAGTTAAAGATGCGTTTCTGGAGGAGCATTCCATCAGGTAATCGTTTTCAATCTTTCCATGTTTTCTTACACGAACCAGAAGTTATTTTTAACGAGAATGGTTTTCAAATTCCGAGGGCGAACTATTAGAAAATGTATTTGTTTATCTACTGTCAAGATTTGACGTTCCGGCTTACAGAAGCAGAATAGAATTTCATTGTCTCATGTAAACGATTTCTTGTTTACGCGGTATCCTGGTCTGGTTTGGACTTTATGGATCGCTAAATACTCAGTGATTCTAAAACTGTCGATACGACAGTAGGTGTAGTTAAAATGACAAAAGGAAACGAGAACCAAATATGAAAGGAATTTTTTCCTGTGGTTATTTCCAAAACTTGTCAAGCTGTTACTCTCCTTCCGCGGGTATACTTATCTATATTTTCTAACATAACTCTATTTTTTCTCCCCTCAACAGGAAAAAAACAAGTAAATAAAATATAATAAAAACTTAAGCGGAGTTTTAAGAGGGAAACACAATCGAAAGCTTTACCTAGGCAATTTTAAACTTGAAAAGTGTATTAATCCATGCAGTCACATCACCTTAATGTGAAACATAAGATTCTCTGACTCTCAAGAATTAGGCTTGACATTTTTCATTAGAAACATTCATGATGTTTTATAGTTTTTGCTGTACTTTTTTATTGAATTTTAAAACATACTATATATTATAGTAGTACTTTCTTCTATGAAACTTTTTTCCTATTTTTATCGTATCATAATGATTAAAAAGCGAAAAGGAATGGTTCCATAATTTTTTGTCCCTTTAAATTTTTTAAATTTTATTTTGCATCGTATGTTTTGTTTTAAGATATTAAAAACTATCGCAATAATTTGCTGAATTGACATACAATTTCTTGAAAACTTGTACTGGGGGAAATTTTGATTGTATGACTTTAAGTTAAGAAAAAGAGTACAATTGAAAAAGAAAACAAAAGAAATAGAAAACCACAGCCCTAGTTTCACTGTCTCCCCGGGAATTGGGGGTTATCAGGCTTGTTACCCAATTATTTTTCTAGTAACATCCCTTCCAATCTCGTCGGATCAGCCTTAGCTGTTCTGAGATGATTTTCTCATCCCTTTACTAAAATGTTTTCCTCGTTTAAATTGCACCCTAATCTATTAAAATAGGATAGTATTCATCAACGATTGGTTTCTCTGTATCTTTAGCTTTATCGGAATTATTAGTTTTAAAGCCGTTGATAAAAATTTACTACAGTCAATATATAAGCTTAAAAACCTTTTAACTCTACTCTTACATTTTTATCTTTATCTTCAAAAAGTATTTTACGTTATCTTCTAATAGAAAAACGTTTACGGTAGAATCATCAACATTTGCGAGTTTAACTTTTCACGGATTTGACAACATGATTAAATAAGTTTATCTGCAAGCGTGTAGATTATAAAAAGAGGGTAAATATTGGTTTTTATGGGTTGCAGAAATTTATAGTATTACGTAAGATAATTTTTGAAAAAGAAAAAGATTGTTTTGAATATTTAGAGATTATTTTTGAAGAGTTAGCGACTGAATCCCTTTTACTTAAAAATAACTTGTATGACCCATAAGTTCCCTCTGGAATCTTCCCCTCTCTGACGGTTAACCACTACACCATCAAGCCACGTCCAGGTCCCTCTGTATAAATCCCTCATATTTGTTTTAAAATTGTATTTCAAGCCCTTTTAAGGTAATTTATAATCTTTCAAAATAAACACAGCAAAAGAACTTGCATATAAAAGAATACTGATATACAATGAGTGGTTGACAAATCTGTATAATTCTTAAAATTCTGCTTTTTCAATCCTCTTCTTTAAAAATGCGGGATAATAATTCGCATAGAGGATATCCTAATGTATTCTCGCGGCTCAGTCTTTGTGTACTACAGAAAATAATTATTTATAATTTCATGTATTTTCGTAAAGAAAGAGATGGTCTGCAATATGCCTCAGATAATGTACTATTCAGTGTATTGTACGCATATTGATTTATCGCTCTCTATTTAGTCATTCCTCTGCCTTTTCCCGATTGCAGAGGAAAAAAATATGTAAGAATCTTTATTATGTTCCGTCAGAACCTTCGCGAGTGGGAGAATGCGTCAGCTGCTTTTTTAAGAAACCTAACTCATTGCAAAGCTTTTTCCAATGACGGGAAATCTGTTTGTCTACATGAATTTTCCTTAGTTTTTTTTTTTTTTTTTTTTTTTTTTTTATGTTCTATTGATATGTTAGCTTTGTTTAGATGTTAGCTTTTTTAAACCACTTGCATTAATAGAATATGTAATTGGAAATAAGTAATTTGTAATAAACATTTACTTTTTATTTTAATCTACAACATTTTTGCATTAAATTTGCTTTTTTGTTAAAACAGTCATCACTTGCGATAATACAATATGTAATTGGAAATAAGTAATTTGTAATAAACATTTACTTTTTATTTTAATTTACAAAATCTTTTCATTTAATTTTCTTTTTTTTTTTAAGATAGTCATCACTTGCATGAATACAATATGTAATTGGAAATAAGTAATTTGAAATAAGCATTTACTTTTTATTTTAATCTACAACATTTTTGCATTAAATTTGCTTTTTTTATTAAGATAGTCATCATTTGCATGAATACAATATGTAATTGGAAATAAGTAATTTGTAATAAACCTTTACTTTTTATTTTAATCTACCACATTTTTGCATTAAATTTGCTTTTTGTTAAGATAGTCATCACTTGCAATAATACAATATGTTATTCGGAATAATTAACTTGTAATAAACATTTACTTTTTATTTTAATCTACAACATATTTGCATTAATTTTTTTTTTGTTAAGATAGTCATTTCTGTTTGTACAGCTTAAGTACATGCACAAAATTATACCACTAGGAATATAACGAAACGTGTCTAAGAAAAATTACATTTAACTCTTGTGCAATTTACGAAATAAACGCGAGTTTTAAATAATTATAAATAAATATTAAATGACAGTAGCTTAATAATAAAATTATTTGTTATTTTTATATCATTTATTTCTACCTTAGCAATTTAGGGATATATGATTTGTAATAAATATCTCCCTTTTCGTTAGGTTATAATTTATAATACAAGCTTGCCTATTGTTTGCTCTTTCATTCTGATATTCATATCGTGTTTGTCCATCTAATCTCCATGTACAGTATTTTTTCACCATAAATTTATAGAAATTCATCATAAGGGGAAATCGATTTCAGTCTAATATGTAATTTAATCAAAAGAAGTAAAAAAATGTGTTTCAAAGACCGCACAAAGGGATTCAACTGAAAACTTTATACATAAAGCAGGATATCAAGAAAAAGGCGGGAAAATTCCCGATTCTGTTGATAAACGAACCAAAGAATATAAACTTACAGACTGACGCAAAATTCATCGGGGGAAAAACTGTTTTTGACCTCTAATTATATCAGAGTTTAAGGATCTTCGTACTTGTCAGTTGCCTAGAGAAACGATCTCATCTCCACATAATGCTCCCCGGCGTGATAAATTAAAATTGTTGATTCGAAACTAGTAGCCATTTTTATGTTTTATTGGGCGTTTTAAGAAGTTGTGTATGTTTGTTTAACGCTCTCAAGTGTCATTTACGTAATGCTTAAGACCTTAAATACGTAGCTTCGTATTTTAAATAATGTTGCTTAAAATAGACGCTGTTTGTTTTGGTTTAACGCTTCCTCAAGTTTCAAGTGCTTAGTTAAGACTTCTTACATAAAACCCATTTCTTAATATGATCGTTATCTACAAATAAAACGTAATATTAGTTTATTAGCTTTATTTATTTATCTTGGTCTGTTTACTTCTGAAATTTTTCACGAAATATTTTAAATCATGTAAACAGAAATAATTATTTTCTATCACATAATACGTAAGCTGATAAATTAGTTGAGTCATGATGACTGTCACTTTTATTGCAAACTGTGACGCAGTTTACCTTAAAAGTATCTCCGTGACGCTTCTTTTTAGTGACTTCATGGTTGTGCTTAACTTGAAACTCAAAAAAAGTATTTATATAAATAATTCCTTTGGCATTATAATACAGCAGGGATGACAGCAAGTAGATCATGATCTTGTTGTCGAACTTGTGAGGTTTTTCGGTATATCACACTCTAGTATTTTAGAACCATAAGTCATATTAGTAACTTGCTCTTAAGCTTGTTGGATAAGTAATTATCTATGTTCTTTAAAAGAAGTCAGTGAAATAATGAACCTCCTGAAGTTACTTTCAGAGCAAATTTCTATCAAATGTAAGAAAGTAATTTAAATATATTTATTTGAAATCCGAAATCATAAAGTTAAAACTAAAAGATCTTAAATAAGAATTTAACCACTAAATCAATATGTATAGGCCAGCGATTTTTGTGTAAATTTATATTAAAAGTTTAAAGTTTAATTTATAGAACAATTGCATACTTTTTAGTGACTCACAGGGGTATTTTAGTTGATAAGAGTGGCCCGCAAATGTGTTTTAGATCTCGAAATTCGATCACAGTAGTTGGCAAGTTGGCAACCAACCTTTTTTTAAGTATAGAAAAAATTATGATTATGATACTGGGAACTTGATGTTAGTAAAAATGTGGTTGTGGTTAGATTTATAGATGTACCATTTTATGTCGCTTCGAGTCCCGCAACTGTCATGTGTAGTTAAAGCTGTTCTGAATGGGCTTTAAAGTCTTATTACCGTTGTAATTAGCCCCTGTGTAGCTAAAGATGACCGTATACTCTCCCAAAATGCTAGTCAACTAGTTTCATCCTGTCTAGAAAATTGAAATCGGGTTGCAGTACTTTTTTAAATTAAACGTTACTTGTTAATCACATCGATCTTGCCATTGTTACTTCCGTATATATTCTATTTTTAATGTAACGCAAATACAAATTAATTCCTTTCTAATGTCATTTGAAGATAGTTATAGAGATAATTAAACTATTACAGTTCGTTTTATCGTAGGAATCTTGTGAACTTTTCCAAGTTCAATCCTTGTATGTACAAATGACATTTTCATTTGTGGTCGATATTTGCACCCATGGGAATGAAGTAGATGTCGACATTTATTTTAAGAACAGTCATTATGTTTGACAGCGTACTTAAAAGTCTTGTTAGTCTAACAAATTATCATCGTTAATGCGTCACCGTGACGGCGATCATCTGCGCCACTCTAATTACATTTTCTACTTTTAATACTCTGCAAGTGACTTTTATTCCAAACTGTACAATCTTTGTCTTTCGGATTAATTATTTACGGATCGATCATACTTGTATGGTATATATACTTCAATTAAGAAAATACGTTATATTTGATAAACTGTTTTGCTTCCAGCTTTGATAATTTTCTAACATTTTATTAAGAAGTTCTATAAAAATGTCCATAAACACCGTTCACCTTATTAACTTGATGTTATGATTGTCATATTTATGTTATAAACAAAGTACTATGTATACATTATTTGTATTTATAATCACTAGGCACTGTTTGTGAAAACTGAGAATTCGGAAATATTTACGACACACTAGTTTTGTTTTGGGAGTATGGGATTCTTGCTAGTCGTCTGAAGTTATGTTGTTAACAGTTAGTTTTAAAACATTTTGATAATCGATGGTTGTCTGATGTACTAATTTTATTCCTAGATCTTTAACAGAAAGACATATCTGTCTGTAAAGGATCTAGTATCATTAAGGGGCATATTTAAAAACGTGTTAATTTATTATTGAACTGGCCCAATAAAATATCAGATTTATGTCTTTATTGACAATATTAAATTTCACTTAATGTTCGCAGTGTAACTATCGTCGTCAATATTACATTTTTGAATATCTTCAACACCCTGCAGTTTTTTATTATTATTATTATTATTGGGAATATAAATAATGTCGATACATTGATAGAACTGCTGATAACTTTTTATCACTAGCTGTTGTTTTCTGTTGCAGACATTTACTGTGTCGGTATTACTGTAGGACCATCAGGTTTTTTTCATTGTGGAAATTACTTTTAGTGATTGCAAACATTAAAAATTATTTTTTTCATAGAATCACCCGTGATTTTTTTACACAAATTTAGTAAAAAAAAATTTATGAGTTTAACGAGTGCTTGTATTTAGTTTGAACTATTGGTGGTTTCTGTCACCCACTGTTAATAACATTTTTCTATCATGCACCGAAAAATGTTTAAATTTTGGTAGAACCAATCGTGTTTCTTTTATTGGATGTTAACAATTTTTTATCTTCTTACTGTGCGCATTTTAATAGCTTCATTTCGATGAAAAATTGCTGATTTGTTTTCTTTGGTCCTTTCTACTACGGTCATTAAAATTTTCGCATTAGTGTGGAAACATCGGTAATTTTCTAACAGGCTGTTTACATTTGTCAATATTTTTGTGGGTGTGAACGTGAACCTCGACATTTCGGTAAAAACATGGCTGCTTCGTTTTCTCAAACTATTTTCAACTTTTATTGTGAATCTAAAAAATAATCAGTATTTCTAGGATACAATCGGTCATACTTGTATGGTATATATACTTCAATTAAGAAAATATGCTATATTTGATAAACTGCTTTGCTTCCAGCTTTGATAATTTTCTAACATTTTATTAAGAAGTTCTATCTATAAGACTAACTACTACTTTAGAAAAAAAAGTAGCTGTTACTAATTTTTTAGAGTAAAAATAAATATTTATATATCGAAAGAACCATCGGGGATAGTTATCATTCACTAACTAATGAACATGATGATTTGTTATGAACATTAGAATTATCCTTACTTCGACTGAACCAGCGGCAACTCTTTCCATTAGTTTAATCTTTTTATTTTTATTATGAGTTTAAAATAATATCGGTTGGTAGAACTATCTCTGTTTTTTATTGATGACCCCTTTATTCATGCATCTTTTGCAATGGTAATTTCGACTCTTACAATTAATTCCATTGGTGACGTCTTTGATAAACGTGGGTGATTAAGAAACTGATGGAATTTTTTTTGTTCTGGAATAAGTTGTGATGCTTTCTTTACGATGTCTCCAAACCACTGTCATTAGCTAATTTTTCCATCTGCCGCAAATTTTATTTATAGAAACAAGTCAAGTACACATGCCCAAATACGATTTTAATCTACGCGTTGGCGAAGTTGTTATTCATCCTTAATTACGAACACCTATCAAGTGACTATATACGCCCAGTTACGGTTTTTCTACTTCTAGTAATGACTATGTAACTCCCATGTTGAGATGCGAGATACAGCGTTTCACTAAAAATACTATTGAAAATACTGACGATATCATTACTTTGTAAAGTAATTACAAATGGGCAGAATTTTCATTTATAAACCGCACTTGTAGATGTGGTTTCACCATAGATACGTTTAGCCGTATAAATTACGAAAGATCACTTAACTTCCATTCACATTTGAATGGCTCAGTGGCAGGGCTTTTGCCTTTGGTAACATAGTGAGCAAGCCCAAATTTCCCTGTTGATATGTGTGTTTGAAATCACTCGGATTTGACTTTAAATTTTGACCCTTGTTGGTTTAGTTTTCATCTAGCAAAAGAGGACCATAGTGATGATTAAAAATCAACCAACCAACGAATTAACGAAGCTTTCACCTTTAAAATCTTATTCCAGTTCAGACCAGAAACTCGTACCCCAGCTGAGCAAACTGGGATGATCTTAAAAACCCACTGGGGACTATGACCTTTTAAAAGCCCACTAGCTCTCCCTCACGATAAACTTAAAATATTTGAATTCAGTAACTATTACTAGAATTAAGTCCCTTTTTGATTTGTGCAAAAAATATGTTCAGAGTTGTTTGTAAGTGTTAAGGGAAAATTCAGATTACTTGACTAAGACTCTGAAACGGAAATTCAAGACATGGTTTGATCTTGGAGTAGTCAGTATTCATACATGGAAAATAGGAGATCCGGACGACGGTAGTTGCTGAATAGGCGCAGGTTTAATGGTGTAATCGTCAGTACTGATTACGAAATCTGGAGGTCCAGGCAGAAGCGGATTACCCTATAGGCGCTCTAAGCGTGCACTTGGGGTCTCCAAAAATTAGGGTATCATTGATCTTACTAGTGTTTAGAGAAACAAAGTCTTCCCGATTCAACTGGTGAGTTAAAGTCAGTTGATTATTCCTGAATTATAATTGCAATCAACTAAATGTAAAATATTTTTTTTTAAATATTATTATTTTTTTTCATTTCCCATCCATAACACCATTAGAGGCGAAACCTCTTTTTCAACACCTGAGAGTGTTGAATTATTGTTTTATGTAATTAATTAACCATCACACATTTTAAACAATTAGTCTATTTTAGAAGTGTTTCCTTATGAAGATATTGATAAATCCTACAAACTTACATTCCTACAAAAGCAAGAAAAGTATCACCATGCAGATTACTTTTAAAATAGGCACTGTAAGTTTTGCGAAAAGCAAAATTTCTTGTAGGAAAATTACTTAACTATGTAGTTTTTATTCCCCTTTAAATCTTTGAAATTATTTTAAAGGGTCAAGGCAAAGAACTTTTATTATATTTCGTACATAATTTTTTCTGTATATGAGTATTTTATTTATTTATTGTCAATGCTGAAAATTTTTTTCATATGCTTCATAATCGTTCTTCCCAACGCAGCTATAATTATTATGCCACGACCAGGATTTGAACTCGAGGCTCCAGACCTCGAGACTGTGTTCCTAATCCTAAAATTAGATTGAAACTTTCTATCAATTTAAAAATCTCTATAGTTAAAACTACATATTTATTCACTGATTAAAAAAAGAAATATATAACAAAGTTTGCCCCCATGATGATTTTTTATCTTTTATGAGACAAGGTTAACTACGGCATTCTTATAATGTTGGAACAGTAATTACGTTACTGAGGTAAGAGTAGGATTTAAATACATTAAAATAGACACAATGAGCGCTACACAATGTTTTGGATTTTTAATAAAACAAAGGAAACAAAAACTATTGAAATTTCACGCTCTTTGATTTTACCTTCAAAACTTTTGACAGAAGATGAATGAAAACGTTCGGGAAACACATTATTTATCCCGATCTTCAGAATTGATAGATATTTGTTAACCTCTAATGATGATGTTGGGAGGGGGGGGGGGATTCACATTCCTTCCGTGAATAAAGTCGGAAAAGAAGTTAACTGAAATGTTAAATATAATGAATTGGAAATTACTTTTTAGAAATAAGTAAGACAGTTTGCTTTAAACATACACAGGATATTAAAAGGTAGCTTATAAAAAGTTTTTTTTTTACGCTAATGAAGAAAAAATGTATGATTTGAAAATGAAATGGACTAATTCTCAAACAGTCAGATTCATTTTTTATGCATAAGAAAAACTAATCTATACAAAAGAAATTTCATTTCATGGCGAATCTAAAAATGCGATCTATTTGAAGTGATGGATTCTGATGGAATTTTCCATTAATTATTCCGTGAGATTATTATGATAGATGGCCTGTTTTTAGATACCAGTTTATTATAGATCGACCTACATTTGACCTCACGTTTGACGTATTAGTTTTTAATACCTGAATTCTATATATAAGCCCCGATTCCATTTATAAATGGGAATTACCTTTTTAATGAACATTTTTTAAAGATTATTATGTTTTATAATGCATAATTTCATGAAGCTGATTTTTATAGGGACCTTTGAAAAATCAATATCTGAAAATGCATTGCTCCTTTTCTTCAGCAACATGTTCAAAATTTACTTTAAGTAACTAGCTGACACACATATAAATGAATATTTATGCTCAGAAAAAAATCTTAGCCTCAGTGATGCAGAATCTTCGCTTTGAAATACCAATAAATGCAGACATTAAAGTTTAAATCGAGTTGCACGTAAAATCTGTCGTAGCTGCAATGTCCTCCAAGTTCCAAATTTACCTCTGGATGTAAACATCAATGTAACATCAATCATTCCACCCCTGACCATCTTCTTTCTTGCTTGGGGCTTGAACAGGAGGATTTGACGCAGAGTCCCCTCCTTGTCTTTCATTTTTTTAATGTTTTCGGTCTCATGGATCTGGGCTAGCCTATCGGCTAGATTAAATAGGATTAGTAACAACAACAACAACAACACCTCTGAAGGTACGGGATCAAGTGTTCCAGTCTCGTCACTTGACTCGGTTCTAAATTACGGGACCGGCTTGTAGGGGGTAGTGCTGACCGCCTATATGAATGGCCAGCAGTCTTGCGGTGTGAGTTGGGGCGACCGTCAGCATTTTATGTTGACCACTACTGGTCTGGTGTCTGCAAGGCGTTGATTGCAGGTAATTCACATTCGGGCGAATGTCTAGAAACGACAAGTGCCTCCGCATTTGAGAAGAAGTTTAAATCGAGTCGTTATTGCCTTATTAATACGGAGGGGAGGGGGGGGGATTTAGTCTTTCCCTGTAATATTGATAGAAATTTCGATATGGGTAGGAATTTAGCGAGTAGCTAAAAGCTAATTTTTACATTAAAGTAGCTGAAATTAAAACCTAGTTAAGAAAGAAACTGAAAACTCAACTACGTAATTTAGATGGAAGCAGCTATTGCCAAAGCTTAATGCCTCCACCTCTTAAGTGACACAAGCAACACTAAAATAAATTTAAAATTGTAATTTGACAGAGTCTTTCATCTCTGTTTTTAGCGCCGATAGCCCACTAGTTCAGTGGGGACAACTCAAGAGGGGAGACTAAAATTTTCCAACCCCTGTTGCCTGGCAGGGGTGAGAGAGTATTCTGCGTGAACAAACACGGAGCTTCTTCAGATTCATATCAACTCCCCATGGTTTTGAGTGAGTGGGGTGTTGATCGAACCAACTTGAAACCGTTTGAAAATAATACGTTTTTAATATTTTGTATGTAAATGTAAACAAAGTCATGTTCGTCTAATTCAAAAAAGGATATTTCTCACCACGATAACTGGATTACTATACAGTGTGATTTTGAATGGCTGATATTTGAGATAAATATGAGTTATAAATACATAAAAAAAAACTCATAAAACAAACAAAAAGAAATCGAAAATTTGAACTACACAAATCCCACATGGTTGAGAGGGGGGGGGGGGGGTATCCCCAGGCACGGAAGCTCTAGGAGCTTAGTGTAAGATCAAAGAGCCTCTTAGGAATTTTTCTTCGAGTAAATTATCGATGCCCTAAAACTTGCTATAAGATACAGTATTCTGAGACACAAGGAGAAGCAAGATTACTGATAAGGTTGATATCGTTGTGACACTCAGGAACAACAAATCTGGTGACCTTGCATAGTAGTTACGACTTTAATCAGAATTACTCTATATTCAATGCCGGAATTATAAAGCTAGTTTTGAAGGCCCCTCTTAAATTAACGTTTAAAGAGATATCGAACAGCTTTAAAACTTCCTTTTTTTCACCGACACCATGGACACATGGGAGAGTCATCTCCAACCCCAGAGCTGTCAGCAGTAACAGTGAATATTCCTTTCACATTGAATGCTATTTTTACTAAAGTAAAATTATTTGAGCATATTTTATACTCTATTATAATGGAATTATCGGATTCAGTGAGCCTATAATTAAAAAGTAAATCCAGTTACCTATAAAATGGTTTACAGACCATTTAACCTAATTCTGAATGAGATGTATGAATTGAATTTAAAGAAAAAAAAAACATTTCAGGTAATCTCCTCTAACGAAATTACCGCGGGTTATTAACGTAGGATAACTTATTGTTTGCTTACTTTTTTAAAATGCATTTTGGTACTTTTCTGTTTAACTGTTTACTGCTACTGGGTTTGGCGCGCAGAACAATTTTTTTCTCTACGAAGGACCGTTATTGAGGAACGTAATCCTACGTTAAAAAAGAAAAAAAGATTCCGTTAACTATTGTTTCATTGTCAATAACCACTGCACGGGAGCAACCCCATGTATAATATGTCTTTAGACACTAGGGTAAATGGAAGTTTTCTTACAAAATCACTCGCCATATATGCTAAGGTTAGGGGAATTCAATTCGATATTTGAATGTTCATTTATAAACCCAAAGGCATGAGAAACTGAAAAAAATTGAAGAACTGGGAAAAAAGACAAGAAAAAGAGATTACAAACGATACAATCCGAAGGCTGTAAGCGTTGTGACACTCAGTGACAACTAATCTGGTGACATTGCTGAATAGTTACGACTTAAATCAAAATTAGTCTTTATTCGGTGTCGGAAATTTACTGGAAGTATTTTTAAAAAAACTTTTTTCAATGGTGTAAATTGGTTAAACGAGACCTTAAAAGATTTTTTCGGCAAGGCATGTTTTTTCATTCTATTTTAGAAGTAGATAACATGGATGAAGGAAATATGATCGAGAGCTTTGAAATGTATCACGTTATGTAAACAAACAGTCATATCTTATTTCAAAATACATTCAGGGCATAAAAACTAGCAATGTAAATTCAATATCCGTCAATCAACTTCTTAATTTGTCTTAATTAATGCAGCATTTCACCTAAAAAAAAAGGCAAAAAACAAAAAAACTACATACCATACAGTTCGGAAGGTTGGCGTTTTGACACTCAGGGACAAAAAAACAGGTGACCTAGAAGGACAGTTACAACTTTATACGATTAACTCTTTGTTCGAGGACGGAAATTTATAGAAAGTATTTTTTAAAGAAGCTATTTTCAATGTTATTGAATGATTTAACATAGCAGTTGAAGGGGTTTTTTTTTCTGCCAGGCGTGTTTAATCATTCTTCCGTAGAAGAAGCAGATCAACGAAGGGATGGGATATGTGTTTTTGATATCTTTTAAAATCTATCACCCGATATAAACAGAGTCGATGTATATTTTCCATGAAAACATTTCTCTCAAAAGAAAACTGTCAACACAACTAGGATTGTATCTGAAAAGTGTGGTCTAACCGGTGAAATTTTCTGTTTCAAAGAGTCATAAACATGACTGACGTAACCCTGACTGTGTCTATAATTAACCCTATAATTATTCTAATCCTATTTATATTTACATTTAATAATAATATATACATATTTTATAAGTGCATTGCCTCAAAATATGCGCTCATAGAAAAGGTATAGCAACAGAAAATAAAGAATAGTTATATACCTCATGGCAAAAATATTCAAAGAATATTATAATTTATTTCAATCTAAATACTACAGATCTATAGATCTAAATACAACAGATTTTTTGCCGTTGTAATTAGATCTTTTTTGGCCGAATGGACAAAATACGAAATCAAATCTGACAGACATGAGCACTGACTGATACGAATATTTTCATTCTAAATACTACAGATCTATAGATCTAAATACAACAGATTTTTTGCCGTTGTAATTAGATCTTTTTTGGCCGAATGGACAAAATACGAAATCAAATCTGACAGACATGAGCACTGACTGATACGAATATTTTCATAGTTATGTACAAACGTGACTCTTTGCCATAAAAGGTGTGAAGAAAAAAACGAGACATTCGAAACATAAAGAGCAGCATAAAAAGTTAATGGCAATTTAGTCAAAAAAGAAGCTTTTCAGTTTCGACTGTTACTTATATCTGTCTAAATCTTTGTATTTATCGAGATTAAAAGGAAAAAATACGGTGCATGATTTAACTAGTTTGTGGGTTGAGATTTTTTTTTAAAAATCCATAATTGTATTTCATAAAAGGGAAATTAAAGGTGATTATCATTTGTGAGCTTTTAAATACCTCTTAACATAGGATTACGTTCCTCAATAACGGTCCTTCGGAGAGAAAAAAATTGTCCTGCGTCGCGAGTTATAATTTTGGCAGCGCTCCAAACCCAGTAGCAGTAAACAGTTGACGTTAATAACACGCGGTAGTTTCGTTAGAGGAGACTACCTGAAATATTTTTTTTTTAACTGAAATTCAATTTTCATCACAGTCAACATTTCGTGTCTTAGAATTCATTTCCTCTTCGTATCTACAGAAGTAAAATAATTTTCTTTTCTTCTTTTTTTATAAGAATTTAGTGCACGGACATCGTGCTTAATGTTGTTCTCCACGGGCATTTTAAAAATGGGTCATTATAAAATATTTTTTGTACTGAAAATACGATAGATTGAAAATATCTTCGCTGTATCATAACTCGCTATAACGGAGTTTCACATTCTGAGATTTTATTCTTAAAGAAAGTCATGTTAAAGACAAGTTAAGGAATAAACTGTTTATTTTCCTATTAGCTTATTCTAAGCAGCAACAATTGTTTGATTTTTTCGCCGCCTGTTATGACATATTTTATTCTGTTTACCCATCATTTTAAGCTTGAAATGAGGAATGAACTATCAATTCTTCATTTTACATATTTGCTTCTTTCTAGAGTTCTAACTACATTTTAATTTCTAACCCGCGTATTAAGACGGCAATCTTTGTTCTGCTTAACCACCATTTCACGGTTGATGTACGGTATGAACTGGTTGTTTTCCGTATTTTTCTTTTAGAGTTGCAACTACTATTTCATTCATTCGACGCCTATTAAGACAAACAGTCTTTGTTCGACTTAATCACCATTTTAAGGTTGATATACAACGCGGAATGGACGGTTTGCTTTCCGCATTTGTTTCTTTACGAGTCGCGACTACTATTTAATTTGTACACCGCTTGTCAAGACGAGCATTCAGTGTTCAGTTGTAACATCTCTTAAGGTAGATACATGGATTCATTTTAAAAGAAAAACCCTTTAAAGATTGTTATAGGACATGCAATACTGTACTTGCTCCTCGTACAGTTTCAACTGCTATTTACCTTGCACGCCTTCTACAGTAGAAGCTCTTTAGTCCGGCATTCTACGGTTCGACACATTCTGTAATCCGGCACCGATTGAGTCGCCCGCGTTCTGGTTTCTTCGGTTGGATTCAACGTCCCCCCACTGCACTGGCTATACCCGCCAGGTGGCTTTTCAGTTCGTGGGAGTATCACGCAGTTATACGGTGTTGTCTAGGATCCTTGTTCCCGCGTTTTTAGTTCGCTCAGTGTTTATCGTCACTAAATGTCAGTTCAGTGTTAATTTCAGTACAGTGTCTCCTGTTTTCTAACGATTACAAATAACGTTTGCACAATGTTCTCGAAGCCCGGCACGAGTTCTACGAGTGTTAATAAAACTAATAAGCATGTGACTCTCACTATACAGCAAAAACTAGAGATAATTAATCGTCTCGAAAAAGGTGAAAACAGAAACTTCATAATGCGTGATTTCAATATTGTGCATTTTTGTACTCTGTGTTTTCCTTTAAACTCCGCAGTTGCTAGAATGACGAAATACATACTATATGTATGTACTTTGTCGGATATTTATATTGTCTGCACAGGTTCTGAATGTACGTAAAATACATGTTTTAATCGTCTGCGTTTTCGTCTAGAGTGATTTATCTTTGGTATTCCTGTTAAAATTATTGACGTTCGATAATCTGGCACAATCGCCAATTCAGCACGACGGAGGTCCCGGACGTGCCGGATTAAAGAGCTTCTACTGTATTAAGTCGGGAAATCTTTGCGTTCTTTAACCATCGTTTTACGGAGGATATGAAGCATGAATAAGCTTATTTTCAGCATTTGCTTTTTTGCGGTTGCTACTACCACTACTCATGATACTGTAGAAATTGGTGTATCTTCATTTTAGATTGTCAGTCTTTATCTGTTTAAGCCTATCCCGTACCTCGACATAATATCCAGCCTTCTCCAATTAAAAACACGACCTCTGCGGATAGAACTGACGCAGCAAAGGTCAGAGAGTTTTCCGTTTTTTCCACCCACAGCCCTTTTCAGAGAAGGCTTTGCTTATAATTGCGCCGCCGGCATAATAGCAATCTTATAAAACCCCTAGCCGCTGTGCAAGGCTGGCCGATTGTGGTGCCTCTGGTGTGTCACAATGCGAGTGCAAAACAGCCTTCAAACTTAACGTTTTGTTCTCAGGTAACCTCCGCTAAATATAGGTACAAGAGGCTCGATCACGTTACTGCCCAGAATAAACTGGTTCCGTCGAGATCACTGTTGCTTTTATTCAACCTCAAGGCGATTAATCAGCGGATGGCGAAACCGCGATGAACACTCACTCCGTGTCAGTGGGTGGATGGAAAAGGGACAGTGGTTCTCCCTCTCTCCGGGATGTTTATGTGCGCCCCAACCTGTTTGCTCTTTACGGGGAAAAAGTTTCTCTTCTTCTTGGCTTTTTTTGGCGAGTCGTCGCCACTGCAGAACCGGATTCTGACTAAGTATCGCATGTGGGAGAGAATACCATTTTTGCATTTTGTTTTGGTGTTGTTAGAGCTCTCTGGAATGCGGTTCGGTGCTATGCTGCCTCTCAAGTAACGGTCCCAGGCGGTAGATGGATATTTATTGTGAGGAAACAGAAGTGCTGTTGCAAAGGCGATGTCGTAAAAAAACCGTTGGGGCTTTATGGTTAGATGCCCAGGGCTTCTACACCTGCGCAATTAAAAACCCAGAAAATCCTGTTACATTTGAATAACTACGTTTAGAAGAAAGAGGACTTGGACTCTTCTCTTTTCCTGCCATTTTTGTTGCACGTGATACTTGCCATTATTGGCGAAGGTTGCATAAACAAGGGGTTTCCAGAAGTCATAACAATCTATCTATAGAATATTTTGCAAACTGGTAGCAATATATTCTGTTCAAGGTAATCGTCTACGTCTTGGAAATCCGTTTACATTTTAGCCTTAACAAGCTATACATTTTTTGTTATAAATTGAAGTTCTTCATTTTAAATGAGGAAAAGAAAAGAACTTTTTTTTTTCTTAAAAGCTTAAATGGAGAGTATTCAAATATTGCTACTCTCTTACTATGAGTGTGAGATGAAAGAATATTTTTTAAATCTTTATTTCATTCTAGGTATTTAGTCTTTTAGTATTTAATTAAACCAACAGAAATGTGAGAAAGGCTATGGTACAAAGATAAGTACGGGTTAAAAATTCAGGCTTTCGTATTTGATCGCTTGTTAGGCACAATCCTCAAATATTTCATTCAACCTATTGCTTGCCTTTACCTACCCCGCTTTGTCCAAGTGAAAGGAAAATCTAATTTGAGCAGCCATTTTTTTAATACTCTATTAAAAATATTTTTATCATTTTTATAATGAGGTAACTATTGCTCTGACAAATTTGCGTTTCTGACTTGCTCAAGTTCACCGAAATTTACAATAAAACAAGTAACATAGCAATGCCATGGCGACGTTCAATAGAAAAAGAAAATATAAGGATTTTAAATAATAACATCTTGTTGCGCATTTAAAATTTCTAGCCGAATTTTTTTATAGTTTGTATTTATTTATATTTAAAATTTTATAACGATTTTATTTATTTATTTTTTCAATACGGAGGCACTTTGTTCAATAGATATTCGCCTGGTTATTCACCGCAGTTTTTGCTGACCATTTTATTATGGGGGCATCATATAGGCGGACCAGCAATGTTCCCTATGAAGGGACGTCACAAACGGAGGTATTTTAGTGACTCGCGTCGGGATTCGACCCGAGCACCCTTAATACCGAAAGTCAGTGCGCTTACTACAAGACTTCCACGGCCCATAATGATTTGATAGTTACTACCATTTTTATTATTCCAAATGTTAGAAAATTAGTTCTGTATTGCAACATTAAATTATATTATAATAAAATAATCTAGGATATTAATTCTTTAGAATTTTCTTCAATTTGCTTATTTCGTCTTCTTTAGCTGAAGAACGCAAAATCCGTCTCAAGTCGACCAGAATCGTAGAGAAGCAATGCGGATCGACACGCGTGACGGAGGGGTTTTTTTAAACGCGGAAGCCGCTTTGTTTTGAGGATATTCTTCCTTCCACACCGCGATTAGTTGGCTATTTTGTTATGAGAGCACAATATAGATGAACCAAAACTACACCCTATGAGTGGGCACCATAGGAACATCCATGCCTCAGTGCAAACCCAAGCCCACTTTGGAGAAGCTAGGGTGGGCAATCACTATACGACGTGGGCAGGGTACGCGAGAGTATAACACCTTGGACTAAGAATTTAACTTTGCTAAAATATAGGCATTTAGATTTTTAAAAATATTTTTTATGCAGGCTTATCTAAACGTATATTAAACAGGTCCTCTTCCTGTACATAATTATTTAAAATTAACCTTTTTCCTCTATCAATTTCCTCAAATGTAGTCTTGCTTTAATTGGGGAAACAATTATAATATGGGATGATGGGAATTAGATGTGAGACATGAAAACTTTTGTGCGTTGAACTACAAATATTACGTGTGGTTTTAACGGTAACAATGATTTCGAGACAAAATAGATCAAACAGTCTTCTTATAACTCATCTCATTAATAGTTATTAAAAATATAGTCAGCCCATTACATCTACTTTTTTTAATTTATATATATATATATATATATATATATATATATATATATACATACATTGGTTTGGGAACCCAGGATCTTAGCGAAAAGGGAAAATCCCCGAGTACCCTCCCCAACCGCAAATCTTAATACTGCTGTATATATTTAACACCCCTCCCCCCCCCAAAAAAAAAAAAAGTAAAACTGTACAGTGTATTGTAACACCATCGTTCATAAATATAAGTACAATTTCAACAATCGAGCTTACGCGTAGACACAGAGGCAATACCGTCTCCGTAATACGTGATGCAATACATGCTCATTACTTAAGCAGCTGTAAAATTATTAGTATCAGCCTAATAAAAAAAAATAAGAAAGAAAAGAAAAGAAAAAAACTGGGTATCTCACACCATTAAACTCCCATAACGCATTCGTATCTCGCTCGCATACTTCCAAACAATGTAAACGATCTCTACATGACGTTCGGGGCGGAGTTGGCGCGCGAATGACGTAATCTCCAAGAACACGTGTCTGTCATAACCTTTTCCTTCTCTCCTTTGCAGGTAACAACCACCTGCGAACGCCAGATCCTCAGCCGGAATCCTCAGCCCGCATGCGGTACCCAGTGCTTCGAAACTCCGACCGAGTAAATCTGTGCCGTCAGTGATTTCTTTTCAAGATCAAGGATTATACCAATGCACCTGAATGTGTAAGAGATCGCCGGATTTCTATCCTAAGTGCCTTCTTGGAAGACCGAATGGACCAGTCTCCGTAATCTCAGAAAAAGTAAGGATCCGTATAGTTAAATGTATTTTTTTTTAAAAAACAGAAAAAAGTATGTTTTTGTCTGTCAACATGAGCAGCTGTTGCTCGTTATGTTTACGGAGCTCGGAGTTGCCGTTTACCACTTGTGACAGTGGAACTAACGGAAGGCGAGAGGATAATTTGCAAAGAAACGTGGTTCTGTAGCAGTCATTGTCAAATAATACTATAAATTCCAAATGTGTGCAAAAGTAGTAACCTGGAGCGTAAGCTTTGTCTGGAGATATAATTATCAAACTATTGCATGGATTCAACAAAATCGATTTATTCAGGAATCAAAATGATAAAGCTTTTCAGTGATTAGAAAAGATAAAAAATCTAAGCGAAATGCATCAGCAGGAAATTTTTTTTTTTTACCAATCTTTGGACACCTGCCCATTGTTAGACTATCAGAAATCTGTGATGTATTCAAACTTCTTTGTCTGCAGGGGATCGGATTAATGTTTTCGAGAAATAATGTTTGCTTTTTCATCAATATAAAAGATAAGTAGTAAATTGGGTGGGATTGTTTGTATCATTCTGCGTAGCTCCGTGAATAAAATTAAGATTTGGCAATCGAAATAAGTCTAAGAAGCATTTTGTGCATGCTGTTATCATATTTTAAAATGTATGTTCAGTAAAACCTCGTTTATCCGGCCCTTGTAGATCCAGATCTCCGGATAATCCGGATCAGATTTGTAGATATTATTTTTGTTTAATGTTCACATCAGATAATAATTTTTAACTATGTTAGCAAGAACGTAACTGCAAGTACACCAAATATTCGCTTTTTAGTTTGATTCAATGTACAGTTCTTGCATAGATTGTACAATAAATTATGGTAATAAAATGCTTTTTGTTGAGTTTAAGAAAGCTTTACTAGACTTACCAATTCTTTGTTAAGAAATGATGTGAAAAGTTAATTTTATATTTTTTAATGTCTTGTAAACAATACTATGTAATTTTGTTACAAAAACATAGTTTTATATAGTAGTAAACGGTAAGTCCGCTTAGTTAAAGGTGTTGTTTTGCTTATTACTCATACTACCCGGATTATTCGGATTTTCAATTGTCCGGATTGCTTATGGTCCCAGTTAGTCCGGATTAACGAGGTTTTATTGTATTTTATAAATAGCTTCTTCTTTCGGAACTAGCATTGTACCTCTTCGTTCACTACTAATGTTCTGAATATTACAATAACCTTTCGCTGACAATTTCTCTCTTTTTTATTCATAAATATAAATTTCTTTAGAAATCAAGTTCAAATGAACCCTCAGAGCAAAAGTCAATAATGGGGATTTCAATGGCATTTTTATGAAACTATCACATGGCAGTAATTATAGTCTTAATCTAATAATTTGTGATAATTTTTACTCGTATTAATCGAATAAGGGCATTTCGAATAGAATATTTTTTGAAGTAATGGTTATTTGGTCAGATGTTCATTAAGAAAAATCCGGAGATGGCTGGATAGCATAATTGTCAACAAACATCTTCGTGAAGTAGGAAGGCTGAGGTCAATTCTAGCTCACCTAAGATGTTTTAAAGCGAAAGGAAATGTGTGCGGGAGTAGACAGCATTATAATGGTGCGGAACGAAAAATGAAGTGATTTCGATTGGAGGTCAAGTAACTCCTGGTCTCTCAGGAGGAGGCTAATGTAAGATTTGTTAAGGGAGATCATCGCGTGGCTTGATGATATAATGGGTAGCACATCTATCTGAAAAGCAGGACTCCAGATGTGAAAGATTCTTTAGCCAACCTATTTGTATATTAAGAACAAAAACGAAAATTGTTAAATGTGAAAAAGTGGGGGGAATTTCTATTGTTATAGTTTATTATTATTATTATTATTATTATTCCCTCTGGCCGGAAAAACTCCAGACCAGGTCTACCGTTATCATAGTAGACGACAGAATTAATTACATAATATCGTAGTATGTATGAGCCAAAAATATCCTGTGATATAATATTCTAAGTTTAGTGCACTATATGGACATTACTTAAATATTTCTGTATTATGGGATCTGTAACGAAAGTTAATAGTTATGACAGATGAGTACAGGGGTGGACCTCTAAACAAATGCTGTGATCCACATTCATAGTTTAAAAAACTTCGGTGCTAGTTTAAAATTATACATATTTGTATTTGCCACATAGCAATTATAGTTCCTTAAATTTTAAACAATAAGTATGACATTAAAATTGCTCTCAAATTCACATTTTTTTTCAAAACTTTTTTTTTCGATTGTGTTTGATGTGAAGCTTTAAGATTTTAATGCCGTTATGACGATTCCCAAATGAAATATTTTATTTATTTCTCATTTCAGTTATCGGAATTTGTTTTTTTCTATAGTAACAAGTATAACACAATTTCATCGGCATTTTCTAAATTCTAAGTCTGACAACTTTCCCTTCAAAATTTGAACCGAAATGTAAACACGTTGTACGCTGAATTAAGTATTCAAACTGTTAATTTGCTAAAAGTAGTCAAAATAATCCAAAAATATTTAATCAAAACCAAAAATTAAAAATAGTCTTGTTACCGAAGAAACCTAGCGATCAGACTAAAAATATAAAATCCTAGTGTGGTTGCGATCGGCGGAAAACCGTATGCGACCGATCTCTTGGCAGTTATTCATACATTAGAATAAAAATGGATAAAATAGCCTTGTTTCCTATAAGAGGAAGTTCAGCTTGTATAATTAATTTTAGCTGCCTCCTTTGTTTGTAGGTCACTCGGTGAATTTCTCTTTGCTCAGAAAACTGAAACAATGTCTTAAATTGTCGCCATCATTGGATATCTGCCCAACAGCAGAGTGAGAATTTTTGGGTTGTGAAATTAAATGTTGGTGTTTGCAGTTGAGATGTGATGCTAATTATAATTGTTATGAACGGGAGTACCGTGGCTGAGCCCAGGAAAATGTCTTTTACGCTCTCATAAGTCTTAAGCTGGGCTCTTAGGCCTCACTACACTTTTTCTTCTCTCCGCCACCCCCTCACCTGTCTGGTATGGCCAGGTTATGCAATATTCCTTACATTCGTAAGTCTGATATTTTGAAAGCTCTCTTAGGGAACCAGGTCTGTTACCGATCGCATTCTCTTCTCTCAGTCTCTAAAAAATTTATTTCGTTTCTCAAAACTCCGGAATTAATGCAATCAGAAAAGCATTTTAATATACAGTGTTCACATTCGTAACACACCTGTTCAGAATTCAAGCTTCCACCTAATTTCAAATTATGAGATTTATTGACGAGGGCAATTGCATCGTGTTAATGCTTCGGATATCCTGACAATCATTTTCGCCGGAATGTTGTTGCCATTAATGTTTCCTGTTTAATAAGTACTTACCTCTTCTAAACGTGTGTTTTGGGGATAAACTTGGTAAATTAATAAATACTACACAGTAAAATTTCGATGTTCTTGATCGCCCGGTTTTCAAATCTCTGATTTGCAGAGTGGAAACTGTCGCTAGCCCTTTATCGCTTGTTAGGCCTATGACAACTCATCAAACTATTAAAGATTTGGGCACCGAATTTATGGCATGTCCACCTTACACTCCGGACCTTGCGAAACGTGACCTTTTCCCTTTCCGTTGATGTTAAGAAAAAACTGCGCAGACTTGATTTTCCTACAGGTGCTGTAATGAATGAAATTGTGATGGATGCGTTGCGAAAGCAGTCCCATCTAGGCTTCGAACATTCTTTTGAACGAAGGAAAAAACGATGGTATTGAAGTATCCAACAGCGAGAGAAGTATTTTGCATAAACCTAACAGTTACTCAAACATTACCGTGTCTCATAACTTTTCGATTGCCCCTCGTATACATAATCTTTGTATTCATAGACGCACAATATGTAAATGAAGATAGTGAACGTAAATCAGGAATAAGTTGAATTGATAGCTCGAAAACAGGTTAAAAGGACGTTGTGCTTCTAGAAGTGGGATGAAGAGCTATGTTTTTAAATAGTTTAATCTTTAAGATTAACAAAGTGTCTTGAAGACTAAATTATTTAGAAACGTACTTTTTTAAGGAGCTTCTGTGTGTACAAGCTTAAATATGGAACTGTTTTTTTTTCTTTTAATTCTTGGTTAATTTCTCTCACTTGTGATTTGATATTTATTCTACTTCCTTGATCCAACTGTACAGTATTCAATATCAGACATTTCCTCCGCAAAATCTTTTCTTTAATTATAACTATATATTATTATTGTTTGATCAAAAGATTTGATTAAAGGACTTAAAAATATACGTATAAATTCCTCTGCTCTCCAAAACTAGAAAAATAACATGTATGATTGTCAAACTGTAGTTCCTAAAATTATGCTATCTGTTAATTTATTTTCTATCTTACTTTTCCTTATACACACGCACGCACACACACACACACAAACACAAACAAACACACACACACACACACACACACACATATATATATATATATATATATATATATATATATATATATATATATATATATATATATATATATATATATATATATATATATATATATATATATATCTATATATAATACGAAATCTCTTAATTATTTTTTATTGTAATTCGATGCAATGAAACGGGAACACAGTAGCATATTTAAATCCCTTAAATTAGTGAATATTTACTTAAACAAGGCATTTGTTATTAGACAGTAATCATGGAAAATGTAGAGTGCAAGCAAGGTGGTATTATAACTGAAAAGCTTGTCTATTTGCTTTTTCAATGTGTAAAAAATTCGCCCATGCCTTTTCTTCTTATTTCTTCGTTTCTGTTTCCTTTAGAAGTTATGCATAAATATCTCTAACACATCTGAAAAGGAAAGGGAATTACGGTTGTGATCAAATAATCAAACCCTTCCAGACATCGCAAAGCAATCATTTCGTCAAAAAAGCGTCTGAAAGCTCTAGCGGAAACTAAATTTTTATTTTAGACCGACAGCGAATGAAAATAGCATCATTTTTTTTTTTTTTTTCGTTATAAAGAGAGACATTTTCCTAGAAGACCACCGACAAAAATCTCGAAAAACATCTGTTGGAAATATGAAAAACCGCAAGGTGCAATTACAGATATGATGTGACGGGAATTTAAAATAGAGCATGGAAATACACCTTTGGCTTTGCGCATAGCCCTTGTGTTGAGAAGGATTGGGCTCGCCACCTTTTCATAGGTTTAAAAAGCTTTTCCACAATCTGTAATGAGTATTGCCGTTTCATTTTGAAACTGTAACCATAATTTTTCTTTGTTATTTCGCTGGAAATTGCAACCTTCCTTTTTGGCGCAGCTTGTCCTTTCTGGACAACCTGCCCAATAGCTGTAGGTACATTCAACCATCCATATACGGTGAAAATATTAAAATTTCAATTGTTCAGCATATCCACTGAATTAATAATAAGCCTTTATCTCTTTAATTTCTGTTTCTACCGAATGCTGTAGTCGCGAGCCAGATAATGTTTTTTAATGTCACAAGACGTTTTCTAAATAATTAAATAAAGCGTTTTGGGGTCGTTAAAAATATTCTAAATTGAAAATTTTAAAAATAAAGTTGAAGGATTCCATATATTATCTTCAGTCACATCGTCAAATGTGGTTTCCGTATTTGATACTGATACCAGGAGATCAACTTCGAAATGAATTAAGCGTATTCCTGAGTCTAGCAAACGTGACGAAGTGTGTCCTTTTACACAAATGAGCTTTGGACATTTATAATTTCCCTGCAGCCAAAATTCCAGGGCTTCGGTACCGCTGTACTAAACCGTTTTACTTCAGAGATCTCACTTTCAGAGAGCTAAACAGCAAACACAACTAGTTTGAAAGTAGCTGCACCATATTTACCGAAATATTTAGCTGCCGTAAGCTAACAGATAAGTTTAAGTTTTTCATAGCAAGTAGTTGTTGCTATTGCCCCCTGGTTGGAGGTTCCATTCACCAGGTCTCAAAAGGCTATTGATCTGAAAGGGGCGGCTCCTGTTTTGAATTAGCACCACAAGGGTCGGAGCCCGACTTGGCTAAATGACCGGTCCCGTAATTTTGAACCGAGTCAAGGGACGAGACCGGAACACTTGACCCCGCACCACCAGAGCTAAATTTGAGAACTTGGAGGACATTGCAGCGACGACCTATTTTACGTGCCCCGGCCACCATTAGTGAACACGGCGATGAATTTGTAGCGACGAGCATCGAACCAGGGACGTTCAGATCTCTGGCCTGTTGCTCTTGCCAACTGGGCCACCACGCCCCATAGCAAGTAGTAAAAAAATGAATTAAAATTAGTTTTATATTATTCTAAAAGTTGAAAAAGAAATGAAACTCGAGAATGCATAAGTAACTTTTTTATTTTATTATTTAAAAAATTGAAAAAATACTCGAAAGATTTAGGCACGCACAAATTTTATATTATGACGGCTTGAGCACATTTTATTTTTACTCAACCCTTTGTTTCTAAGTCTCTCTATATGTTGATACACTATGGTTTCTTCAATCATCGACGAAAGTTTGATGGCGAAGTTTCTTTCACCCATCTACGACAATAAAGTTTAACCCTTCAGCAGTCGCGCCCGGGTATAGAGTGCAACATTTTCGTAATTTTGAATGGTAACGATTTGGAATTTCTTAATCAAATCTACCCAAAGGAACTAACTTTAAACAGGACTAATGAAAATAATCATTTTGCGACTTATCTGGATATAAAAACTAAAATTAAAAATTTCGAATTAAAAATTGGGATATATGATAAAAGATTAGATTTTAACTTTGAGGTTATCACGTTTACCAGTTTCCATAGCAACTTGAACTATAAAATTTATTATATCTTTTACTCACAACTATACAGAATAAAAACATTTGTAATAACACTGAAGATTTTTTGGAGGCATGTGGCATTTTCGACAGAAACCTAACGTAAGAACAATTTCCCTAATAATTTAGGCAATTTAAAAGTTTTAAAAAATTGGCATTTAGACTCGGGTATATTTTAAAGACGTTTAGGATAGGGTTTCTGTTTTCATATTTTTTAAACTTCATTGGGGGTGTGGCGCTGTGGTTTAGCTACAGTAACGTAACTACTAGGGTAAAAATTGCTTGCTGTTTCGCCATAACTGTCACTCACTGATTTAGGGTGTGTATGCATCTTTGTCTTTTCATTAGGATTATATGTGTACTGGCATGTATGGTGCGTTGAGCCCTTACTGCAAGTTGTCCGTGTCTTTTCATTTTCGCTTGACTATCTGTTTCTATGGGGATCGCGGGGCCTTGGGATGTCTTTTGGTTACACCTGCATCCTATTCAGAAACTTCCCCTTGAGGTAACTGATTTGGTTAGGCTCCCTGATGACGAGACCAGTCGGTTACCTCGATTTCTGGTTCAGTTCCGGCACTACTACAGAATCTTGCCTCTGGTGTGTGGAGCCCTGAGTGCTTGTTTTCTCTTTGGTTTTTGTCTACATTCTTCTTTTAATTATCTAGCTCTGTTATTTATTTTTAGTTCTATTTGTTTTTACATGTAAGGATTGAATGTTCTAAGCAGTTTCTATTTATAGCTACACCCTTTCTAATGCAGGTAGGATTTTCTGACCCTCCTATTCCTTTCCCTTCATTGTTAGTCGTGATTTAACCGTGGTGAACCAGCGATTATACTGGATTACAATATGACAGAAGCAGGAGTTGGTGTAGTCGATCAAATGTGCAGCTGTTACACGGTATCCCGCATGTCACGAAGATGGACTCTCTCGTTGTTTTTTAGGTTTTTGGACATAATAGGAATCCATTCGCAAGTTGTCCTTAGATCCAATAAAGCGAACAGTTTTGAAATAAGACAACTGTATCTGCATTCTTCGGCCTTTCATTTTAAATATATCGCAGTATTGTCACCATTTTATATCTTGTCATAAAAAGCAGAATTATTATTTTCAATTTTAAAAAAAAGTTTATTACAAAAGGAATAATCACGTTGAAAGAGACGTTGCACTTTGTGTCACACGCGCCTGCTGGTGTTCAAAAAAATTGACGCGCTTGAAGGGTTAAGAAGGTAAACTAATTTTATATTGAAAAATATTAATTTATTAATTAAATTAATTTTGTGAAGTAATTGCATATCTCAATTACTTTACACATATTTAATTAATTTAAACGAGTTACACTCATTAAAAATTTTACTTTTGATATATATCTCAAAGTCCTTCCCCCCCTTTGTAAGCCAAATTTTCTGCTTCGTGGGCGTCCGCATATGGGGGGGGGGGGGGCTTTAGAGTTTCTCCATGTGATGAGGTTTCTACTTCTTCTAAATAACCTTAGTAGGAAAAAATCGGCATTTTTTTTTTCTAACATTCAACCTGGCTCTAAAAGTACTTTTATGTTTTTACAACGATATTGATGTGAACCGCAAAGACGAAAAACAAAATGTTAATTTGCTGAATTGACAAACAGTATCTCAGTTATCCAGGAAAATTTATCTCCCTCCCTTAACAACACTCTCGGAAACCAGTAATGAGTTCTACCGGAGGTGATACTGCTAATTCCGATCACCTCACGTTCCTCATAAATATTATCTTCATAAGTCAACGAGCCAAACACGTGTTGCGAAAAGAAAAAAAGAGTTCATAAACGCACTTTCCATTTCCACGGTTCGCGAGAGATTCACATTTCTCGCGAAGTTGTGCGATTTGCAACCAAGGGTAAAAGCAGCGGGTTGCGGAATTCTGATTAAAAATTCATGCATTCCTGACGTCAACAAACAGTGGGAGGGCTCAGGTGAATCAGTTGCTCATCGTTCGTTACACGACCGATGGGTTTCAGAAATTGCCGATCTTTATTTCTGTTACCAAAACGAATTGAAGTAATGAAGCGCTATATTTGTTCGGGGTAACTCAAGGGTCCAATTAAATGTAAGTCACAGAATTTCAGTCCAAAAATAAATGTGTAAAAACTCCTTTTTCTACGTATCTACGCTATGGGCCTGTTCATCACTTAGAATCCGTCAGCGTTACTCGTATTGAAATATATTTAACCAATTATAAACCTCCAAACGATTAGCAACGAAATTGTCAAGGCCCGTAATTGGTTTAGATTAAGTCAATACAAGTAACGCTGGCGAATTCTATGTGAACAGGTCCTATGCCTAACTGCAGAACCTTGAAACTAATGAATCATTACTAATTTTTTTTCTGGAGGGAGTGTTTGCTTTACCTATCAATAATGATCAGAGAAGAGATTAAGTCACTTTTATGCGATAGCTGCAGAAAATATTGCAAAAATTATTTGAACACTACGATGAAATTAAAAAATTCCGATTTATGAAATGTCCTAAACAACAGATATTTTACAAATTATGTATTTAAATTAAAATGTCAGCTTTTTAGAAGAGTATGAGAAATTAAATATGGCCCAAACAACCAAGAACAATTATAGGAGATTCACTTTCTTTGTAGGACTGTAAAAAATATCTGAAAATTGTTTGGATTTGATCAAAGGATTTTAAAATTTCCCATGATGCAAGGATTTAATAATTAACGCACTGCACCTGAACATTTAATAACTTTTTGAGGAGGTGGGATGTTTAAATTTTTATATCTATTCATGATCGATCAGAGGAGAGTTATCTTTCATAGTGTCTTTATAAAATCTGACAAAAATATTTTGAGAACAATGAAATGATAAAAAAAAATATCAATATAACAGCCTTAAATATATCATAGCGTTGCTGCTATTGCAACAATTATAAAGTCAGCATGATACACAAATTATCTTTGAGCAAATTCAATTTTACTCGTTATTTAAATTATTTAAAATTACGTAAGATAGTCCGATATTTACACACTTCGAAGAAAAAGCTGGTAATCATAAATGCAGATGGCAAAAAGGGTCATGGAGATTATGTAACAGCATATCTTTTTTTTTCAGCTACTGATTAACTCGTTTTACCCGAGGTAAATCTATATTTTCTGGACTTCCGACTGAAAAAAAAATTGTTTTATTAACCCTTCTAGTTTTTGTTCAGACATCTAACTACTCTAAATTACGTATCAGTGTCAATATCTTTAATAATAAAAATAAATATTATATGCATTCATTATTTCAGTTTTATTCTAAAGTAAACAATTATAAATTTCATCAAAGAGTTTGACTCTTGTTATGAAAGATAAATTTTATACTATTAGTTATTTTAGTTTTGCTCAAATCTTAAAAAAAAAAAACTTTGACCCAATTTTTAACCATTTATGCTAGATGGCCTAGTTATCTTTACAAAAAAAAATGTGCGTGTTAATTCAGAGCAGTCGTAATAATTTAGTTTAGTTTAAATTCCATTCGTGCGCAAGTGTCAACATTTATTCTAGTAAAGAAAGCAAATACATATATTTTCTCATTCATTACATTTTAAATCATAAACTTTCGGAACGGAAGCTCGCTGAGGGATGTTAGCACCTTTCGATTCCAGAAAATACAGATCTACATCGGGTAAAACGAATTAATCAACAGCTGGAAAAGAAAGAAATACTGTTACATAATCTCCATGACCCTTTTTGCCATCTGCATTTGTGATTAACAGCTTTTTCTTCAAAGTGCATAAATAAAATGTTAACCTCATTATTCCCAGCCTATGAGTGCGTACTTAGTTACATATTTTTTTTTACATTTACTTGTTTCAGTCTGTTGTTATTTAATAGCCCCGGAGAGAGGGGGCGCAAGCAGGTCGGTTGCGATCATTTTGTCAATCATGGATGATATGACGCATTTGTGGGTAAACACCCTTCCGTTTTGTTTCGTGTTTTTCCATTTTTTTTTCCTTTTAAAATATTATTGGTTAACCCGTGTGTATTGTACACGTGACCGTCTGCTTTCCGAACTTCTCAATTACACTGATGCTTCAAATCATCATCCTCGTTAAAAAGCATTACAAACGCTTTTCGCTCAATTGCTTATTCACCGGTATATTCTTGTTTTTCACGTCTCAGCGATCGACCGGATAGACTATCTAAGTCTATCCGGTTAAGTTTTAACCTGGTTAAGTTTTAACTAGATGTTTCTCAATTTTTTTGGTTTGATGAAATGTTTATAAATGTTTATAAATATATATATATATATATATATATATATATATATATATATATATATATATATATATATATATATATATATATATACATATATATATATATATATATATATTAAATAATTATTTGACCTTTTACCTAAAGTTACTGTAATCTATTTTTATTTTTATTTTTTGTTGTTTATCTCTTTATTTTGATGAGAAATTTTCTACCGGCAAAATGTACCTTTCTTGACTTCAAAACCAACATGATAAAAATTGGCGTTTGTTGATAGAAAGTTGTGTTTAAACTATATCTCTGTAAATGCAGCTGTGTGCTGCTTATATAATTACCTTATGTAGTGGTTGCGGAAAGTTGTTCCTCTTGAAATATATTTAAAAGAAAAAAAACATCTGAATAAGGAGAGACTTCATCAACATCCCACGAGTTTTTTTTTTTAATTATTTTTATTTTTATTTTTATTTATTTATTTATTTATTTTTATTTTTTTTGGGGGGGGGGGCTGTTTTCAAACGACAGAACAATGTAAGTACGGAATGCTGAAGGAGTATGCTTTTCAATAAAATAGTTCACTCTGAGAATATCAGTAACGCTGGTAAGTTTTGGATTTAACACAGTCGTTGACATTATTGAATGCTTACAATTTTTTAATTTTTTTTTAAAGATGAATCTTGATCCCAAATAAGAGGGTTATTTAAATATTTCATTTAGAAATGGAAATTATAAGATTAAAATCTCCTGTTTTAGAAAAAAAAAATGTGGCAAGAAAATTTAAGCTGCAAAAATAAATACTTCTTGGTGACTGACTTTGACGATAATTTACACTTTGAGGACAATTTATACTTCGTTTCAGATTTTTGCTAATTTCAACATTCCTTTCAAAGGTAAAAAATTATCAGATCGTACTTTAGCTTTGATATAGTTATTATAATCCCCATTAAAGTTTATATTTCTGTCATAATTTTTGTCAAAATGCTAGTGAGCAAATTTTATTGCATTCTTGTTTAATATCCTTCCAGCATATGTGTTATTTATATAAACTACAAAATATTATTACATGATATTCGTGTAGGTACCGTATTACGTGGGTTACATTAAAAGATACTCAAAACTCTTTACGTAATAAAAACCTTTTATTCGCTGCACTAAGGAGATTATTTTTCTTAATTTGAAGCATAAATCCCCTAGTATGGCAATCTTCACTATGTACTTGATACTGTGCATTTTTTAAATACATTAAAAGTAATTCTTAATAAATATATAATCTGAAGTTTATATCTGAAGATTTTTGACAAATTTTATTTTTAATTAAATTTTAAAATTAATAAAATTTAATATTTATAACTTTTATTATTTTATATATATATATATCATGGAATTTTACTCCAAATCATCTAGAAAACGTTGAAAAGCCAGAGGATTTTTTTTTTTTTTAACTATGGACGCTATGCACCAATTTTTATGTATTAGACATTTTTACTTGAATTACAAAAAGTCTCAGCATTATGAAGATAAACCTATCTAGTGATCTTAATTTCAGTTACATGTACCTCCCTTTAAGAATAAGATTTGATCGTTTGCTTTTCCCGTGATACGCCGGAAGCCACTTCCTTTACATGCAGTGCGAACTCATTTGATACTGACGCTATAAAAAGAAACAATCATAACGAGTTATATTTAACCATATCCCAAGTGCCTCGCGTATGATATATAGGTGTTGCATGCCTATTCGTGTTAATGCGAAGGACGAACTTCGGTTGCATAAATCATAAAAGTAGCACTTGATGAGCTAACTGAATTTAGTGCAAGAAATTGCATCACATGACATTACCTTTTCGTGCTCAGCTGGATGAATTAAGATGGGAATATTTCCATTTCATTCTATTATTAGTACCTGTATTTTAAAGAGGGGATCCAAAGGATTGTCGTAAATAACTGAAACATATTGTATTCAAATTATTCCAAAATGGAATAATTTTTACATTTATATGTCATCTGAAGTATTCAGCAAAACTCGTTTATTATTCGAAAAGTCCCTAGACAGAGTAATTGACTTTGTGACACACGACATATTACTTCTGATGTATAAAATTTTTCCCTAATTTGTTCTGGTTCATTATTAAGAAAACATCACACATGCAAAGAAAAGTATTAATTATAGAACGAGTAAAATTTTCCACATCACAAATACTTCACAATAATTTACATCAAATGAGATTTATATCTTTAGCAATATGCTTCCAAAATCATGTATTTTAAGCTGAGATATAACGATCAAACTTTTTGTTTTCAATTTGTGTTGACAATTATCCCAAAAAATTATCACGATTATATTTAAATGTATATTGTGGATACATTAGTGAATTCGTTTAGTAACCTTGATATTTAGTTGATATTGCGTTTAGTCGCCTTTGATAAAAATCTGTATGTTTAAACTGGTTAGGTATGTAAACCTAGAACTACTAACTGTTTGAATCAACAAAACTGGTATTCTAAAACAAAAGTTTTTTTTATTATTATTATTGCTGTAAAAAAGGCTATTATATTGTATGTTCGTCGAAAAATTCGTAAACAGTTGATTTCATTTATTTCTTCTCGCAATAATTATTTTAATTGAGAAGAATAATTTCTGGAGAAACTGCTTCTTTCAGACATTAGTCTAGTTTGCAGGGGCCAGGCTAATATGGTTAATTAATATTATGATGCATTTTCAAAATTCAGTGACATATGAAATATTAACAGTGTATGCTGAAGGATATAAAGCCGAATATATAAATGCATATGCGTAACATTAAGTCGAAAATAGTTCAAGATTTATGAAATATATTTCTAGATCTGCCGTATGACTTCGGTGGGTTGGTACATAGACTTAACAAGTTTCAGAAGTTTACTTCGATTAAACTTTCTTCCTTTAGATGGCGCCACTAGACAAACGAATTAAAAACAATTCTTTTATTCCACGTATAATAAATATTCTTTGATTACTACAAATATTTAAGAAAACATGAAGTGGAACTTGATTTAGAGAATGCTTAATAAAAATTTAGGCTCGTCTATTAGGTAAAAAAAATCACCTATTTCGAACAATGCAAGTTTATTTGAAAATAACCTGCACATTCTATAGAATTAAAATTTCTTATTTTTAAAATTAACTGTTAAAAAGCTTGTTGAAATCGTCATAAAAAACAATGCGCATTATATTACGATGCGCATGTATTGAAAATCATGGTACCTAAGCAGCAGTTCACTGGAAATATTTCGAGTTTCTGAAGACATTAAATTTCTAAGAGGAGTAAATGGGTTTATTAGAAAAGAAAAATGTAATCCACAAAATTAACGTTTGTAGTTTTGGAATGCCCCGCAAACGACATGACTATTACACAAAAAAAATTAATAAATGTCTAATGATTTACATGAAACTAGTACGTATGAAATTTCAAGCTAACTTTTAAAGTTTTCTTATAAATAAATTGGTCCATCAAAAAAAAAAAAATCTTGGAATGTTTTGTTAAAGTTTTCTACTTTTAGAACTCGCACATAATTGAAGGGTGTCATCCAAAATAGTAGGGTTACATTTATTTCCGTAAAAATATTTTGTGAAAAATTGCATTGGTCCATTTCGGTGTTTCCCAACCGTTTTCGAGTCGCGACCCCGTTCAATGGTTTCCACGCATCCTCCTTTTCACAGATCAGTCTAAATTACGGCAACTTGGTTGGCTTATCATCATGGTGCATCTCGCAATTTGATCCTCCGCGGATATCGCTTGTCTTAGAGCGTTTAAATCAAAACTCAAACGTAAAATCTATTGTTTTTCTTTGTTCTTACCAAACGTGAGTCTCGCCTCCAAGCCTTATTCCTCATTTGCCGCACTTGATGAGAGGCCTCCTAGCTCCGTTCTCCATTATCACCACAATCCCGCCGAATAAGCAAATTTGGCTATGCCACCCACGAGGCCTAACATAAATTGCGCATATGTGTAAGCTAATACTTATTATTGTTAAGCTAAATACGAGTAAAAGTAAATATAGCTCTGAGCTGAAAGATTGGAGATACGGTACTGCCCATCGCATCATGCAATGTACATTTAGTTGTTGAGATGCTTATGTTTAAAAAAATGCTCCTCATTTTACCTCGAAATTCCTTCGTTAAAAGTCTAGCCCCCAAAGATCGTTTGAGTTTGCGACCTCTGCACTACAGGATTAAAAATATGGCAAACTGTTTCTAACTCCATTGTCTGTGGGATTAAAAATTTTCGAAAAAATATGTGCATCAAATTAAAAATGATACAACATTTTGAAAATCAACGAAACCATTTGTTCATTTCGGAACGAGAAGAAGAAAATAAAATAATCTTAAAAATAATTTTTCCCCTTTTACTCAGGTGTCTGGGTAAAAGAGTGAGTCAGCTTTCACACCCGTGTCCTTGAATAAAATCTGTGTACACGCATTTACCATTTTACCACCAAAGTGCAGTAAAAGTAATAAACGTTGAAAAATTGTTTACAAATCTATGTCGAATTTCGAACTCATTTCAGCCATCTTGTACCTGACGTGTCACTTTTTCTCTTATTTCTTGAGACATAATAACTTCTCTTTACAATTTTGAATGATATCATGAATTGTGGTATTTATATCCACACATCCCTTCCTGTCTCTGCAATAGTATATCAGAAAATATGAAATACTTTTTAAAAGTATTTTAATCCACCTTTACACCCATTCTCAATGTAGAAAAGTATGTCAACTTTTGCACCTGTGTCACGTTTTTCGATCCTTCTTCATCATGTACATGTACCTACCCTTATGTATGCAAATTTCGCCTCTGACAATAAACGTCCGGGAATAATCGATGACTCTACTGCTTGAGCTAATTCGACCTTTTTTTTCCCTCTCCCGAACAGGTCACTTCTCCGCTAACTCTCTGACACACACCCATCTCACCATCCACCCTTGAATGCGATCTTGCAATGTGGGCTTTGTGCCCCCCTTCCTATCACGACAATGACATGCCCATTGACTTGCGCAAGAAGGTCGTGCTTCAGCGAGAACTTGACGAACAGAGGGAGTGCTACCGCGGGTCGGAGGACATCTACGCTCCAAAGGATTATTCCATAAAAGAGTACCGGGAAGGATGGCAGCAACCAGGCTTATTGCCCGTTGGCAACCTCTACCCCTTCGTTGCCGAGAAGTACGGAGCACGGTGTGCTGTGGTTCCGCCTGAAGACAGAGACAAGCCTCAAGACCTGAGGCCAGCTATCAGGGGAACCTTGGAGACGGCTATCAAAAAGCTGCACATCAACAGCAAGTTGAAGCAGTCGCAAGAGAATGGCAGAGAAGAACGATGCAGGTGAGATATTCTTAAATACATAGTACTTGATTGAAGAATTATTCACCTGGCTAGACTAGGGATATCCCAGTCCTGAGAATTCCCAAAGAGGATTCTCGGGAATTCGAGTGGGAAGTAAATTATTTTGTACTCAAAGGGCCACAGTGCGAGGCAGATTTTATGACAATTGTAATTGGCTTCTAAGGAACTGTCTGCGGAAAAATATACCCAACATTTTTAATGTAATTAATCTAGTCTTAAGCAATTATTATATATCATCACCATTTAGAAGTTTAGGATTGCACGTTAAACTATAGGAAAAGTTTTTGTCATTTTTCGGTATGCTTTAGAATACTTATTTATTGTTATCTAAATTTCATCTGTGTTCACTGCTGGTATGACATTAATATTTTTTAATAATATCAACTACATCGTATTTTAAAGTAAAATAAAGTTGAAAAATCACGAGCTATCAATTACTTTACTGAATACATATCTCAATTACATATACTCATTTATTTAGCTGAAAGATAACTTTTACGTGTATCTTATTTACATATATCTGTAGTATTTCATGAGATACATTTTGAAGTTCTTATTTTGTTATGCTTTTTTAGTTTTACCTTAACGTGTTACAGTAGTATAATTATTCTGTACATGAACTTTCTCTTTAATTATATACACTGAAATCTGGTTACCTGTGGTCAGACAATCCATTTTGCGGATTAACCGTGCATCACAAAAGAAAAATGTTGGCTAATCAAAGGAATAATACAACAGGCTTTTTCCAAAAAAACTGAAAATCTACATAAATATTATTTATATTTTAATTAAACCCAATGTAAATAACCATATAATGTTCGTTTAAAATTTTTGAAGAGTTTATTATTTTTAATTACATAATATCATTTTTTGGTTATGCATGTTGAAGAATTTTATCTTTACTCCTGTATGATAACACAAAGATCTTTGAATAATATTTATAACAATAATATCTCATTCGATGAATATTAAAGTATGACATAAATAAAATAGGATTCCATGCTAGGAGTAGTAATATTCTAAATAATCTTATTCCAACTGACATTTCAATTCACCAATCTTAAAAAAATATAGGCAAGATTACTTGGTAACTGTGAAACTTTAAAAGTTAATTTCAGTGAATTATTTGATTCTGTTGTTCGATAAGGGCTAAAATAAATAAATAAATAATTTAATTTGTGTGGAATCCACAAAAAAAATTGATAAAATGCGTAAAAAAGTTTATTTTTGCACTAAATATATACATAGTATTTATTAATCATTATTTTAAACTTTGTTAAATTATCTTTTTCTCATTTTATATGAAACAGAAAAATACTTACACAATACTTTGCGTTTTTATATTTTTAAAAAAATGGTATCTAGAAAATTTTCTCAGTGCACAAAATAAAGCATTTTAAAGAGGTAAAAAAGCTGTAATTTTAGGCAGTTTTTTGACCAAGGAATCTATTATTTCAATTCTTTAAATGTACGAAAATTTAAAATATGAAATGCGTTATTTATGTTAGCTTGTTAAAATAGACAAGGATGTTTTTCGAAATTCGAGTGATAATGGTGACGTGTTTAACCTTTAAAACTAGTTTTCCTGCACTGTGCGTAGCAAATAAAGAAAATAACGTTCAGCATGTGTACATCCCTGAAAGAATAATTTATTGTGCTCTACTGGTATTTGATCTCAGAAAAATGTTAGACTTACACAATGGGAGAAATGGAACATTTATTATCCTTTTTCTGAATATTCTGCAAAGCACAAAGAAAGGAAAAGGGGGAAAAATAAACAACGGTTTGCAAAGAATCCATTAGTTTTAACATATAAAATCTGGATATATTCTTCTTTAAAAATGAACGATAATTCATTTCAAAGTAAAATTAAATTTTTACATTTAATAACAATAAAATTTTCAGTTTTTGCTTGTTTGTTTTTCTCACTTAGAACAAAATTTCGTAAACTCGTTAAGGCTTTCTCCATATTGGTAGAAGAAGAAAAATCTGTGAAGGAAAAACTGATATCACATCTGCAACCATTCTCCATTTATGCATTACATTTATAAATAAACACATTAATAGTTCAGAAGAACGGGTTTATATTATTAATCACTTCTTTGCTGTCAGAAAATCTTATTAAGATCGTTCTCAAGCATATCGAAAATCCTCTAACAGCTTTTTCTTGAGCTGCAATAACTTATAAACCGTGAAACTCTAAAAACTTATAGTAAATATTACTTGCTATTTCTAGAGCTTAATAGTTAAAATACATTCAATATACTCAAAATGTAATGTAGTTTTAAATTATATATAGATTGCAGGGACAGAAAACATTTTTATTTATAATTTTAAATAAATTTATCAAGTCTATCAAACTTTTTCGAGATTTTTTTTAATTTAAGAAAGAAATTGTTTCTCAACTATATTATTTCTTATTATTTAATTAAATTTTATATTTTTATTTATTTGTTGCATTTACTTTTAATGTTATTATCATCATTATAGGAAATAATGTGCTATACATGTGACACTGATATATTTTTTAATCCTTCTATTAAATAAACTGAATACTAAACTGTGATATAGTAATGCTTATACAATTGATGTTATACGAAGTATTATTTATGGTAATTAATAGTACTGAACAGAAATAACACCTAATTAAAACCGCTCAGGTTATTTATTTCTTTTATTTCAAAGTGTTTTTAGATTTGCCATCATCTACACAGACATAAAAAGTGAGATCATTTTCAGGAGAAACATAAAAAAGAATGATATAATTTATTAGAGTTATATACTTGTGCATTTTGCTATGAGTGTAATTTGATGGACAGATAAATAAGCAATGATAAATGAAGACGCTTAATTTGAAATGGTTGAAAACATCTATTGCCATCTTTGGCTTATCATTTAAAGAAAAACTTGGAAATATGGAGCAAACTGTTTCAAAATGTACGAGATATTTTCTGTCGTGGCATGCTTTTTTTTCGTGGGGAAAACATGTGGACAAGCATGAATGCTGAAACAGAGATAATTGAGGGTTGCAAGAATTCGCAATTCCTAAAACTGATTGAAATTAGTAGCACAGATATAGGTGTGCAAAGTAAATATCATTTGATCTTTATTTTTAATTGATTTTTCATTACTTTTTCAGATCTACTAATGCATTATCGGAAAGTTCAGACTCTACTAAAAAATTGCCCAGATCAAGCAGCTGTCCAGATCTCACAATCATCGAGCAGCAATTACCATCAGATCTCCATAAATCAACACATCCATCCAATGGTGCAGTTACTTCCGAAGTCAAAAATTACTCCGAGTACAATGGTTATTCACCAGAACATGAAGACATTCATTCTCCTACTATCGGAGGAGCCAGAAAGAGAAAATCCTTTGTTCCTCTCTATGGTGATCGAGCTCCTGTTTATGAACGTGTTTACAGATCTCCTTCTCCTCAAAATCTTGTATTTGGTGATAGAGGCTACCGTTCTCCTTCACCCAAGGGACCTATCTATAGCAGAAATGGATACCATTCACCTTCACCCGAAAACCATACTTATCGAGAAAGGATCTACCGTTCTCCTTCTCCTAAAAGACCTATATTCATTGACAGGCATTACTATTCACCATCTCCAACTAGACCTACATACGACGAAAGGAGGTATCGTTCTCCATCACCCAAAATACCTGCCTATCTGGAAAGAGGCTTTCGTTCTCCTTCACCCAAAAGACCTGCCTATCTGGAAAGAGGCTTTCGTTCTCCCTCACCCAAAAGACGGCCAAAATCACCCACTGAACATCCTCCATATGAAGAATACTTCTCCCATCCAGAGGTTCTTCTGCGCAGACAGCTAAGCCAGCAGAGTACCTCGCCGTATTTCCTTCATGTTTATGACTACTATCAACATTTGGTGCAAAGGCTACGTGAACACTCGTCGCCATCTGTTCGCATCAGTTCGCCAGTTTCCCCACCGATAGAAGAGGACACCAATCCTGATGCCCAAAGGAAAAGACCTTGCAGAGCGCTAACTGGCAAGCATGTTAGACAAGGAACTGGAGCAAGCTTGTCGACTCTTCTCACTCTCAGACAAAAGATTCAGGAACGACAAAAGGCAAAAGAACATCAGCCACGTAATGCTCTAAATGGGATCAATAAAAACGCAGCTGCTAAGAAAAACAATCCCAAAAAAGTCAAATTGAATATGAAGAGTGCATTAAACAAAATACAAAACTGCTGATCTAAATGAGATTATTAACAGGAGAATATGATGTGAAATTATTTTGTACATTTTCATTATTTATTACGCAATGGACTTATGAGAGGAATCGTTTTGATCGGCAAAATTGTAATGTATTCAAAGAGCATATGGCTAATTCTTCCTTAAAAGTGTTCCTAAAGTTTTTCAAGGAAAAAAATGTATTTTTGTAGAGGATAATTTATCATATGTAATTAACTTTATAAGCAGTGTTTAGAGAAATTTCTTTAACATTGTTAAATGTAACTTGAAGAAAACGTATTTTTCTATATTTGTCATATACTTCTATAAACAGAGTCAAACGATTAATAATCGCCGTTAACGATAATTCAAGCTCAATAAATAATATGCTAGTTAAAACTTTTTTCAAACTTCATGAAACTCTTTTGTTATTTTTAATTCTTAAGTATTTTTTCAATATAACAATATTACTGGGATAACAATAAGAAAAAATTTTCTAGATTTTGGGGTTCACACTCAATACTAAAATAAATCTTCTAAAAGTGTATGTACAAAGTTAATTGAATAATTCTTTAAATAAATGAAATTTAAAAATTCTTTCAACATAATTTAAAATACATAAATATAAAGAAAATCAAAGTAAATTAAGCATACAAAGGAACAAAACTATACTTATAAAAAATATTTTAATTTAGAAAATTTATATTTTATTATTGGGGTATTAAAAATTAAAACAAATGAACACTTACTTATATAGTTACTTAAAATTGTACGTATATTTACATTCTTTTGCTGCTACATTTTTTTACATTATTGTAATAAATAACATTTAGAGAGAACTTAAATTCTTGTGAAATGCCTATTTTAATTAATACATAATATATAAATACATAACAGATTTAAACACAAATTATATGCTTGTAATATGCTGTTTCCATAGTAACTCTCAATGTTTAAGAATTTTTATTAACTGTTTAGAATATAATAGGAATTTAAACAATCGAAATCATAAAGTGATAGGGTTTTCTCTTTCGTTTTTCTTTTACGTACAATAAAATAATCATATACATTAAATAACTTTTTCACACCCAATATCTTAAGCTTAAATAAATACAGTGAAGAACGGGTGTAATAAATAAATTGTATGAATTTATAAATCGAGAACTAGTAATAGGTGCTTTTAAATAATTCAGGATTACAACGACTAATGAAACACTAACTTACGCGGCATCGGGTGATTGAAAAAAAAATATCACGACGTTGTGTAAATAAAATGTAAGTGCTGTACCATTTTGATAAGAATTTTAACGGAACATGAACCTTGATAAGAGGAAGTGCCTAGTATTTGTATAAATTTTATGCATTTAAATTCCCTATCCTCATTCCATTTAATTGAATGACAAATTTTGTACTTGTGTATATATTTATATATTTTTTTATATGGCCACATTTGTTTATTTATATATCAGGTGAGGTCTTGGTTTACCTCACATCTTTTTATTGTCTACTGTGTGAATTTGCATTTCTGATATTTATTTTTGAGACAGAACAAATATTTTCATACCTATTTATTGACCATTTGGAGACGTGGGCATCTGAGGACTGTTTATAAATGTGTGTCCGTGGATTGATGTAAAAAGGATATAAACTATAATATTTTTATTTCGTTTTTCTCCGTCAGTAATTTAAAAATTCAGGATGTCAAAGCAGCCTTAGCCAAAATGGTCGATTTATTTATAACATTCATGTTGTGATTTTACCTCATGCACTTGAAAATCATTCCAGCATCAAGCTATTTATGTCATTGCATTTAAAACTATGTAACATTCCTGCTTGTAAGCAAATAAAAGTGTTTTAAGCTACTGGTGTCTTTCAATAATTTAAACTGCTCGCCTTCTCACAAAATTGCAGATGAATGCAATATTCACCACCATAAAGAGGAATTTTTCTCCAACGATAATTTTGACGAAATTTCAATATAAAATTTGCGTTTATCGTATCCTTACACCTTCGAAATTGAGGTTAATTTAAGAGCTAACTTAATTAAATAATTCAATCATTCGTGGGTGATTTCAAGCCAAATCTGATGACTTTTCAGTCTTATTTTTGTTTTATTAATAGTTAGGGATACGTAATTTTCGCATTTACAAAATAGATGCGAATAAATGCGCAATTTGCCGATATGAGCGAATAAATGCAATAAATATTTTTTTATTACTTTTCAGCGAAAATTCGATGATAAACGGCTTTTTAAGCGAAATTAAGTTATAATAGTAATAATTTATTAACATAATTGCTTATCTAAGACCATCCACGGTCTTATAACTGAGAGATCTCGCTCTCGAAATTTGCTTATTACTTATTGCTAAAGACTTAAGAAAAAGAATGTGGAGTGTGTAGACTACAATGTTATCTTTTAACTAAGAATTTTGATACTTAACTTACTTAGTAAAGAAAATTGTGATTTTTTTTAATAAATGTGAAATTTTGAATTTATATACTATATATATAAATTCAAAATTTTCACATTTATTAAAAAAATCACAATTTTACTTACTTTGCTAAGTTAAGTATCAAAATTCTTAGTTAAAAGATAACATTTGAGAAAAAATGGGAAAATTTTTTATACTGAATTTAAAAAAATTTTTTTCGAAATTTCGATATTTTTTATGCGAAATTTACGTACCCCTAATAATTGTCCCTAGATGGCATCTAATATCTAATCGGAGCTGCTTGTAAAAATGCCTGCTTCTGTAACCTCTGACCTGATTTTAAAGAAGTTTTATTTCATTGTGTTTCTGTTCATTTCGGGCGTTATCACATTCATATAAATGCGGTGCTGTATAGAACAGGTGTTTGAGGTGCTATATTGAAATACAGGCAGACAAAAAATTTATCAGCTACAAAAATTATGAAACCCGCCTTTTTTACGACACCTACCCCTGTAACGTCATCATATTCCTATTTATCTTTTGAGCCGTTGCTTATAAGAGGGTGGTTTGCGAACCCACCCCCACCCCTTTGACACGCCTGCGCTTCAATCCCTGGACCCGTGGATCGAGCGTGGGAGTAGCCATTGTTAGGGATACGTAAATTTCGCATTAAAAAAATCGCAATTTCGCCCACAAAAAAAAAATACAATATATAAAATTTCGCAATATATATATATATATATATATATATATATATATATATATATATATATATATATATATATATATATATATATACAGTGGAAACTCGCTTAACGAGCAAAATAAATCGTAAAAAAAATGGCTCGCTTAACAAGCAACATTTCGCATAACGAGTGACGTGGAAGTCCGTCCCCTCTTCACGTCACCAGGATCATCAAAGGCCGAAAAATAAGTATTTAAGGGTAGTCATGGATAGTTCGAGAAGCAAATATCATAGGACTGGAGGATAACAATGATATAGAGGAGCTTGTGGAAGAGCACAACCAAGAGCTCAACACCGAAGAGCAAGAATTGCAGTGTATGTCACAGCAAGCAGTTGTAGAGGAGAGTTTGTCAGTGGAGAAGGAAAAAGAAACAATCTTCTAGAGCAATAAAAGAATTGATTGAAAGCAATGAGAAACTGTTGCATCGTAAGTTACAAAGCATCACCCTGATAAGACGGTGGCTATGCGCGCTATAAATTTATTCAATGACAATGCGCTGACACATTATCAGCAAATGAAGCGCCGAGAAAAACAAATATCGCTAGATAGCTTTCTAGTAAAAAAATTAGATATGTGTCATAAATTCGTAAATAATAAACTGCATATGGTTGATTTTGTTCCTTAAGAATTTATATATAAGTAATTTTCTTTAAATAGTAAACGTTACGTCTTAAAAAATTTTAGTATTTTTTGGCATGGAACGCATTATCGTATTTTACATTAATTTATATGGGAAAAATTGTTTCGCTTAACGAGTGTTTCGCATTACGAGTAAGACTCTAGAACGAATTATGCTCGTTATGCGAGGTTCCACTGTTTATATATACAGTGATTTCCGCTTATAAGAATCACGTTTGTTATTACTGATTTTAATTCTTATAGCCGAAATTTAGGTTTTTGGACAGGCAAACACACCTATATATACATATATTACATAATTTACCATAAAATACTCTTTAATTTACGTTATTATCTTTTATTAAAATTATTTTTTATAATTTTAAAAATACAACTTAATTTCTAGACCTATAAGTAGATACACATGATTACAGTAATAGAAGAAAAAAATCCAATATTTGTTACAACATACCTGCTTAACAGTTTTAATATTTCAACTACAGGAAGGGAGCAAGAAAAAGTTTTCTATGGTAGGTTGACGTAATGAAGTTTTCAGGAGGCTGTTTATACCTCTTTCAATACTAATAGTCTCAGACGAAGATTCATCTTCTAGCTTACGGTTCATGGTTTGATAACTTGCTGAATCTACTAATGTCACGTTTGCCTAAGTGATAGTGGACACTTCGCCGAAGGTTTGTGTTTCAGGGTCCAGGAAGCTGCAACCAGGATGTGGGAAAAAAAATAGTCCCTATTTTTGTTTGTTTGTAGAGAAAAGTGAAATCGGACCCGGACGGGTAAAGATGCCCCTGGGTCAAGCTAATAGGACAGTGTTGTGCCAAAAAGGGGAAACTATTATGTTATGTCTAATAAAGAAAGAGATGAATTTTATGACTACATTCCATCCCATCTTATCAATCTTTCCTTAAGAAAAAAAGAAAGAACTTCGTGCCTTTAGAGGGTTTAAGTGGCTTTTTTTTGAAAAATGAAAGAAAAGCGAAGATTGTAAACTGATTCTTAAAACCGGTGGATTGATTCTTTAAAGCGAAAATTTTAACATGGAAATAATACATTTGTTTTTGTTTTCGCGATATTGATTCTTATAAACGGTTGATTCTTATAACCACTGATCACTATAAGCGGTGGTTACTGTATTAAATTTATTAAAAAATTACAAATTTACTTACTTTGATAGGTAAGTATAAAAATTAGTTAAAAGCTAACATTGTAGTAGTCTCCACATTATGTTACTTAAGACATTGCTTTCTGACATTAATTACTACATTGTACATACTAAAATATCTCAGCATCTACTCTGTTAACGGAACTATAGAATCTTTGTATAGCTACCTTTGCAAGGTTAAGGTAGCAGCATTTCGTTGCAATTAAAATCTGTATAACATCAACAGAAGTTCTCTTGGTTGACTACTAAAGCAGCTGAAATACCCTTGACTTTGGCGCTCAAGATAAGTCTTAAATCTACTGAAGTGCTCCACAAAACTTGATGGTTGATTTTTACAGTTAGATTTTTAGGTTCGACTCTGGTACGGACAAACTGTCCGGGTGAAATTCGGAGAAAATCCGTAGGAGAGTGAGATTTCTCAGTTATAGACTTCGGATGGTCTAAGTTAAGCTATTATGTTAATAAATTATTTCTATTATTACCTAATTTCGCTTAAAAAGCCGTTTATTACTGAGTTTACGCCGAAAAGTAGTAAAGAAATAATTTTCGCTCATACCGGCAAATTTCGGATTTATTCGCAACTATTTTGGACATAGGGGCATTATAGGGATACGTAATTTTGGGCATGGCTATGTTGGACAATGGCTATAGCCATTGTCCATCTGACCCCCGTATTTAGGCGTAAAAGGAGCCTGAGTGGACACACCACACTCTTGCCGGGCTTTCGGAGACCATATCCGGTGCAAACACATCAAACTGCCCGGTTTATATTCGAAGGTAATCCGAATAAGGGAGCAACCTCTCAGTTTATGATTCTAAGTTCCTGCACATAAATACTACAAATATTGTTAAGTAAGTAAACATAAGTTCTATGACTCGTGTCATCGACCGACTTTTTCAAGACATCAAATTATTGTTGTCGATTACTACACTATAGGAATAGTTCATGAAAGAAAATTTTTAAAACAAAAATTGAAAAACGGGCGCATTGCATCTAAAAATCTATTTTCAAACGAAGAAACCAGAATTCATATACATGCATATGCTACTCTAAAACTGCAAGAAAAACTCTTCATAGCTTAACATGGGGACTGAAGATTTACTAGGTCATCTGATGCACCCCCCCCCCGTAGGTCAAGTGGTTTTATTTTCAACAATACATATATATTTTAATTTACTGCTAATCAGGATGTGTTTGAAATTTTATCGTTTGTCTTTGACCACTAAAACTCTGTATTATAATACCAAATTTTGTATTATTTTTGAGTTCAAATTTTTATAAACTGTTTTGTCTCTAGTGTAACGAAATTGACACAGTTGGGGTTAAAATTTCATTACCGTAAACTGAGAGAATATACAGATAGACTACCATCATAACGAAATATGCTTACCAAGAGCTATACCACTGACGACAGAGTTTGGATTATTAAGGTCCAAAAAAATATCTGACATGATAAAATAAATCATTTTGTAAATTTTTGCGTATGTAGACATTCCATATTATCAACGGATAGAAGATAAATATACAAATGTAAGAGTAGTATGAATGTAATATTTCTTAAATACTGAAAACCCGAAAACATTGATATTATTAATAAAAGGGTAGCTTTAAATTATAATAACAAAACACAGCAGAAAAGGTCAGTGAACAAATCTGGCTTTCTAAAACTTCAAATACTTAAACTTCCATAGAAGTAAAACTAGTATAAGATAGTCTGCACAGGTGGTCAGACAAATTTTACAATTAGCATGGAAATTTAAGAATTATTAAACAATTCTAACATGATGGAATAAAAATATTTCTTAATAAATAGCAAGTTGTGCCCCAAGATTATCATTTCAGCATGATTTCAAAAGTGCATCGAATCACTGGTAATCATAGTTAATCAACCTATTCGTTCGAAATTTTCATGAAAATTTTAAATGCTGAATATTCATAACACTGTAAGAAGAAAAAAAATTGTTGATGTCATATATGTAATGTATTTTCTTAAAATTAAACTTTTCCTTACTTTTTCATTGCTTCACTTTTCCCCTCTCATGATGAATAACAATTATTATTCATTTTGCATAGTAGAGTATAATGTGAATTTAACTTTTCTACAGCTCCAATAGTGTAGAACTTCATTGTTAGGTGCTTAACAGATTTTTATATTTTGGAGTCCTTTCTGACAAACAAGCAAAAAACTCGCATCTACCATCCTCTGCTTGTAACTTCAACAGAAAACTGAAATTAGTGCTAAACTCGACTACACTCTGAAAGCCTTTTCCGTTAATATAATATTTAACATTGAATAAATGAAAACCTAATTCAAAACACCTGTCTTCCTATTAGAATTTAAGTTTCCTAGGTCTCAATTAAAACACTTCAGGTTATCATTTACTGCATTCAGCACACTAAATAACAAATTAATTTTAAGTTGTATTTTGAAATTTTTATACTATACACTTAGAAAATGTTAGAAAAAGAGAAAATATATTAATAAACAAATAAAACGTTGATTAATTATTTATTTGGCATATTTTCTACTTAGGTTACTTTAAGTCTATGCATTGCTGATAAAAAATAAATAAATAAATAAACTGCCATGATTTACAGCAGAGATAAAAGATTTTAATAAGAAAACATGTTTTTTCCTACTACAAGACCTAAGTAGGATTGCAGCTTTTAGACTTGTGGAAAATAAATCTATAAAAATTAAACCAGTAGTTTATAATGAATTTTTGTTTAAATAGTACCACAATTATAAATATATCGCTAATCTTCTAGGGGCCTCTTAGATTATTGGATTTTAAATGTACAATCCCCAATTTCACCAACAAAAACTGGTGAAACTGTTATAAATTTTGATATGACAATATATTAGCTAAACATGTAAACTTATCAGTCATAACTAGTTTAAAAGTTTTAAAACATTATACATTGTACATAAAATGCAAACTTAATGAGGTAAGTTACTTTATAATAAATCTTCCCATGAAATACAATTTTAATAACATAAGAGCACATTACATTTATCTTTTAGCTAAACAAGAATAAAATAAGAAAACAAAATAAAAATTATATTACAGAACTATAAATGTGCTACCATAAAATGCATGCACTGAAATAATTTTATTGAAAAAGATTATTTTCCAACAAAATTCTTTCAAAAAAAAATTCAACAAAAGATTTATTATAAATCGTATTTAGTCTTGACATTAAGATGTAAGATAAAAAGAAAGATTAAAAATATCCTTTATTAAATTTACTGTGATTATTAAAATTTAAATATGTCATAAATACATATAAGTTTAAATATTATTTTAAGTGTGTAATATTAAAGAAAAGCCAAAAAAAAATTATGAATAAAGAAATTAAATGTTTATTCAGTAATTACATCAATTATTTATATCTTTTCTATAACAAAGTTTGCAGTAAATATATAAACATAAAGGAAAAAATTACAAAATACATAACACCAAAAGAATGTTACAATCAACAAATATATAAATGATAGATAAAACAAATTTTAAGTCCAAATAAGAAACATAATGCAATAGAATAAATTTAAAAAATTCTGAATATTAAATCAATAATACTTTCAAAAAAACTTTCAGATCTCGATACAGAAATGAAATTTAAATTTTTAACAAAAAATATACACAAATACATAAAAGAAAGAGTGTTGCATTAAAGCTGAAAAACTGTGACTTATTAGTTTATTTATAACACTGCTAAATCTGAGAAATAAAACTATAATTTAATTCCAACTGTCACACATACACATATTCTCTTTACTAATTCAAAACCTAACTTAAATAGTTTCAAATAAATTAATAAAGTATTCAAACATATAACAGTAGACTAATTTCCAATACCTATTTGAAAGTACAATCACAAAGAAATGTTAATGTATGTTCAGCACATTTTATAAAGTCTTTATTTATTTATAAACACTGGAAAAGTTTCTTAAAGTTTTGTGAATTCAGGAAATATTTTGTAATCAGGAACAGTTTTTAGAATAATAACTTTAAAGCAGCAAGCTGTTAAAAAGTTCCAGTACAGGAAAATTATAAACTGTTTGATAAAAAAATATCAAAAACTTATATATTTTATAAAAGACATCACAAATATGACAAAAACTTTTTAGATACAATACACTTTTTTTTATCGATATCTAAAATTTTAGAATACCTACATTATTCTCTAATAACAAGTCTTTATTTTCAAAATATTAATATCTTGACTTATTTACCTCAAAAGTTTGAAAAATGCAGAGAAATATGCTATTTAATTAAAAAATAAATACAATAAATATCTGTTAACTAGTTTAAAAACCTCAATATTTGAGTATAACCTAGTTTACATTACTGTTCTAGTTTTATAAGTAGGTTTTTCCTTATTGTTTAGCTACTAAGTGAGAAAAATATTCTTTCATTATGAATATTGCTCTTTTATATTTTCTATCTAGGTTATTTTAAATCTATACATTGCTGATAATTATGACAATGCAGCTTCAGGCGGTCATTTTTGTAGATAAAAAGAGACCTTTAAAAATATATTAGTTAAAGCACAAACTGTATTATTTACTTTAATATTAGAAGGCTATTAAGAAATTTGGAATGGGAGTGAAGCATATTCTTGCAACAAACATATAAAATATTACATACCACATATATAAAAAGCAGACAAAAGAACAGCACATGAAATCTTCTTACTGTTAAAACTTTATTACTGTTATTTGTTTACAAATACATTCATTCTCTTCATCAAGATGTCAGCTAAGCATTCAACTATTAAATATTACCAGAAATAACTATTAAATATAACCAGTAATAACTATTAAATATTACCAGTAATTATCATTACATATTGACAGTAAAATTAAAATGTAATTCAAGCATACAACACCTAAGTTAACTTTAAGTAATAAACAAACAAAATATACATAAATGTTCTACAAATTAATGAATAAACCAAATGTAAACTTGAATTATATAATAAAAAGTAGTATGACTAGAGAAATTTTATGATTTACTTTGACAAAACACACGCATGTACTGATTCGAAACTCTACATAAAAAACAGAAACTAAGATCAAATAATATAATTATAATAATAATATTAAAATTTAAAAAGTATATACCCATTTTTATAATAACTTATCTCCTATATAATTAAAGTATAAGATGAAAAAAGGAATTCAATAACACTAAGAGTTAAATTAAACAGTATACTGTATTAATAAACAAAAAAAATTTTAATATCTTCAAAGCAAATTACTGATTTTTAAATATTTAACTAATAAACTATTAAGTGGCCACCACAAGTAAGGCATACGTTAATAATAAAGAAATGGTTAATACATTTCATTAACAGATATGCAGAATAGTGAACATTTTTATTTTGCTATCGTGAAAAAAAAAATTTTTTTTTTCTTAAATCATACAAGTATCATCAAAGCAAATTACTGATTTTTAAATATTCAACTAATAAACTATTAACTGGCCACCACAAGCAAGGCATACATTAATAATTAAAAAAAGGTTAATACATTTCATTAACAGATATGCAGAATAATGAAAATTTTTATTTTGCTATCATAGAAAAAAAAATCAACCGAAGTTTCTGAAGAAAGTGAAAACATTTCCATTGTTATTAAGAGTATGAAAAAAGCTAACTGAAGAGTTAAATAAACTTAAAATGAAAAAATAGGAAATATTAAATTACTTAAAATACTTAAAAAGTAGTTAAATATTACAATATTTCAATTATCAATGATGTGTAAATAAAATATAATGCTACACAGTTATAAATAGTTAAGAAACAATTTAGTTTATATCAACACTTCCTGAATTTTCAGTTTATTTAACACCAAAATGAATACTGAAACTTTAGCAAGAAATTTAATGTATGCAAGAGAAAAACACTGATCATTAATAGAAGGAAAACATCAGTCAACAAATATCAATTAAACTAAGTGAGACCAATTTCAAAAACTTTCCCAGCAATAATACACTGAATTCTGAATTACCATTAACAGGGTTTGTACTAACTTTTCTAAAATCAAAAATAAGAAGTTCTTAAGGAATTTTCAAGGACCTATGGTAGCATTTTTAAGGATCTCAAAGATTATTTGAATTGTGTTTTATTTCCAAAGTTCAGACAGTTGAAAGTATTTGAGTTCTAGGATCACATACAACCTTATAACTTCTATATCAACTTAATAAATTTGTCATGTTAAAAATCGTGATTCAAAGTTACTTTAAAAGATTGCAACCTTTTTGGTTATCCCTGCCTTAAACTTGACAAATATACACTAGTAAGCAATATCATACAGTATAATTAGAGCAAAACAGTAATTTAGAGGGATAGTATAATGAGTATCTTAGTAAACATTAATATAGAAACAACAAGCAAAATATTTGTTATTAGCATTTTCACAAAGGTAACTGCTGACAGCTATAAACTGAAAATTCTTGTATTTAAACACAAAAATAAGCACTTTTTAAGGACACAAACCCTGTTTAAGATACAGTGCATGTGTTTTAAGATTGCTGGGTTTAAATTCAATAAAACCAGGATAAATTTTTTCCATAAATGGTACATATTTATACATGCATTTGCATTTACATCTCTCTTTTTATAACTACATAATATGTATTAAAACTATACATTATCACAATTTTCCTGCAATGTGCATAGTATTTTTGTACTTACAGTACTGCTTTGACATACAATCTTTCAATAATTATAAATAATGTTTATTCTGATGTATTATTTAGGCACAAAATTTAAAATAAGTACTTTTATATAAAACTACTTAAGGTTTTATAAATAATTCAGCTAATACATCACAGAAAATTTAGCAGCATAGCACTTTAACAATGAAATGCATAGCACTTTAACAATGAAAAAGTAAAATTTATTTTTTAAATGTTACTTCTTTAATAGAAAAAAGTTAAAAATTAGTAATAATTTCTTTATTCATCTCAATCCAACATTTTTACTCTCTCTCAACATATATATATATATATATATATATAAAGTTAGAGTTTAGTTTCACAGGAAATGAAGGAAGGGGGTAGAATATTTTTTCTTTTCATGTATCACTGATAAAATTTTAAAAAAAATCTTTTTTTAAAAGAAAAAAATTAATTATTCCAGTGTGAGACATCTTTCAGAGATATTGATTGAAACAAAACTCTTCAAATTTTTATTTTAAATCATTGTTCAAAATACGTTAAATTAACAGAAATTCAAGGAAAAAAACCAAACTAATATGGTAGAAAATACTTGGAATAATATTTACTTCAAAGCAGACAAACACTGGAGGCATCCTAATTACAAAACATTTGAGCAGATCTTTGGAACATCTTTTTTACCCCATAAAAGTTATCAAAAACCTACATAACATATACTTGTGCTATTGGAGAGTTATGTTGTACTAACTTGCTTAATACTATAACAAGCAGTAGAGTATAATTAAAGCTTCAATTTAAATAAGCTGTCCAATATCATATGAGCCATCAACCTGTAAATAAAGAACCAATGAAAAACTCTTACTTAAAGTACTCTGTATAAAAACTTTCAGTATGCTACAGAAGTACAGATTAATCTATTTTGGAAAGATATTTTTCTTGTATAAAAGAAATATGTATCGAATATGTAGGAAACAAATGTAGGAAACTTAAAATTTTTTGAGATTTTCTAAAAGAAAATTTCTTTCAAGTACTTAGAAAACTCAACTGTCTCTTCATTATTGCAGAAGCTAATATTTGATGTCATGTAAAATATGAGTGAACTTTAACAAAATAGAGAAGTTTCAAAACTGAGGTTTGTAGACCCTCAGGGTTCACAAAAATTAAGTCCTCATTCTCACATGTCACCTCACCAAAATCTTTTACTAGATAATGGATGTGATTTTTACAAAAAATTACTTAAATTCATCAAATGATAATTTTCAAAGAGGATTAAATTTACAGAGCTATCATGTAATAATACCTCGAGAATTATCCCTAAATACCCAAATCAAAAAATCTCCTTCATTTAGGGACTTGGTTGTTTGGTTTCGAAGCACTATAGTAAATTTTACTATATGTGGAATAAATAGACTGGGACCTACAGTTTAAAGTCTATATGAAATTACTACAAACATCTATGACAACAGTAGGACTGAGATCTGTAAACTTTGGTACCAAATGTCAGTATTATGCCCTCATCCAGTTTTTAAGTTAGAGTAATTAGAAATATTTATCTAGAATTTTCAAATTTAAAAAAAGTTACAAGTATTTACTAATTGTCTGTGCAACTGACTTTTTTATAAATGGGCTCTCTCCATGTTACATTGTCGCATGAAAAACAAACAATGAAACTTTATAGCATTAGAATATTCAGAGTTTTTTGTTAAGTTGGAATGCCAACAAAATGGAAAAAAAAAATTTATGGTTTTTACAATGCTATAATTTGTAGTGTCAACCTGCATTTATTTATTTTTTTTTAAACCATTGGATTTCAGTGCTTAAAACACAACCCAAAAATATCAATATATCAGTTTAAAATAATTTTCATATGGATAGGCCATGACCAATTTAAGGATATAAATATGCCAATATACTGTTTAGACATCTGTCTATGATGCTTTGTACACAGCTTGCTCCAAGGAGATATATCATACCCATAAGGAATAAATAAAAGTTAAAAAGCATGAGCTGGGAAGTCATAATTCAAAAAATCAATAAAAATGACTACACAGTTTCTAATCAACATAATTACTAGACTTCCTCAAAAAAGAAAAATATATTTCCAGGGGTTATACAGATATGAAGCTTCTCTTGTCTGCAAGGTTTAAATTTCCTTTTATCTAGTAACAGTCCCAGTACACCTGTTTCAAATGTTTCAAAAACCTAAGGTTCACCACTGATATTTGATCATATATAAATTCTACCTCTGTTTAATTATACATAAAATTTTACTATATACAAACATTATTTTCATTTCAAGAATGAACAAAAATTATTGACTATACTGAAGAAAATTAAACAAGTAAAAATTTACTTTTACAAAAGCAAAAAAAATTGAAACTTAGATAACTAAAAACAGAGAATAAGTTTTCAATCTCTTTACAGGGTTAAACTTTCCTAAGAATATAAATCTTTCTCTGTCATACTCAGAGATTATCTATAGCATTTATATGAGAGGTCTTCAAACATCGTATGTTTTATTTATCATGCTGATTTACTTAAAAAACCACACTTACCATCACCAAAGACTTAAGGCACTTCTGTCAGAGATACTGATAGTTTGTTTTTGTTTTATTTTTCAACTTAAGTAGTTTAATGCCCACAAGCATAAATAAATAAAAATAATATTTTTGCTGAAAACAGGAATTTCCATTTCCCCATTCACAAGTGAAGATTAAACTAAAAATCATATCTTGGAGAAGGCGTCTGCAAAACAAAGTAAAGCATAAATGCAAAATAAATAATTAAAGAAGCATAAAGAAACAACAATAAACATAAAAATGAGCAAAAAAAATTTTTAAAATAAGCAATGGGGAGAAATTTCTCAATGCTGCCACTGTATTACAAATCAATAAACACCAGCACTGTTTATTATGATAAATAGTTTCTACACTGACCTGATACATTTCTCTACATACAATATCATTTAGTATATGTACAGTAACCACCACTTATAGTGATCAGTGGTTATAAGAATCAACCGTTTATAAGAATCAATGTCGCAAAAACAAAAACAAATGCATTATTTCCATGTTAAAATTTTTACTTTAAAGAATCAATTGAACGGTTTTAAGAATCAGTTTACACTCTTCGTTTTCTTTTCATTTTTCAAAAAAAGCCACTTAAACCCTCAAAAGGCATGAAGTTCTTTCTTACTTTTTAAAGAAAGATTGATAAGATGGGATGGAATATAGTCATAAAATTCATCCCTTTCTTTATTAGATATAACATAAGTTTCCCCTTAAACGCTTTAGCACAACACTGTCCTATTAGCTTGACCCCTTACCCATCCGGGTCCCATTTCACTTTTCTCCACTGACAAACAAAAATAGGGACTCTTTTTTCCCACTTCCCACATCCTGGTTGCAGCTTCATGGACACTGAAACACATAAATCTTCTGCGAAGTGTCCACTATCACTTAGGCAAACATGACATTAGTAAATTCAGTGTATTATCAAACCGTGAAACGTAAACTAGAAGGTGAATCTTCGTCTGAGACTATTAGTATTGAAAGAGGTATAAACAGCCTCCTGAAAAATTCATTATGTCAAACTACCATAGAAAACTTTTTGTTGCTCCCTTCCTGTAGTTGAAATGTTAAAACTGTTAAGCAGGTATGTTGTAACAAATATTGGATTTTTTCCTTCTCTTACTACAATTATGTGTATCTACTTATAGGTCTAAAAATTAAGTTGTATTTTTAAAATTATAAAAAATAATTTTAATAAAAGATAATTAACGTAAATTAAAGAGTATTTTATGGTAAATTATTTAATATATATATATATAGGTGTATGTGCCTGTTCAAAAACCTAAATTTCGGCTATAGGAATCAACTGCTTATAAGAATCAAAATCAGTAATAACAAATGTGATTCTTATAAGAAATAACTGTATCTAGTTTGGACATTATGTTGATAATAATCTTTACAGCTATCTGAAGTATATTAAAAAGAAGGTTTCACATTAAAAAAATTTATTATTTTTTAAAGAGAGTATATGCTCACCAATGTATGTTAAATATATTATTGTAAGGTTATGGTAATTATTACAGAGTTAAATACAGTTTTAAAGCACTGTTCTATAATACCATATTACTTTGTACACAAAGTTTAAAAAACTTTGTTATGACATATGTAAATGACATGCCAGATTCTATTATAATGTACAGGTTTATTTTGCACTCAAATGGAGTCAGTCTCAAGCCCAATCTCTTTTTCATAAACTCATGACATACCAGAACATATTTTCCTCATATTTAGGAGATGTGGATCTGAACAACTTAAACATGTATGAAACAAGACAGTGCTCCCGCATCCTATCTCTGCAGATGAAAAGAAAGACTGAAATAGGTTAAATTACAAAATTTTGTTCAAAAGTATCACCCTGACAAAACTCTAACAAGCAAAAATGTGGACTTGCTTACTAATCAAACAATGTCTCACTTCAGAAAGATTTTGAAACATAGGCAGAAGCAAGTTTCTCTTGATAGGTTTGTAATGAAACTCCTCTAAATTTGAGTCTACAACAAGGATCAGTGGTGTTAAGAGAAAGAATTCCTGTGAAGCCCCTGATGTTTAATTGGAAGGAGACTCCCCTTCCAAGCAATAATCCCTCTTCACCTCTACTTCACTACTATCCCATCAAACTATAAACACCTTTCAACACAGGTTGAGTGAAGATAAATGTTATTTTATATTATCTAATTATTGTTTTAAATTATGTCTGTCTAGTTCAAATATTTTGCATCAAAGAGCAACCCCCTCAATTTATAAATTGCCCAGTAAAATATGAAATTTCTGGTTTTCATGAACTAATTAATAAAATTTGATTTAACCTTATGGGAATATTTTGCTCAGTACTCATCATTTTTTGTACTCATCATGCCTTCTGGAACCAATTAACAATGAGCACCGAGGTTCCACTGTATTTACCTAAAAACTACAAATAAAAAATAAATAAATAAAGGATGTAAGTATACAGGGTGAAACCAGATATTAGTGAAATCAGAATTCTCATTATTTTGCTTAAAATATCAATTTTGTTTCTGAAAACAAATAAAATTTTATTTGAGCTAGTCATAAAAGATTATGCTACCTCAAACCTTCCAACAGCAGATCCAGTTTGCTTGTCACGCATAAGCTCTGCTACAGTCCAAATATATTTGCTCATAGAAGCTGTTACAGGTTCTACTTTTTCCTATTTATAAACAGAGAACAGAAATATAATAAAAGTTAATATAATTTGCATAGCAAAGTAGAATATTTTATTTTGGATATTGATTCAAACAAAAATATAGAATACTATCAATGGCAAAACAATTTTTATGGAATTTTTTTATGAATTCGCTATTCACAAAGCATTTAGCATGCTAATAATAAAAGAATTACTTATATTTGTGCCATCTGCTGAATGCATTGCACATTAGCATTTCCTCTCCATTTAATCAATTTAGATTTTTCTACTTGTTTATTCATATTTCTTAAGATTTATCATGTCTAATTTCACTGAATAGAGAAATTATGATCAATCATATGCATCAATCATTCATGATTATGAGCATATTATACATAAATGCCCGCATACACATACACACCACAAAACAATAACAATAAAACCACTGTTAGTGTAAAGAGAAGCAGTCTACCACACCAAAACAATATGCATATAAAACAAGAATGCTGCAACAGAATTTCATATTGTGTGAGGCATACAATTTGTCATTAATTTGTTTCATATAACCTTTCTTATTCTACAGTGGTTAAAAATAAGACAATAAGCATCAAATAAAATAATCACACAAAAATGTAAATTTATAGCTTTATGTTTAAGACTTAATATAAAGACTGCATGGACAGAACATCCTGAATTGTAACAAACATAAACACAGAAAATAGAAAAATAGTAACTACATGAAAAGAATGATTAACCCTTAGGCCGTTGAGTTTTCGCCTTTCAGTTCTTCCAGCAGCATTGGGTTTTCTTTGGAAGGAACATTCAAACACAAGAATTCAATATAGTTAAGTTATTAAAATCAAAATAAGTGAAACAAAATTTTTAAGAATACATATATATATACATATATATATATTTACATAATGTACAGATTATTTTGTTCCAAAATTTCTTACTGTATGGTATATTTTAAAGCTAGGTGATATGCATAAACCCACTTCACAGTCTTTACACCATAATCTTATTTTTTATATACTTTTTTCCACTTACTGATTTTCTGCACATCTTCACCTTGGTTCATTTTGATTTGCAGTTGCAAGTATGTACTCTGCAAAATGTCTTTCTGTGAGTCTAATATAAGGTGACCAGACATCCCGCTTTTTAACAATTTGTCCTGCATCCCGCGGCATTTTAAAAAAAGTCCCTATTTTTGGAAAGAATGCACAACAAGCTAGGGAACGGCGGGAGAACGGGAAGGGAATATACGGTTTTTGGCGGCCATGTGGATATTTAGTCATGATATGAGTTTTATATTATTTTTGCTAACTTTAATAATAACAAATAATTGTTGAGAACTGATTATCGAGAACTGATTATCAAAGTTTGCATTGTTGATCAGTTGTTAGAATTTGAATTTTGAAACAAACCATGTTCCATACAATAATGCACTAAAAATTGTGGAATAAGCACTGTCTTTACCAGGAACTAATGCTATGACTGAACGCGTTTTTTCTATGTTAAATAAAGTTTGGACATCAGAAAAATCACAATTAAGTGTTGAGACTTTGAAAGTCATTTTATGTGTGAAATATAATTTAACAAATTCTTGTGAAAAATTTTATGGCCTTTTAAAGTACAACAGCAATCTACTAAAAAAAATCCACGCAAATGAGAAATATGCCAAAGAATAAAATATTACTATACATAATTTTTTTTGATTTATTATATTTGTAAATTGTACTTATGTTGAAATTTTAAAATATATATATTACAATACTATTTTTGCATTCTACGAAAATTTTTGTTGCTCCATATAGACCAAATTTTTAATCAAGAACATCAACACCCCCCCCCCCCCCCCATGCCGGTCATTGGTGTCCCGCTTTACCAATGTTAAAATCTGGTCACCTTAGTCTTATAGGATCACCTTGTTTTGAAGGGCGCTCACCCAAATTCGAAAACATGTAACTGCCTCTGTTTTATACTGCATGTATTCTCAAAACAATCACCTAAAAATCTACTTCTGAAAAATCTAAATTGTATTCGAATGCCAATCAGTGCTGCCATCTATTGATAAACGAAACAATCACTTAAAAACGCGGGAAACATGTTTGCAATGTTCAAAAGATTGAAAAATCCAGATAGACACGTAGAGCATGTCTGTTATGTTGGGGAATAGACTCCGATGGACGCACTGAGTGCATTTGTAACTGCCTAAGGGTTAAATAGCCCTAAAGAATAACATTACCAAATTCATCTAGTAAAACTGTAAAATGTAATACAGGGGAGATACAAGATTGAATACATAAAATTATTTTGCAAGTAGAATATTTTTTTATATTTTATACTACTAAACACAATTATATAAAATTTCAAAAATAAAAAAATTAAATTATAAAACAGAAAATTAAACTGCTGTCAAAGAACAAACTGTATTTGAAACTATATTTTTAAATTATTAACTAATTTTGGACGAAACAAATATCATTTGAGAGTAAAATTTAAAAAAAAAAAGGACTTATTAGTTTTCATTGTTCTAGAAGTAAATACACACCTAGATCTCAGAAAGCCCTTGCACATTCCAAATATATTAACCTCTGTGAGAGGGTGGGCGGGTGGGTGAGAAAATATGCATAATGCATTTCAGCATGATTAGCAATAGTCATTGATTTCAGTTCTATTCTTACTACAAATTCTTCAGCATAATATAACTGCTCAAGAAACCAGAGATTACTTAATTTTTTATATATAAGGTGTAAGAACTGATTGCCATTACTAAACAAACTATAAGCAGAAAGAACTGAATCTTCTATGAATAGTACAATAAATCATAGATGATAAAGACAAAAATAAATAAGACATACAAAAGGCTAAACAGCATTCAAGCAAGAGGAACCACTAAATGCAAAAATAATGGTAACCTTTAAGGCATTCCAATATTATTTCTGTATTTAGTTGTTCTGCCAGTAAGAGAATGGCTTGCAGATTTTCAAAAAACATCTTACATAAAACAAGGTTGAAACAAACACCTATTTAGAAAGTATAAAACTCAATGAACTTAATCGAAGAAAGGGGAATAATTATTTTAAAGTTACTTTAATCTTTACAGAAGTGAAAAATTTTCAAAGTTTATTTGACTGGATGAAATAAAAATAACTGAATCATGCAATCTATAAAACACTTGCAACAAAATAACTTTACAATGAAAGGATAAATTAAAAATACATGTTTAATATTTTTTAAATATACATTACTTCTTCATGAATCACAGCTTTGCAATCAAATTTTCTAATAGTTGCAGAGTGGCTAGCAGAAGCTAGTTTCCCATCCTAAAATAAAACACAAAAATGCAAGTGGTGATTAGTTCAAAAAGATTGTGTTATAATAATTATGCATCACTTTTATACATTAACTAGCTGAAAACCTGTACTTTGCTACAGAGTACATTCAAATTTAATACAATGGTCAATGTATGCAATTAATGCCAAAAATATGTATATATATAAATTTATAATAAATACAATGATCAATGTATGCAATTCATGTAAAAAAAAAAAAAAAAAAATCTGAAAAAAAATCGTAACGGATATTTTTATAGACAAAATAATGTAGAAGAAAATATTCAAATTAAATCTAATAGAACATACTAAAGAATATAGTACAGTTAATATAGTACAGTTTGAGGAACAATTCTTTTACTGCATTTTAATATTTTTTTTTTTTATAATGTCCAATTGACTGCTGCATTAGCAAGAAAAAAAAAATATGTTTTTGTCTATTTTGTTGTTATGCACGTGATGCAAAATTAATTTAAAGTATCACAAAAAGAAAAGAAACCATGTGATCAGCATTTAATAAATTAAATTCTAAAAATTAATCTTTAAAAATTCACCAAAAATCAGAAAATAGAGGTAAAGATTCAAAAAAGATTTCATTTTAAAGGAAGTTTTATGATCTTTCTCATGATATAAATTGTATAACCCTCAAATTATTATTTTAAATGCAAACTTAAAAAAAGTTACTAAAACAGCTTGAAAATTTAATTTTTAAAAATCTAAGAAGAATTTTAAAAAAATCTTTCTTAGTGCACTCTTACACTATAAAAAGAATCACCATGCACAATTTCAGCTCTTTAGGTCCAGCAGTTTGATCTGTGCAATGTCTGTCAGTCAGTCAGTTACGGAATTGTTTTATATATAGACAAGCGGCCCCGTTGCTCGAAATCAAGCAAATTTCACTTCATTTTTGGAATAACACATGTCGTTCTAACTTATGCAGCTCAGTTTTTATTGTTCTTTAGCATTTCAGTCTTTGCATCTAATTTATCAGTTAACTTATTTATTAGTTAAGTTATTTATTAGTTAATTGCCTTTAACTAATTGTAACAGTCATTCAAACTGAACAGCCAAGCGGGCCTCTTAGTAATGAGAAATTTTTTAACTTCTATCATAGACTCCTCTTTCATAGGTGTAGTTTCTTATGGTTGCTGAACACCGCAAAAAATATTTTGTTTAGTTTTAATGAAGCAACTTGACAGCAAATCATGTTGTTGGCAAAACTGTTATGACCACTTGTTAGACATCTCATTGCGGGGGCAATAACTTTTTTCAAATTGACTTCTTTATAGAAAATTATTACTGTTAAATAGTATAGATTATTACTGTTATATAGTAGAAATAGTATCTGTATAGTAGAAACCCACTGGAATTCACAGTTAATCTTTTAGAAAAGGACAAATTCATATCCAGTAACAAAGGTAAACTTCAGATGAATGAAAAAATTTTACAAATTTATTCAAAGACCTCTATTTTGAAATCTCAACCTTCTTTTTATGTTCAGTGGTTCCCTCAAAATAGGCTTCTAAGAAAAAAAAAACGCATAGAGCTAATATATAGATGAAGTATTTACTTACTATAAGACTGATCATAGAACAACATAAGCACTTCAAATATGACACTGAAATGAGGGCCTTATGCAGATAAGGGCAAAGACAATTAAAAATGTATTACAAATAGCGTGTTTTTAAAATTTAAAAGTTTAGTGTGCGATCCATAAAAGTAAATGTAAACAAAGAAGTGCACACATGCTTTGCCTGTAGACTTTACATGGTAACTTTGCCGATCTGCCACGCCCAAACCCTTGGGTCAATAGAATTTTTCTCCTTGACTGGTACATCTACATGGTAATACCTTTATTCTGATACCCAAATCATATTTTTATGTTCAGTTGTTCTCCGAAAATAGCTCTCCATGTAAAAAAAGAAACTTTTAGAAATAATAAATTGGTTATACTTTAATGATGAGACAAATTAGAAGCTTTCCCTTGATAGTTTGGTAGAATTTTATCATATGCAATTCAATTGTGTGCATAGAATTGAATAAATAAAACTCAACTCTAAAAAGCATACAAAAGAAAAATATCACTCATAAAATGTTCTTTGGGGGGAAAGAAAATAGATTTTAGTCCAAACAAATTGTTTATCCATATATATAAAACAGTTCCGTAACTGACTGACATATAACACACAGACCAAACCACTAGACCTAAAGGGCTGAAATTTTGCATTGCGATTCTTCTTGTAGTGTACGGGTGCACTAAGAAAGATTTTTGAAAAATTCTTCTTAGATTCTTTTAAAATTAAATTTTTAAGCTGTTTCTGAAACTTTTTTTAAGTTTGTATTTAAAATAATAATCCGAGGGTTATAAAATTTATATCACAAGAAAGATTATAAAAATTCCTTTAAAATAAAATCTTTATCTCCGTATTCTGATTTTTGGTGAATTTTTAAAGATTAATTTTTAGAATTTAATTTATTAAATGCTGATCACGTGGTTTCTTTTCTTTTTGTGATACTTTAAACTAATTTTGTGTCACGTGCACAGTAACGAAATAGACAAAAAAAAAAATATTTTTTTTTGCTAATGCGGCAGACGATTGGACATTATCCAAAAAAATATTAAAATAAAGTAAAAGATATGTTTTTCAAACTGTTTTATATTAACTGTACTATATTCTTTAGTATGTTCTATTAGATTTAATTTAAATATTTTCTTCTACATTATTTTGTCTATAAGAATATCCATTACGATTTTTTATAAATATATTTTTTGTTTTTTACACCAATTGCATACATTGATCGTTGTATTTATTATATATATATATATATATATATATATATATATATATATATATATATATAGTTGGCATTAATTGCATACATTGCCGTTGTATTTAATTTGAATGTACTCTGTCTGTAGAGAAGCACAGGTATTCAGCTAGTCCATGCATAAAGAATAATGTACACCTACATGAATATTGCCAATAAAGAAACTTATTAATTCACAGAATGATAATAAAAGTAGACAATTTGAAAATTTAGTTAACATTGGAAAAAAAAGGGAGTGCATGCCATCTAGCAGGGGAAAAATGTTTATAATGTTAATACTTTGATTTTTAAATAAACAATAAGATGTGTAATTCTAAATTAGCAATTCATCAGAAGTGAAGACCTTAATCTTTAAAATGGTACCTCATTTATCGATTTTGGTTAAGTATGAAGGGAGAAAAAGGGATTTCAGAAAAAAATCACCTTCTAGAAAAAATATACATAGTTTATATTTTATCTGTATTTTATTATAAACTTCTATATTCGAACAACAAAAGAAAGCTTGAGTAATTGCATCCCTTTAATTTTCAAAATATCATTTTCAAAACAATGATATAAACAAATTTAGTATATCAGAAATTTTTCAGGTTCTGTACTTCAAAGATAATGTAAACCTGATCATCATCATCCGATGGTATAAGCCACTCGTAATATTAATATAGACACTAATACATGTCTATTTACATCTTGTTTAATATAAAATCAATATCTAGACTAATAATAATATACATAGGTTTGGTCCGAAGAACTCTGATAACATTAATGAGAGATGGGTTCATAATCACAGTTTAAACCAGACTTCACCTCTGGTCTCTATTCCCTCCACTCTCCAGTACCTCAATATCTCATCATGGTTCAGTCTAAAAAAAATCCCCGTCTAATCGTCTTTTCTTTATTTATACCTTTTTCCCCATTCTCGAATGTTCCATTGTCTTATGTGTCTGATGCAATCCCCATACAGGGGGTTTGTCATATGGTCACCTCCAGGCCGGCGTTTCCTTTTTTGTCAGCCCGACACCCTTGGCCTTGCATTGTCTCTTTGTGGTCTTTTCCTAACAAATGACCCATTTTCCACTTAGGGAAGTGGACACCGCACCATTGTCTATCTAACAGTCTGCCCAATTCCTTTAACAAAAAGTCACACCTGTACTGGATTTTCTAAAGTTAGGATTGAGTCTGTTTTCAGACTATGTGTGAGTCTCACAGATAAAATATCACTTAAATGTATATTATTTTTCCTATAAAAAGTATTTGTAACAATTTTAGATGAGGAATGCACCACATACTTTTGTTGGCTCTCCAAATATTGTCAGTTCATCAATACCAAATTTCTTCCAGCGAAAAGATGGTTGTTTAAGTATGACTCGCATACTAACCACTCCAGTCCATGGAACAGAACTCTAGGTATTAATAACAATGATAATCATAAATAAATACATAAAAATATCAAAGAAAAACAATTTAATTATACTACATGGGGTGAAAAGTCCCGGGACTCGCCCTTAGATGGCATCCACATTGAAATAGCCATATAATGTTTTGATAGTACTAACCTTCAAAAGACTGCTTTCAAAGTTTCATGACATGTCAGCCAATTATTTACGAGTTGTGGTCATATAAGTGACGCTACTTTTGACTTTCTGTAAACAATAGAGGAAAAAGAATTTCGCATCTTAATTCAACATTGCTTTTTGATGAAAAATACCGTCCAAACCCAAGAATGGCTTGAAAAGCATTACAGTACATCATGCTCCATTGAAAACAACCATTTTTCAATGGTTTAGTGAGTTTAAAAGCGGTCGTACGAACACTGATGATGCTGCACTTCTGGACGTCCAATTGAGGTAACAACTCCAGAGAACATTAAAAAACTCCACCGTATTGTTTTGGATGACTGCAAAGTGAAAGTAAGGGAGATAGCTGACATTGTAGAGATATCAAAAGAACGGGTGAGACATATTTTTCATGAGTATTTAAACATGAAAAAGCTTTGTGAAAGATGGGTGTCGCGTTTTCTAACAAACGACCAAAAACAGAATGTGTCGATAATTCAGAGCATGCTTTGGCGCTACTAAAGCTTGATCCAAATTATTCGTAACAATGGATGAAACGTGGATACATTACTACACACCTGAGTCAAAAATGCAGTCTGCAGAGTGGTTGGAAGCTGGCAAAAGCCACCCAATGCGGCCAAAGACGTAACAATCGGCTGGAAAGGTCGTGGCCAGTATTTTTTGGGATGTACGTGGCATAACATTCATTGACTACCTTGAGAAAGGAAAAGCAATCACAGGAGAGTATTATGCAGCATTATTGGACCGCTTCAAGGATGAAATAAATAAAAAAAGGCTGCACAAGGTGAACAAAAAAAGTGCTGATTCACCAAGACAACACACCGGCTCACACATCAATGAAAGCGATGGTAAAATTTAATGAATCAAAATATGAATTGCTCCACCCTCCCCTGAATTTTCTAGATCTGGCCCGCAGCAACTATTATTTGTTTCCTAACTTGAAGAGATAGCTCCAGGGGAAGAGATTTTCATCAAATGATCCTCTTTTGATGAAAATCTCTTCCCCTGGAGCTATCTCTTCAAGTTAGGAAACAAATAACCTGGGCGAAACTTATGCACATTTTGGAGCCCTTGACAAATTGTACTATATGAAAGGTATTCAAATGTTAGAGGACAGTTGGAATAAGTGTATCGCTCTTGAAGGAAACTATGTTGAAGAATAAAATCGATTTTTGACAGAAAAATTTTACATAATAATTTAAATTCTTTTAAACCGATTTTCTTAATTAAAAAACCGTTTTTTAAATGTGACAAATTTATTTTAAAAACCGGTTTTTTAAAACCGTGTATGAAAAACCGTCAAACCCTAGATACGGCATACTCCCACCTTTTTTTTTTTGTATTATTTTGGCTGAACTTAACCGAAATTTTAAGAAACTTACAAATCAATTGTCAATATATAACAAAAAGTATTATTTTTCAATTGTGAGTTTTTAGTTCCCATGTGCCTTATTCTCATAAATCAATATTTATTTTTCTATGTTTCAATGTCTGTTACATGAACAGATAAAGATTTCCCATGAAAAGAAACAAGGCAATGGTGTAACGGCGTATGACATAGATAAGCATAGATGTTATCATGGTCTCATAGATGGCAGTATGGTTACAAGGGCAACCCCTTTAAAAACTTCATTGTTGGCTAAAACAACATCAGTAGTGATGGTCATCTAAACTGTTAGGCCTCCTGTAGATCTGTTCAGTTCAACAAAATGTGTAGAATCTTGGTTGCTTTATGGACATCACTCAGCAATAGATGCAAATAGTAAAGAAAGAAACTGAGACATTGAACCTCCTGAAGGCATGAGTCAGATTTGGAGTTTATTATAAAATGTTTACAATTTTATTAACAAAATTAATTATTTTAAAATTTTGTTCAGTTTTTTAATCAATGAATAGAATTAGAATTAACAGATTTATTATTTTATCAAATTTCTCCAATGAGTTTCAAAATGAAAAAAAAATGACCTTTAACATCTTCTAAACCATAAATTCTTTTGAAGTTGCAGATATGGTACTAAAAATACACACCTTTATTTGAGAAAACTCAGTATACCCACATATTTTTTTTAGAAAAAAAGCACTGTATGTATATATATATGTATATATATTCTAAAAAGTAGCACTTGCAGAGTGCTTTTGAGTTTAGTCACAAGACATATAATAATTTCATTCAATGCAAGTAATATGAAATTAATACATTTTTTAAAGATTTAACAAAGATAAACTATTAAACACTTACTAAAAACTTTAATTATTATAGCATTATATTTTGCACAGTAAAATTTTTGTCTTCAGACTATAACAAGAATATAGTCTTATATCATAATATTTTAATGCGCACATTAAAGAAATAAACAAAATAATTTCCTTTAACCTCAACTTTTTTTCTTATGAAAAGCATTACAGATAAAGTTAACCATCTAATTTTTGGATCTTCTACAATATATAACATTTCCTATTAAAGAATCTCAACACTTTTCATCCATGCAAAATTTCACTATCACCTGCTATCTCCCTCAGGGAAGTTTTCTTTTAAAGTTGTTACATACATGTTTATGTGTTTAATTATTTTTTCTGATCAAACAATAAGAAAAGTTATATTATAAAATAAATACAGGAACAATAAAAAAATACCTCCTTTGAAAGTATAGTAAATACATCCTGTGAATTCTTTTCATTTTCAGGCTCTTGCATAAGAACAAAACGTTTAACAGATGTCTGCCAAGGAAGGATGTCTCTATCTAGAGTAAAAAATATATGCATCCATATATAAGGGAAAGTAATTAAGTTAGTTACAAAAGATAAGTAAAAAAACTTACTGGGATAATCACTTGAAAACTATTTTTATTTCTCAACATAATGTCCACGCATATTTCTATGGTGCCAGGTATAAAGGGCTTAAGTCAGAAACAGTGATTTAAATATACCAAGTTACTGGCTTTTATACCAATCGCAGAACAATAATTTCGACTTGAGTCTTTTGTACAAAGAAATGTACTTTTGTATACAAAATTGATAGACTTAAGCCTTTTATACAAGTCAAAAGATTTTTTTTTATCAATATTAACAAATATCTAAAAATCACTTTTTTTTTTACTTAAGCCCTTTATACCGGGCACCATAGATTTATGTTCTCCTCCCATCATTTTATTAGAGGCCCAATACCAGCTACATAAAATTCTTTAGGTTGCTGTCACAGCCACATTAGGACTTCCTCATCTACAAAGTGTTTGCCTCCAAGATGGTTTTCTGGTGGACTAAACAGATGAAAATCGCTTGAAGAAGTTGCCAACCAAAATTATTAATTGTCCCCTGTGTTAGGCAAGTTCAAGCGATTTTCATCTGTTTAGTCCACTAAAAAACCATTTTGGAAGCAAACACTTTGCAGATGATTGAAGTCCTAATGTGGCTGAGACAGCAACACAAAGAATTTTATGCAGCTGGTATTGGGCTACTGATAAAACAATGGGAGGAGTATATAAATATGTCTGGACATTATGTTGAGAAATAAAAATAGTTTACAAGTGATTATCACTAAATTATTTTTTAATTATCTTTTGTGACTTACTTAATGACTTACCCTTATATATATACAGTGGATGCTCGTTAATTCGAACTCGGTTAATTCGAACTTTCGGTTAATTCGAACTAATCCAAAGGCCCCAAAAAACTTGTATTGGAGTTAATGTTAAAAATATCTCATTAATTCGAACTAAAAATTTGACAAAAAAAATTCTTTTTCCTCGTTTAATGGAGAAAATACACACTGTATTTATTATTTTGTGTGTCAAAATTTCTTTTCTGTGTAAAGAGGCACATGCCTGCATTCCTAGACTATTGCATGTCCGCTAAACGTTAGTAGCTATTGTCCTTCTTATTAGTGCTAAACGGAAAAAGCAATTTTCAATCAAAAGCTCTACTGCTATGGTTTCAGGATGTTAGATCTCGGAATTTTCCGATAAATGGACTCCTAGTGCTGACGAAAGCTGATGAATTGGCAAGTCGAATGGGTATTGAAGATTTTAAATGCAGTGATGGATGGCTTTCTCGATTTAAGTCAAGGCAAAATATTTCTTATCAAACTGTATGTGGCCAAAGCTCTGATGTAAACGAAGACGTATGCACTAATTTCGGTAGGAAACTGCCAGGGCTTTTCTCTACTTACCTGCCGAAATATATTTTTAATGCGGCCATAATGGACAAAGCCATAATGGACTCTATTAAAACTCTGAAAGCATTATTCAGATGGAACCTTCCTCTGAAAATGAATTGAAATGTTTACTTCAAATTGAGAAGCTGGCTGAACAATGTAGGCATCATAAACAGAACCAAACATCCATTTTACAGTTTTTCCCCAAAGTGTAATTCATATTTTTAATAAAAGTTTACTTTATACTGCATATCTTCTTCTTCATTTTATGATTAAGGTAGGTCTGTATTGCTTTTGAATATGTTTAACTTTAGATAACATAGTATAATATATTTTCTGGGGTTATACATACTAGGAGAGTTTCTTCTTCAGTGATACACATTTAAAGTTATATATTTTCTCTTAACATCGGATAATTCGAACTTCGGATAATTCGAACTTTTTTCTGAGAACCTTCGAGTTCGAATTAACGAGCGTCCACTGTATATATATATATGTGTGTGTGTGTGAGTTAATTGAACCTAATTTTAATTTTAAATGAAAATTAATACAAATAAATATAGATTATTCAACAAAAATTATTAAGAATTATTCAAGCACATTTCACAAGAAATAAAAATATATATATATATAAGATATTTTCATACATAAAGTACACTACGAAGATGAAAGCTCAAACTATAATTTTCATGGTAACACAGTAATCAAGAAATAGCATTTGTAATTTCACAAACATCAAAAGACAAAAAGGAAGTCAGTACAACCCTAATAAAAAAGCACCAAACATATATACCAGAAAATGTAAAAATCATTTTTTAAATATCAACACAAACAGTCTAAAAATCTCATTGGCTTTTTATTCCTGTTAATTAAATATTAGAAATTAATACCACAGCACACATTCTTAGCAAACAGTGAGTACACATAAACCCTTCAACTATTATTTGTATTTAATAAAATATTGAATTAAAATATATAATTTTAAGACACTAAATTCAACAAAAATGAAAATTATTATAAATTTTATAGACCTTATACTTCATAAAATTTTTAACATGTAAAGCTATTTTTTTAAGAATTTGAAAGGAGGTTGGTTAGTTAAGAGTTAACAATAATGTGCATTAAAATCTATACATTGATTGTCCATGAACTTTTTTATAATGTATATAATCTTCTTAAAAGATTTTGCATTAATGTGTTCTGAATTATTGCAGAAGTTTATTGTCATTTATAATCAAATACATGACCAAGAGTTAGCTGAATATCAGAGCAGTTTTTACAGATGCTAAAACAACAGAAGTACAAATCTTTTAAGTTTAATTTTATGAATTTGCTCCCTTTCTCAACAAAAAAATTTTTTAAATAATAATTCTGTCCTCAGTATGCAAATTTATTAAACATGCTAAAAAAAAAAGCTCCCATGGTTGCCATGTAATGAATGATGTCCCCAAAATCAAAATGTAAAACACTGAGCATATATGCATACATATTTCAAAGCTATATAAATGAGCATTCATTTTGGTTACATTATAAAGTGCAATAACAGGTATACATACTTTTAACATCCTTCTCTGCAGGCACTCTTTTCAGAGAAAGGCATACATGAGCAGTATAGTTATTTCTAAACTTAATCTCTTCAATCTATAAATATGAATATACAAGAGATTAATTATTACTGAAGTGAATACTCAAATGAGAAATATAAGCAGGTTCAATAACTGTTTGATAAAAGAGTTAATATATATCTACACACACACATATATATATGTGTGTGTGTGTGTGTGTGAAAGAAATTAAAAAAGAGCCAACCTTCGGTTAGACCCCATAATTTTCTGCAAACATGAAAAATTACGCACTAGAAATGGACAAATATAGTACAGACTTGTTTCAATAAATCTATATTCAATAATATTTAAAGAAAGAGTGAAATTTGTATAAAAGTCCTTATTATAAATGGGATAAAAATTCCTGTCTAAATGAAATATGTAAAGATGGTTAGGGAAAACTATTAGAAAAACTTTCGTAGATCATCTCTAATAAATTACAACTTCTTTAACAACTAAAATCATTAACTTTTCAAATAGACATTGTTTTACCGTTACTGGCTCGTTAAAAAACACTTCTAAAACACTACAGCCAGGCTTGTAATCTGCTCTTTCATCATCTAAAAATATTGAAACAGGAGCTTTAGATTTGAATTCTAAAATTTTCTTTTCATCAGAAATATGCATATCTATTATTTTCATTTATTTTATTAAGGAATCATGTTAGAATACACACGAACGCTCTCAACTATTCATAGGAAAACAAAAACAGCTGTTTATGTACGCTATTGCCATAAAAGATGACTAAATAAGGTTTTAAATAATCCACAGAGTTCAGATTTCCTGTTGGACCTCAGGACCTGAGGATTTACGATCTATTATTTCAATTCCAATCATGAGGAGTCATGATTTGAATTTTGATCACAAGTGGAATTTAGCTGCACCTTATAACCATATGGATTGTATCAATTCCTTGATAAATGGGTATCTAGGGAAAAGCAGTTAAAGAAACAATTCTTACGCAAATAATGTTCACCCCCAAATGACATTCATCTATATTTATTCCTTTCTATATACAAGTAACGGCTTAAGTAAAAGATTATCCCAATTTCTTACTTTATTAAAACATATTATAAAATTTATATGAATATTAAGAATATTGATCTTTAATTTTAAAGTGTTTTATTTTTATTTTCAGCAAATGAATTTGCAAGCTTAGTTGCGATTCACTTATGAGCTGAATTCCAACGCATCACTGAAAGTATTTTAAGACTGTACATCCATCGATAATATACCGAATTAATCTTTATCTAACAAACAACAAGGTGGAGCGTCTTTTACAGGTTTGATTGAAGCTTGGAAATTTCAATATTATAACGGTTGTTGTTGGTATTCGTGCTTTGCAGAAAAGCATAAATAAGGGTATGTATTTTTCTTATTTTAATATTATTTTCAAAAATCATTGATGTTTCTTTTTATCTAAACATTATCTTTTGACTATAGGCTTCGTAATAATCTTCCTCTAGTGAACTCTTTATTCATTACTTGAATTAATATGCTGAGATAATGTTGTTTTTGCCATTGTTTTGTTTTTTCTTTGAATCTTGTTTTAAGCCAGTATTTGCCTTCAATCAAAGAATTTTCGCTGAAGTTTATTGTTTTATATTTGTTTTAAATATTTGCGAAGCTCTTATAAAGTTTTATGTAATTAGTGTTATAGATGTGAATTTGCAAGTTTTTATTAATTTAAGATCAGTCCTTCAAATCTTGTTTTATGTGGGTAATTCTTAAATGAATGGTATCCAATACACCTGTAAATTTCTCTGATAAATTAATATGACATGTGTAGTTTAATACCTTTATTTTATATATTTTGCTTGAAGTAAACAAATTTTGGTAGCATCTGTATTTGGCATCTACAATAACAATTTCATTTATCTGAAATCATTATTTTCTGCTTTTGCAATTAATTTTAGTTCATTATAAGAGAGCTTAGGATTTCATTGACGTGAGTTTTATGAATATCTTTTTATCAAATATTGTCAACTGAAAATTAAAAGATCTTCATTTTTCTTAACTTCTTCATCTTCCTCGAAAATTTACATTTGTAATCATTATACTAGTGTCTATTTTTATTTCACATAAAATTAACTGTATTATCTATAAAAATAGCTTTAAAATTATTTCATGTATGGTCTGTTATCAAAAGTGTTTTTTCTGCTGTTCACCCCACTTCGCCCAAGCAGCTTAGTACTGGATTATTTTAAAGATATAACTATAAATGTAACATGTAAATTTTTTTTTTTAAGAATTTCCTTAGAAAACGGCAGGGGAGAAGAACTAGGGGCAGCTTATAAGAATACTACAGACACTTAATGTGGAAAAAAAAATTATAGTTTTTGAAGCATTACAGCATCAATTATTTAAGCATTTAAATTTTTTTTGAAGGACTATATATGCTATCTAAACGTAGTATAACTACTTTTAAAAAAAAATTCTTTATATTGTTTTAAGCTTAGCATGTTTATATGTTGCATAGATTTCAATTCATAAGTTTTTAGAAATATTATGTCTCCTTTTTAGATCAGGGAATGTGTTTGATCTTGACAGTTAAATTTGGGTTTATTCTAATTTCTCTGTATATAGTATAATTTTAATGTAATTTATTTTATGTCTAATGGATAGATTTTTATTATTTTCAAATTGTTTTACAAACTTTCTTTTTTTTTTCTAAATAATAATTAATGACGTTGTTTTTTATAAATAATATATTTTTTTTAAGCTTGGTTAAAAACTTACAAATTAATTCTACAAAATCAACAGAGCCAAGCATATTATCAATAATATGTTAATAAATGAAGGGCTGTTTTTGGATGTAAAAAAATATTTTTAAATCTAATTTATTTAATAAAGTCTGCTTCTAAGTAGATTAATATCCTTGTTTAAAAAATAGATATTGTAATACATTTTAATTTATTCATTCTAATGACTTTATTTTTTAAAAGATATGTATTGAATCCTCCTTAGGCAATCATTAAGGATTTCATTATCTAATCTAATTAAATCTTTCCAGTGTCTTCTTGAAAGCTAGGGCTTGGTATACATAATATTTGATAGGACTGTGTATTAAAATGCCTGAATCACATTTCTTTCCAAAATCAACTTTATTCAAATTTCTTATTCTTCTAATACCGTTTAATATTTTCACTAAATTCTCTCTTTAACAAAGTTTATTCAAATTTACTTTTTAAAAGTATAATTTTCTAGCAACTTGTTTTAAATTTGAAACTAAAAAATATATAAAATTAGGTAACTTGACACTTATCTTCAATAGTTACTAGTTTGAAATGATTTTTTAGTCCTTTTATAAACACCCACAGTTAATTGTTTTATTTTATTTTTTAGGAATGTTTTTAATAAGTTATTAAAGTTATAAATTAACTATGTTTTTATAGAATTTTTTTCTAAAAATCCCCCCCCCCCCCCTGAAAAGAATGGTCAGCATTTAAGAGACATGAAACCTGGCCCATAGATTCGCCTTTGAGCCCTTGGATTAGTTCTCTGTATAGCATCTATTCAGTGTCTTTACTTTATTCAGAGAGTTTGTTGTATTTGTTCTCCTCAAGTGTCTCATTAAGTAAACTGTAATTAGTTTTATTTCTTGTCAATAAGTAAGTCTCTTCTTAAATTTTTATATGTTAATGTTTTTATGATGCTTCGATAAGTAAGATCATAAAACTCATTTTAGAAGAACTGTGTTGGTAAAATATCTCATAGAATATGTATAATTTATTGAGTGCAAATGAATATTTAACCTCAAAAGTGTACTGATCATTGATGATTTTCTGAAATAGTTAAATTTTATGTCTGTTCTATTGATCATAAATATATTTGTAGCTTAGACTGTAAGTTTTTAATTGTAGAATGTTACTTATGTTGTTTTGCTATCTAACTCTTTGTAGACATTGAATATGCCTCCAAAACGTAGTACAACTCTGAAGAGAGGTCCTGGAAGGCCACCAAAAAATGAAGTTAAAGCATCTCCAAAAGCTGCAAATCAAAAGAAAGCAATAAAAACTTTTGCTACAAAATCCTTAAATAAAACAAAAACTACCTCTGCCAAATCAAATCTTTTGAATTCAACATCAAAAGCTTCAACTAATAAATCAACTTGCCCTGATTGCAATGAATCATTTTCTTCTATCGTTCTTTTCAAGAAGCATCAGTTGAATTGTGGAGCACATGAAAAAATTAAGGTAAAAGACTCATTAAATCATACTGTTATATAACCTGATAAATAAAAGTAAATTACATTTTATAGCTGAAACTTTGCGGCTTGGCGAGAAAATGGCAATAAAGTGGCAGTTGTGTGCCTTGTTAGTATCGCTCCTGGGATTCATTGCTTTTCACTGTCGAGGCTTTATGTTATAAACTTCGTTTTGAGCCTCTTTTTTTTTTCCCCCTGTTTATACTAAAAACTAGCCGTGCTTTGCGGAAAAATACATTACTACCATCAATTATGTAATTTAGTAAATTTAAATTAACTTTAGTAGTAAAGTGTTGTCATTCCTCAGAGTTCACTCTATAATTTAACGACAGTAATATGACATTAAATAATGGGTTTTATATATATATATATTTTTTTAATTTTAGGGAATTTAAGTCCCTATTTTAACACTCTTAAGGGTTGAATTTATTTTGAAAAATCTTCCTGATTTAGCACTGGGGGGAATTAGAGCAGTGGTGAGCAGCTTTCTTTAAATAAAAAATTTCGGAACCCCCAATGAAGATTTTTTGATAGTAGCAATTTGTTTTTTTTAAAAATTATTAAAATGTTAACAAAAAATAGAAAAAAAAAATAAACAAATTTTTAGAAACTACTTTAAAAATCAGTGAACTGAAGATTGTAGTATATATTTATTTTGCCTAATAACTAAAAAAAATGAATACTTACGTATTATAGCTAAAACTTGGCAGCTTTTTACCCTTGGTGCAATATCCGCCCGCCAAAACCTAATTTCACAGTGGCAATCTATTTTCTAACTGGAAGTTATAAACAACATTTCCAGCAATAGCATGTTTAAAAATTACAAATGTGTGGAAAATGTGTCAGATGAAGAACAAGATTTCGATTATAAATAATTTTTGCTTTAATTAAAAATTACGTACTAATGACAAAACAGAAATGCATGAAAAATATTCAAAATGAGTATGTTAAAACAAACACAAAACTTTCGAAGCTTAAGTCTTAGGATGCTAAAATTTTACATGGTGGTTACTCCTAAGTCTTATGTGCTCACTAAAAAATATTTTTAAAAAATTACAAATTTTAAGGGTGTTAAAAGAAGCTTAAACCCCCTTTAAAATACATGCAATGTATCTCTTGAACAAAAGGGTCCGGGAAGTTGAAATTTTGTATGGTGGTTCCCCCTAAGCCTTCCCCTTAAGCCCAAGGTGCACAGCAATAAATTTTTTTTTTTTGTTTTTAAGTTCAAATTTTAAGGGGTTTAGCCCCTCCCCCCACAAAAAATAAATAAATAAACCCACTGTATCTCAGGAACCATAAGGCCTGGGAAGCTGAAATTTTTGTTGGTTGGTTTCCCTTGAGCCCTAGGTGCACACCAATAAATATTTTTTTAGTTCAAATTTTAAGGGGTTTAGCCCCCCCCCCCTCCAAAAAATATATATATATATATATATATATATATATATATATATATATATATATATATATATAAACCCACTGTATCTCTGGAACTATAAGGTCTGAGAAGCTGAAATTTTTGTTGGTTGGTTTCCCTTGAGCCCTAGGTGCACACCAATAAATCTTTTTATATTCAAATTTTAAGGGCTTTAGTCCACCCCCCACCTGCCCACCCCCCAAAATACCCACTGTATCTCTGGAACAATAAGGCCAAAGAAGTTGAAATTTTGCATGGTGGTTCCTCTTAGATCTAGATGCTGGCCAAGAAAGATGTTTATAAAGCAACTTTTTAGGAGGTTGTAAAGTGGTTTTAAATCCCCAAAATAAAAATGAAATATCCAAATCTCGTATTTAAATTTGGATCACTGTCATTAAATTCTGCGATGAACTCCTTATGAGAAATGACCCCACCTTACTGCTAAAGTTAATTGAAATTAAATGAACCAAATGACATAATTCATGGCACTCATATAATTTGTGGCGAAGCACATGTATGAAATATATGAAAGCAGTTATTAAACATGCATCAACATTTTGAGCAGCAGCATGTTTAAAAAAGTATGTGGAAAACACATGGAAAAGTTTTTAAAAAAATCGGCAGCTGAAGAACAAGATTTTGCAATAGATAATTTTAGATCTAATTAAAAATTTCATATTAAAGACAAAATAGAAATAAACTCTCAGACAAAAAAAAAGTCACACGCCAAGAAGGGGTAATGCAAATTGTACACAAATTGATATGCATACAGGTTTCGACGGAAAATGCAAATATTTAAAGTTTGTCAATCTGGAACCGTAGAACCCGTTTTCCTTGTGAATTCTGAGTGTTTTGCCACAATCTTTAATATTACATCTCCAGTTATTGGTCGATTAAAATAGGCACGCATGTTGTGAAAGTTCGGGCATACACGCTGACTGGGCAAAATTCCACGGATCTGGAAAAAAGACACTGCATCTTCTTCCATGTGGCCTATATTACACTATCAAAGTTCTTTGACAAAGATATTTTTTTAAAGTTATTTGCATCTTTTATAAAAGTTATACATAAAAGAAATGCTATGACCTCAAAATACCCCTATTACACTATCAAAGTTCTTTGACAAAGATCTTTTATAAAAGTTATTTCTATCTAAGGGGGCTAAATCCCTTAAAATTCGAGCTCTTAAAAAAGATTTATTGGTGTGTACCTAGGGCTTAAGCCGAAGTACCATACAAAATTTCAGCTTCCTAGACCTTATGGTTCCAGAGATACAGTGGGATATTTTAGGGGGGAGGGGGGCTAAACCCCTTAAAATTCAAGCTCTTAAAAAAGATTTGTTGGTGTGTACCTAGGGCTTAAGGGGAACCACCATGCAAAATTTCAGCTTTCTAGTCCTTATGGTTCCAGAGATACAATGGGGTTTTTTTAGAGGGGGGTTAAGCCCCTTTTAACCCCCTTAAAATTTGTATTTTTCAAAAAGATTTTTTAGTGGGCACCTAGGGCTTAAGGAGAACCACCATACAAAATTTCAGCTTCCTGGGTCCTATGGTTTCAGAGAACCAATGGGTTTTTTTTTTTTTTCAGAGGAGGAGGGAGTTAAGCCCCTTTTAACCCCCTTAAAATTTGTACTTTTTAAAAATATTTCTTAGTGGGCATGTAGAGTTTAGGAGTAACCACCATGCTAAATTTCAGCATCCTAAGATTTTTCTTCGAAAGATTTGTGTTTTTAACATACTCATTTTGAATATTTTTCGTGTATTTCTGTTTTGTCATTAGTGCGCAATTTTTAATTAGAGCTAAAATTATTTTGAATCGAAATCTTCTTTATCTCTTGCGTTTTCCACACATTTGTATTTTTTTAACATGCTATTGCTCGAAATGTTGTTTATAACATCCGGGCACTGAAATCTTTTATAAATCTTTGACAAAGAGCCCAACTTTTATAAAAGTTATCCTTTATCAAAGTTGAGGTATTACACTGTCATATTTCTCGTCAAACTTCTTTTATAAAAGATCTTTGTCAAATAACTTTCATAACCTAAAAAAATTTTTAAAATCTTCAAATGAAAACTTAAAGCGAAAAGCAATGAATGGCGAAAACAATTCTATCATCAAGGATGGGGTGCATAATTAGCATTTTATTGCCGTTTTTCCGCCAAACCGCAGTTTCAGCTTTAATACGTAGTACCAAAAAATGTTGTGCTTACATTCTTCAATTGTTTTTGCAAAATCTCATGTAACCAAAATTTCATATTGAAATATGAATCCATGTTAAAATTTTCGCTTTTAAAGAATCAATCCACCAGTTTTAAGAATCAGTTTACACTCTTCGCTTCCTTTCATTTTCTAAAAAGCTACTTAAACCCTCAAAAGGCACGAAGTTCTTTCTTTTTTTTTAAAGAAAGATGAAAGATTGATGGGATGGAAATAGTCGTAAAATTCACCCTTTCTTTATTAGACATAACATAATAGTTTCCCCTTAAAAGCTTTACCACAACACTGTCCTATCTGCTTGACCCGGGGGCAACTTTACCGTCCGAGTAATCTTCGTCTGAGACTATAAGTATTGAAAGAGGTATAACAGCCTTCTGAAAACTTCATTACGTCAAACTACCGTAGAAAACTTTTTCTTGCTCCCTTCCTGTAGTTGAAATGTTAAAACTGTCAAGCAGGTATGTGTAACTTGTAACAAATATTGTTTTTTTTCTCTTACTATAATCATGTGATTTGTATTTCATGTAAGTAAAAGAGCATGATTTCAAAATTATAAGCTTCATATTAAAACATTGAAATTTATAAACTGTATTTATTTATATTAAAACTAAAATAGAAATAAATTAATGAGACGGTAATGAACAGCCTGCACCTCGAATAATATTTGTTGAAATATTTTAGAGTGCTATTCTTGCATCATCTTCTGGGTTAAGTTTTGATAGTGGTATGGTTTTTATAGCAACTAATTTTGAAATGCCATTCTCCCACAAATAGGTAAAAGCGAATGTAGGCAATTTATGTATTGTGTTGCAAGACTTTGACACCTTATATAACAATAATGTATCATATAATAAAATATAAATTAAAATATTGCAAATATGTTACAGAAAATTTAGAGCATAATGTTTAATTAAATAATTAAATTACATGAATTTACTTCTGTTTTGTCATTAACACATAATTTTTAATTAGATCTAAAATTATTCATACTCAAAATCTTGTTCTTCATCTACCCTTTTTTTTTAATATATATATATATATATATATATATATATATATATATTATGCAATTTCCACATACATATTTGTATTTTATTAACATGCTGCTGCTGAAAATGTTTGCAACTTGTGATTATAAAATAGATTGTCATGGTGAAATTGGACATTGGCGAACTGATTTTGCACCAAGTTTCAGCTATAATACGTAAATACCAAAATTAATATAAACCTTCATCTTTGTTTAGTCAAGTTCCTTATTGCATCGTAACTTTTTTTCCATAAATTTATTATTAAATGAACTTGTTCTGTCCTTTAGTTCTGAAAAAAAATTTAAATTTCTTATTCATTCTAATGAAATGATGGTACTTTCTTATTATACTCACCTGTCACTAATGTCACACAAAAAATTGCCAATTTAACCCTGCTGTTCTGTTTGGGTCAATATGACCCAAAATAAAATTTATACGTTCATAAAAAAATATAGTACAGGGATATTTTCATGAAACTTCTTGACATTGTTGGTAAATAATATAAATATGTACTCCTAGTGTGATTTATGTTTATTTGTACTTCGAAGGAATATTCTGGGATTCGTTCGATATCACTGGGATTTTTGCGAAGTGCAATGCCCTCAGTAATAACAAAAACCAATTCCTGCTCATGATTTCTGAGAATGCACGTAAACCAAACAGTGAATCTGTTTTCCAATAATCTTGTATGCGGTTCATTCGTATAGTTCCCATATGTAAGATCAATCCCACAAATACCAAATGTTCCTCTTTTGTGGTGTCCTTCAAGGCATTAATGTGAGAATGTTTCTTATTTTCACGGTGAAAAAGTACTTTATGAGCATAATCATTAGTTTCGGCAACTATTTCCTCCAAGATACCGTCGGTGAAAAAATGTCGAAAGAAATCTATAGGATTGTTCCCTGAAACAGGTTGGAGCAAACACTCGAATTTTATGAAAGGAAATAGTTTCATTGATGTTGAATCATTTTCCCAAATTACGTTTTTCATCATGGATGAATCACCCTGCTGACATTTCGCATCTTGCATGATCCCTTCATCATCAGAATCCGAAATATCGTGGACATCAGTGGGAGAAATACTGTCACTGTCATAACTAAAATCACTCGGGTACTCGTCCGATAGCTTAGCCAACAAATTTGCAATTTCATCATCCGTTAGAGGCTTATTATTTTGAACTTTTCTTTTTTTCGGGTGCAAAGGCCCTGCACTATCACCTGTGTAACTCATATCACAAGATTATTTATTCAATAAAAAATAAAACATTAATTTCGAAACCACGATTATTTATAGCTAGTTTCTAATCTTCACTCCATGCCAATACCAGCAGAAATACCCTGCCTGCGATGCCGAATGAACTGGAGAATGAACAATCAGAGGAGGATTTTCCCCCGCCAGCGCGTGACTGGCATCTGAGACATCGCCCCATATCACGTGCGAGCGTGTGATTGGCCCCGTAGTGATAACGTCATGCGCTGGCGCGTGATTGGCTGTTAATGGGGTTATGTTGTAAAAATATCCTTCAAAATTATATTATGTATCTAAGAATTCCCTGTTTTGTTTTTTAATATATCATTTGTTTTTATTCTAGATTACTTTACATAATTTTATAGTTTGGTCATGATTGTGTTTTTCAGTTCATGGTGATGCTCTTTAAGAATTTAATACATATGGATTTAAATTGCTGCTTTTTTTTTTTTCTTTTAGATGAGTGATTTAACTCAGTGATTGTAGGGTTTCAGAAAAAAAAAATTTAGGCATAAAAGTTGTATATTAAGGCAAAGAAGCATTTAGTTGCCTATTTTAAAAAAAAGGGAATTTTTTCAGGATTTTTTTTTTCTAATTTATCCTGTTAGTGAGTTTATAAAACTATATTTTGCACTTTTTTCAAATTATGAAATTTTAAAGATTACAGTTTTGTTCAAAAATGACAGAGCTAGGACTATTCAATTTAAAGTGGTGGGATTTTTTAAATGGGGCAGGAGAAGGCTTATTGATTGCTTTGATTTTGAATTACATGTTGTTATTAATTAAACTGAATCTTTTAGCAGTAAAGCCTCAGGAACAGGGATATAAAATATGTCCCAAACTCATACTAAACTAAATCCCTATACCAGCTTCATATCATATATAAATTTTCCAAAAAATCTACTCTGATTACAGAATTTCAATAGTTCCTATTCTTAACTTTTCTTAGTCTCATTCAGTTCATTTATTTTCTTATTTCACTCCCATTATTGACTTAACACCAGAATAATATGCCTTATCTTTATGGTATGCCTGTAGATGTTTGCACTTATAATATTGTAAAATGTATTCTATATTTGTCATTTCAAGTTCAAAGTTTGATAGCTTAGACTTCATCATTCGCACTCCTTGTGTGATGTTGGGTAGAATAGAGTGTAATCAAAACGTACCATTCCCAACTTATGGAGTGTTTTTCTTTTCTATCAAAATCTTCTCATATAACAGGATTTATTATTATAAATTATACATTACATTTATTGTTTTCTGGTAAATTTAGTCACTGGGCAACTCTAAACAAATGTCTTTTTATAATTACATAAATAGATTGCTGCATTTACTTTAGATTGAAAGGTTACAAAAAGTCTTCACTAAAAAAGGTACTTTAAAAGTCCTTAAAAAGTTTTTAGTTTTTGTATTAGGGAAAAGGTGGGAGATGTGAGAAATGTCTGTGTATTATAATGTAGCATGCTTTTTAAATTAAGAATTCAAGAAAAATTACTAAAGAGGTGTCTTTTTTAATTCTAGTTTCATTTTTCTATCCAGAAAAGGAAAATTTTTCAATTTTTACTGTTGTTAACATTGATTTCTCTATGGTTTCGTCTACGCAATGACAACCAAGAAATTATGGACCGTAAACTCAATATTTTTCATTTCATTTGTTTATTTATTACTCCATTCCTTATTTTCTTTATTTCCCTCCTATGGCATTTTTCTTTTCTTTTCATGAATAACTTTAAACAAATCATTCCCTTAAATGCCACTTATTTTCATTCGCATTCTATTCATAAGAAAAAAAATTAAAATTTAAAAAATCAAAATTAAGCAAGTCTTGCAGAACGACCTCA
>OU015500.1:59279756-59343429 GCA_907164885.2 Dolomedes plantarius
TCTACCTCAAGAATTAAGAGGCATATTTAAATAAATGCAAATGAAGTTTTAAAGCTTAAAAATCAGTGTTTGATTTCTCTTATTCAGTTAATTATGTGATTAATTGGAATAATCTACTTAAAAATTTAGCAAAATAAAAGTACTATACAGCAAAACCCTAGAATAATTTTTTAATCTAAAGATGAAAAAAGGCAAAATATTTGTATAAAATAAGATAAGGAATAAACAGATTATCATAAAAAAAGTACTTTGACCATAGAAAAAATATCCACATGGGCTCTAGAGAGTAAATAACTTTCACTAAAAGAAAAACTAGCTTTATGGAAAATGAATATCAGAGGTTTTTATGAGACCGGGTGTCCCCTCCCCCCTACCAAAGGACCAATTGATGTCACTAGTGGGAGTAAGCAATCCCTGTACCACATTAATGTGATGGGATGTTACCTTATTTTTTTTTATTTTTTTCATGTCATGTTCTTCTTTCTCTTATACATTTATAGGTTCATGGGCATAAAAAGAATCAAAATATCCGTGGGCTTTTTAAAAAATATTTATGTTTAACCATTTCAAACCTTTAGTTTAATTGAAATAAAAACTTCTTAAATCCAGATAATTTAAAAAATCATTGTTTAGAAATTTACCTAATAAAATTTTATTTTTTTCAACTAGATTGATTCAAAGAAAAGAGCTGCTGATGTTCAGGATGATATTGAAATTATATCAGCTAAAATGGGAAAGCAAACAGATGAAATTGAGAATGATGTTGAAATTATTGGTACTACTACCAAGAAAAGTGAAGACAGGCTTCATTTACAAGCATTTATGTCTAATAAAGTGCAATCACTTTTGTCCTCAGTATCTCCAGGTAAAAATCTAGGGCTTGGTAAGACCTCTAAAGATACTACCTTATGGAAATCAAAACCTGAAAATAGTGTATCTATTTCTGCATCAAGTCTAAGAAAAAACATTGCTCTGTCTCTGCAAAAAAATGACTTAGCTGAAAATTCAAAATCTCGTCGAGGAAGAAAACCAAATGAAAAAAATCAAAGTTCAAGTTCTCCTGCTCAAAAATCTATTCAGTCTACTTTTGCTAAAATTACATCAAAGACCAATGAAGCAGCTGTTGAAACAAATGCTGTTACTTCTGGGGCTTCTAATAAGAATGTATCTAAAAATGACCAATCAGCTTCCTCTACAGTTAATAACAAGTCAAATGACTCTGAAATAGCTACTAAAGATAAAAGTTTATCAACGCAAGAATCTGCCAAAACTGCACAAGAACTTCTCAAAACACCTGCTAGAAGAGGCAGGCCACCAAAAAGACTTCATGAAGAAAAAATTAAAGAAGTTGCTATGGATAAAAGCAAGAATAAGCCGTCTGAAGTAGACAATACAAATATACAGACTTCTAAAAATGAAGGTGCTCTAGATACTAAAAAAGATAAAGGTAAGGATTAAATTCTATGTATTCTTTTTCATTATTGGTTGGTGTTTCATGTATGATTTCATTTACTTAAAAGAGAATTATATTTGTGAGTCACTGATATAAAATTGATATTTTACAAAATTTGTAATTTTGAAACTTGACATTCAAGCTATTGTAAAATAGGAGTGCATTATTTATGAATGCAAACTGTAGTTAGGACAAAATTATTTTGTTTTCTTGAAGATGTAAAGCCATGGTAGGATTTTTATGATTTAGCTATGTACATTTAGTAAATATCTCACATTAAAATTATTTTACAAGTAAACATTTAATGTTTTAATATTCAGCTAACTAATAATCTTGCTGTATAATGCATTCTAAAATTATAGAAAAGGCTGAGACTGTTCCACAAAAGACCACCAATGTTACAAAACGTCGAGGTCGTCCTCCTAAAAAGATAGTTCAAGAAAGTACTGCAATGGATTCTGGTAAAACAGCTGGAGAAAGTGAAAATGAGCTTGAAATAGAGATGGAAATAGGAAGTGATAGTACACAATTAGCTGATAATTCAGGGATAAAAATTGCGAATGTTGAGGTATGAACATTTTCAATTTAGGTTTGTTTGTTTATTTATTTTTTCTGTAACCTTTTGGCATAAAAAGAATTTCTCAATACAGATTCATTGTTTTACAATATTGAATTGCATTTTTAAAAAAAATTAAATTATGTTTAACTTAAAATTAGCTATGATTTTAAATAAAAGATTGATGACCCCCTGTTAGTTTTTCTTATATTTTATGTGTGTGTATGTCTATATATTTTAATTTTTTTAATATGGGTTGATAAATTAAGTTCAATTATTTTTTTAATTCACATTCAGTCTGTTGATGTTTCTGTTAAAGAAGAAGATGGTGGCCAAGATACATCTGCAAAGACTAAAAAATCAAAGCAAGGGTCGGATGTTTCTAAACAAGCAGGTTCTAATACCAAGGATACTAAATCAGACGTAAAAGAATCATCTGCAAATGAGAGTGCAGCAGATACACCTACAGTCTTTTCATGTGCAGTATGTCAGAAAACATTCACTCGCAAATATCACCTTGATCGTCATTTGAGAATATCTAGGTGTTCAGGCTTGCCAGTGCCATCTTTTCCTTGTGAATTATGCAACAGAGTTTATACCAGAAAGGTAAATAACAAATATGTATATGTGTTTCATTTAACCTTGTTTAAGCTCTAACTCTCTCAGATTTCTGTTTTTATTGTCTGATTTCTTATTAAAAAAACCAAACCTTTACCATAAAAGAAGGGGTTTTCTTGTTTGTTTTTTTTTTTGGCTATGAAAATTTAGTAATTATATCAAGTAATATTGTATTTAGTCAGTCATGTCAAAATAGTGAGTCATTTATTACCATTTTTTATTAACTTGCTTTCTTGTTTGTGTGTTTGTCTGGTACAAATCTTGCAATCGATTTTTAACTCACTTCCCGACTAGCTAGACATTTGAAACTTTTAGAATAGCTCAGAACATGATGACAGTGCATTATTTTAATACTTTTAGCCATCTTTACTCCATATTTTAAAATCCATTACATAAAAATACGAGTAGCGTCTGAAGCCAAAAGTAACTGCGCTACAGACGCCATCTATTAACGTAATAGTGAAAACCAAGCATATTACATTTTCATTACAATGGGATAACACAGGCCAGCAACCAAAAAAGTGTTTAGAAACCAATAGCTGATACTGATAGATTTTTGCACGCTGATTTCAGGAAAAATAGTAAAAAAATTCCATGACATACCATTTTTTCAAAAAATTGAAAATTTCACATATTTAAAATTTTGATTTTCGTAGCCACCAATCGATTGTGTTAATTAACGAAGCGGATGAGCATATAGTGTCATAATTCGTCATTACTGGAGAAAACTGGAACTGGTGCAAAAAAAAAAACTGAAAAAAGAAGCAATCTAAAGAATCTGCCGAACTCTTAGGCTCTTGGCTAAAGCAAAAGAATTTGTTTGCTCCTGGTACCTCTTTCTCATGGTTCAGAAAGAGAGAAACAGATTTCGTTCCCTAGTTTGCTACAGTAAACAAAGCCCTAATCTTGAGAAATGTCCCTGGATTGATGGAGAATTTTAATATACAGTATGACGTGAACAAGTGGAGGTTTTTATTGACGCCTCAAAGCAGTGCTTCTGCCTAATGGCATCAAGTATGCTTCAGTGCCATTAGGACATTCTGTGTACCTGAAAGAATCTTACGAGACTTTAGCTTTGATTATCACCCATTTGAAATATAAAGAACATGGATGGATGATATGCTGTGATCTAAAAGCGCTTTCCATGCTTCTTGGACAACGAGGAGGAAACATCGAGTACCCTTGCTTCTTGTATGAATGGGACAGTCGGGATAAAAAGAACATTGGATCAAAAAGGAGTGGCCGCAAAGGAAAGCATTAACATCTGCAAACAAAAATGTAGTAAAGAAAAGTTTGGTTGATCCCAGGAAAGTCCTGTTGCCTGCACTTCACATTAAACTTCGCTTGATGAAACAATTTGTTAAAGCTCTATCAAAAGAAGGAGAGTGCTTTAAATACCTATGCAACAATTTGCCAGGACTGTTGGAAGCAAAAGTAACGGGAGGTGTTTTCGTATGTCCAGATATTCAGAAACTTTTTAAAGACGAAGTGTTTGAAAGTAAAATCCTCTCCAGGGAAAAAGAGGCCTAGAGAGGTTTCAAGGATGTCATCACAAAATTCCTCGGGAACGTTAAGGACCCCAACTATAAATCTATTGTGGAAAACATGTTAATGAAATTCAAAGACTTGGGTTGTTCAATGAGTTTGAAAGTGCATTTTTAAAATTTGCATTTGGACTGCTTTCTATTCTTGGTGCAATTAGTGAAGAGCAGGGTTAAAGATTTCACCAAGCTATCAAGGACATAGAGCGTAGATACCAAGGTAGATGGAGCGTCGATATGATGGGGACTACTGTTGGATGCTACACAGAGAACTCCCGCGTACTGACTACAAGAGACTAAGTGCCAAAATGGGCTTACAGGGAAAAAGGAAAAAGAAAGCATTAAAGATATATGAATCCAGGATGCACTAAACTATAGTAACAATTAAATGTTCTAATTAATATATATTTCTCAAATCATTTACAGTTGTTTGATATATTAATTCATTCATAAATAAAACAATTAAAACTATTTTTAAAAGACATTCTTCTCCCCAGAATATGTACAGTAGGCTTTCTTGTCCATATATTCAAGCCCATTTTGTGAAAAATCCTTACGTGATTGAGAAAAATAGATGTCATATTTGAAATCAGCACACCAAATAATATAAAATTCAGCCATTACATTGCAAACACTTTTCTATGACTCAAATTTTGCAGGCCTGTGTAATTTTTATTTATGCCCACATGCTATTTGCGATATTTTCTCTGCGAAATTCATTGATTTTTTTTCCATCAAATTATAGATTATAATTTATAGTTTTGAAATCCATAATTAACTATAGAAGATGTGAATTCGTTTGCAGCTCATAAAGAAGCTACATATATATATATATAATTTTTATTTTTTTTTTATTTTTTTTTTTTCTTTTTAATAATAAAGAAAATTCTTAAAAACGTGGTGTGTAAAAAGTCTTTTTATCTTGTAATTATTTATTTTTTTACTAAAGAGTTCTCGAAAAGTGAAGCTAAGTAGGTGTAAGCATCTCTAACTGGAATTAGCTTTAGTGTTTTTATTAGTTTTTCTTTTTAAATTTTTAACTCCTATAGTGACATTTTAGTAAAATTTGCCTTTTTCCCTGATTGATAAATTAAGGCTAGTTATATAGCTTTTGGGTTGTAGTATCTCTTGAAAAGATAATTTGACAGATTTTTGTTTGTCTTAAATTTTGTCTTTATGTAATTTTAAGTAGTGCATATGTTTGAGACATTGTAAAAATATTTTTAATGTTGGTATAAGAACATAATTGTTAGTCCCATAAGAATCAAGCTTATTCACATTCAATCATAAGTAACATCAGTTGGCTAGAATTTTCTCCCCCCTCCCCTTAAAAACTTTATGGGGTTTTATAATCAATATTTATTGCCATACTTAAATGAGTAGTTCCTATTTCAAAAATGTAAATAATATCTTGAAAAAGAGTTTATTGTGAAAATTTCTGTTATTATTTATTTTTTTTTAATTTATTTATTTATTTTACTTTAGGATAATTTGAGAGAGCATTTAAGATCACATGCTGGGGAAGTTCATCGTAGAAAGAAACATAAATGTGCATATTGTGACAAAGCTTTTCATGGTCAATCCTTACTTGCAATTCATATCCGTAAACATACTGGAGAGAGGCCCTTTTCATGTGACTTCTGTCCAAAGAAATTTTCATCTGCTGGAGCTTTATCTAAGCATCGTATGACTCATACTGGAGAAAGACCGTATTCTTGTAATGAATGTGGTAGAAGGTATGTATTAATCAGGTTTTATTCTTTAATTTCACTGTTCAATTCCATGTGGCAAATTTGTGTGTTCTTATATAACCGAAGTATATATTATCCCCTTTAAATCATTTCTTTTATGGAATTATCATTTCCTTGGTGATTAAAAATATTTCCAGGCATACACTGTTAAAAAAAAATCCTAAAAATGTTACATAAGCTTTTGTATTGAATTGAATGTCATTAAAAGTTTAAAATCTGGGTACTAAAATCTAATATCTCGATTCTTAACTTAATAAATGCAAAGTTATGTTTATGATTCTTGTTTTGTTCAAGTTGGCACCAAAAGTTTTTGTCACCAAGGGGGTTTCTGCAGACATGTTAGGCTTAAAGTGCGAAATTAAACAAAATATGGGACAGATGTAGTAAACGTAATAAATTGGAAAACAAACTTACTGCTGGCTTTAATAAACTCGTAGGCGCGCACAGGATCTTAAAAGCACATAAATTCAAAAAGTAAAAGCTTAAAAATAATGGGGGTGTCAGGTAATTTAAGCATTATTACTTGATCTTTTGAAAATTCATATTTTAGCTATTATGCAACTAAATAGTTGATTTTTCATAAGCAATCTTCTCATCTGCTGTATAAGTTTTATGATTTACCAATCTGTTTAATGAGATGTGGTACAAGCATTGAAGTTATCATATACTTGAAAGTACAAGATTGTTTGTGATAAGAACTCTTACTGTAGAAAAAGGTGTATTTTAGCTTACATATTTTTGTCCTTTACAAAAACTTAAAATTTGGTTTTCTAACATGTTAACTAGAAATTTTTAAAACTATGCCTTTGCTGAAATTCGTACTACAAAATGCCCAGATAATTGTGTTTCAGCAAACATGGGAGGTGGGGAGGGAATCTAAATTGTTAAGGAACCATTTTTGATTTACTTACAAAAGTTTTGAGGTTCTTTATGTGGTTCATAACTAGCAATATAAAAAATTTCTTGCTTTAAATTAGTTGTATAGTGATACTTAATTTGAAATTATCTGTTTATGGATCTAGTTCCTTCATTTACATTCATAACATTTGTTTTCCTGTAAAACTACTTTTACTGCTGTTGATAAAGCATTAGAAAGAAACATGCTGCTCTGTAACTATTGTCGTATGAGTTCAATGTGTAACTCTCAAGTGTTCCCTTAGTCATAGAAATTCTGCAGTCCTTTAAGAGTGATTGACATTTTAAAAAACCATACATAGTTGTTATAAAATATTTTAAAGGTGTGTGTACATGTTTATTGAAGCAGTGTTGGCATGAAAAATTGTTTGAAATGTATCTTGCATTTTTAAAAGATATTAAAATGAACCACACATACAATGAGATAGATGTTTTTTTGTTATTTAAAAGACATGACTACATGACTTTAAAAAAAAAAAATGAGTAGGAAGTTAAGTTAAATAAGTAGGAAAAGGATTTTTACTGAGATTGGAGAAACAGTAATATTTGAGATAGTTTTAGAATTTTAAGTCATATGCTTTTTACAGTTAGCTTGAACAAGATTCTTTCTCAGACATGCTTAAATTGGGGGAAAAGAAGAATGAGATCTGGTTCTTTAATATTTTTTAATTATATACTATAGTAACTATAAATGGATTGTATTTATAAAATATATAGCATCTGTTTGGAATTTAAAAAATTAATAGTAGTGATTATTCAAAAAATTAATATTTATTCTGAATAATGATTTATAAAACTACAGTTTATTTTTTCTTCATAAGAATTTTGTTATACAGATAAGCCTTATAAAATGAATTTATTTGGCATAATGTTTCATTTAAAGGATTTGCAGAATTGCTTCAAATATAGTTCTCATAAACATTTTCTTGTTTAAAGTTAAATGTAACACAGGTCTCTTTGTCACAAAAAGCAATTTAAATTACTTAAAATGCATGATTTTGATACTTAATATCTTATTTTATCCAGATACTCAATATAAATTTCAAGTTATATTTCAGTGTTACAGTTTAAGAATTAAAATAGTTTCATACTCAGAAATATTCGTTCATTGTGTTCTATAAATTCATATTTTCCTGATCTCCATTGGAGTCCCTTTTATAATTACTAAACTTGTATGAAAGTTTTAATTTCTGTTTTGTTTTATTGTAGATTTACCTTGAAAGGCACTTTGAGTCGACATTTGCGCACACATACTGGAATCAGACCTCATACATGCCCATATTGTGGAAAAAAATTCATTCAAATTGGAGGGTTAAATGCTCATTTGTTCTATCATACTGGAGAAAATGGCTTCAAATGTGATGATTGTGGGAAAATATTTAATAGAAAAGCCCGACTACAAATGCATCAGCTCTATGTTCATATTAAACTGAAGCCTTTTGCATGTGAAAATTGTCCTAAAACATTCACCCGCAAAGAAGATCTGATGAGGCATTCTGTTCTCCACACTGGAGAGAAACCTTTCAAATGTCCTACATGCGATCGTAGATTTTCTGTAAAACCGTCTCTAAAACTCCATCTGCTAACTCACACTAAAGAAGAACCCCGTTCTTGCCATGAATGCGGTCGTGCATTTATACGTAAAGATTGCTTGCTCCGTCATATGAGGAAACGTCATAGAGATGTTTTTGATAAAATCCTCTTTGATGAAAAAGATGAGAAAGATGCAAGCATTGTTAATTCTAGAGTTTTAAGTGAGAAAGATCTTACTGACAATATTAGAGAGCTTTTATATCTTCTTATTGATGAGCCAACTCTTGTTGGTTTTGGGTGGCCTAATAAAGCTGTTGATGAGGTATTGGAACTTGTTATCCAGCGTTGTGGTCACACTCCTGTGGCCCGGGAAAATTATGAATATATGGATAGATTAAGAGAAAATGCCAAGCTTTTATTTACTGTTGTTATTGATGACAATGCTGTTAAAACATTGTTGAACAATCAAACTGTTGATGAAGTTATTCTTCATGTTTTACGATTGGCCAAAACTTAGGTGTTGTTATTCCAAATCATGCCTTTTTACTAAAGTTGTCATTGGGGAACTGGTATGTTTTATACATTGCCATTAGTTCAAGGTCACGTTCACAAATTCTAATGCTGTTGAAAAATGCATAGAAGGTAATCAGTGGCGCACCCAGGGGGGGGGGGGCCCAATAGAAATTGCATTTTTGCATTATTACTATTTTTGTCTTTTCATCTCCCCCCTCCCCCCCATGCATTATAAATATTTTTATCCATTCATCTTGCCGCCCCCCCCCCCTCCCCCCCAAGAAAAAATCCTGGGTGCGCCACTGAAGGTAATAGAATTCAGCAATAATAGTAGCAAATCCTACATTTTAGAGGCTTTTAATATACAGTTACACTAAAAGTTTGAAAATGATATTTGTAGAGAAATTTACTATAATTAAAAAAGGTATGTTTCTCTCACCTAAGCTTTTTACACTTTACCTACCACTTGCTGATTAAATGTATGGCTAGAATAGGCCAACTAAGTAGAGTACAGATTTCTGGCAATACCAATTCAATTTTGCTTATCATGTGAGAATCTATGCTATAAATAAGCTATTTCATGATATCTGTTAAATTATTGAGCCATGTGCTTGAAAAAAATCTCCATTAAATAAATTTATAATATTTGGTACATGTTCTTGAAATACTAGCATAACTTTTATGCTTGAGTTTCTCAGAGAGACTAGAATATTCTGATAATTGATTTACATACAATTATTTGCTTTCATTATCAGGATTAATTTTCGAGGATCGAAATTCTACAATAAAATCCTGTCAATATTCACTACTGATTAATAGCCTACTGGTTGATAATCCCTGTTGGAAAGTATATTGATAACAGTTTTATGGTAGGTAAAGTGTTAAGTTAAAATTATACAGATCTTTAATGTAGCTATAATTCTTAATAGTTAAAAGCCATAATAATGCATCTTTTGTTATCATTTTGAATCTATAGTGGATGCAAAGGGTTAACTCTCATAGCTTAGATAAGTGTGGTGGTACATTAAAACCTATATTAATACATTTATTTACAATCATAGGAGTCTGTTTTTTTCCTGTTAGTTATAGATTTTCTTAAAATTCCTTTGAGATTTAATGGTAATGTTCTAAACTGCCAATAAGTAGCTTGTTTTTGTGTTAGGATGCCAATCTTAACAAAGCTTTTATCTCAAAAACAATTTAACTCTGTTTGGAATATGTCTGTTATATATTCAGACTAAAGTGCCTTAAATTTGACTAAACCAAAACCTGAGTCTGCTAAGACATCACATTTGTAATAAGGTTAACTGGCTACAAAATTTTTTTAATTATTTATATTTGCTTTTTTAACAAAAGATTTTAGCTCTATTTTTCTATCTATCTATCTCTCTACATATATGTATATAAATGTTATTTAAATGGTTTGAATCTTTACTTTTATTAATATATATTTATCTTACATATACAGAGAAACCTCTATATATTGTTTTTAAAGAGACCTAATGCATTAAATGATAAAGGCAGGAAAACTACAGCTGCAACATATAAAAAAATATTATCATTGGGACTGGATGAAATAAACGATTATTCTAGGAACAATTGATCTAGATTCGACTGTATATAAATTATGCAATATATGTACACATTTCAAAGTTTTAAAACATTTTAATATCTCCTCAGTGTCTTTTCGCTTACTGCTTTGAGGTTATTCATTCATTTGCCAAATAATCATTAGTGTTCTGAATAGTCAAAGCTCATGGTGTAATCATTGTTAACTGTCGTAATATATGTGCAAGCTTAAGTGCCTTCTTTCTGTATGCTTGTATATTTGGTGTTTGGTTTTAAAGAAACTGTCATTGTGCAACCATATCTAAAAATCAAAATATTTTACACAACTTATGTGAGTATGATAAAGTATTCTGCTTTCAGCGTGGTTCTGGTTGTCATTTCTTAAATATTGTTACAGAATTCTTAAAAGTTGACTCTAGACATAAACTTTTAATGATACGCATTTAGCTTATAAGGGTGTGACTTTTGAATTTTTTATGTTTGTATTTTATGAAATATATTGACATTTGTTGAAGCAGATCCATAATACTAAGTACCCTTTTTTAACTATTTATTTTAATGATCATAATGAAAATTTGATTTCTGATATTTTTATCTGTATGAACATTTGAATTTCGGTCAAGTATTTAAGCTCTCCATTGTGGTTTTCATGTTTTTGAGAAAAATTAATGTGTCAATTTTCAAACAGTTATCTGTATATTTTATACCATTTGTGCATATATATTTTTAAGCATACTCAAGTTTTTTACATTACTTTCATGTGATTAAACTCAAAAATTTGTATGAATTACCTCATTTAAATTTTTTATCAGTATATTTTGCAAATTTGATAACCAAGTCTTGAAGTGAGGCTTTACTTTGAATATTAAACTATGGAACTAAAGTTATAGATTAGAAGTTCCAAATATTTCTTAATTTTTTGTTAATCTTATCTCATTAATTGAAATATAATTTAATAAAAGTAATTACAATTCGATAAATCTGAATTTACTTGATATCTCAGTATACTTTGTCATGAAATTACGTAATTGTTAGAAGAAATATTTTTACCTCACCTTTTTCTATGATATATTTAAGTAACTTGAATTATACTCTGAATTTCTTATCTTGAAAAATAGTTGATTCATTTCAAGATGACATCTTATACTTATGTAATAATTGAAATTGTCAAGCAATGCATGATGCAGTGTGGGATTTATTAAAAGAATCAACATTTTAATCATAATTGTTGGGTGAGGAGTTTTCACTGAATTAAGTAAAATGCCTCAGTCAAATGTTGTATTAATGTAATCTAATTTTTAAAAATAGTATAAATTGCATTTTTACGTACTTTTCTTGCTTTTACTTGCTCTATAAAAAAACTTTTAAGTTTTATTAAATCTTCTAATCATATAGCAGCTCATTTGTTTGTTTTGGTGATTAAAGCCATGAGATATTGGTGTTTTAAACTTTAAAATGAAGTCAAAATTATTTCAAATGTTAAATTAGAATACTCAATGTATATATGTTTGGTTGAACCTGTTGTAGTCGTGAGTGGAAATGCTGGATAAGGAGTTCCTGAAATGCCTTCATTTGAATTTAAAATCTAGAAATACTGAAAGACGGGTACAATACTACCTCTGTTCTTGAAGTATTAGAAGTTTTAGTGGTTTATATAGGAGTTGTAGTGAGTAACTGAAATAATTATTTTGTGAAAGTTACTGCATCAGATTCTGTGTTCATCAAACTATTTTGATGACATCAAATTGTTTTTATGTAAAAAAAAAAAAAATAATGCAAAATACTTTAGCAAAACATTGGTACATTTAACTTTATTTCTTAATTCCAGTATATTGTAGAATTAATATCCTCTCTTTTTCTATGCTTGTTGACCAACTAATATCAACTTTGTTTCATGTACAGCCATAGACTGACTGCACAGTATGTGATATATTTACTCATTACTATTGAATGTACAATCAGTTGTTAAGTTTTCCCTTTTTTTTCTTTTCTTTTTTTTACCTGATATTTCACTTGTTTTTATTTGCAATTTTTTTTTCCCCTGTCTTCCATTTTGTTTTGTATACCCATTTAATTTGAATAGTAAGGATAAAAATTAAGATTATATTCCTATGTTTCAACAATTTGTGCATTTATAGATTTATCAAGTACATTTATTAGGTAGAATAATCTTTGGAGATTAAAGATTGTGTTATCTTCTGAAGAAAATGTGTTTTCTATTTCTTATTACAATCTAAGTATTGATTCAATGAGCCAGTAAAAGTTAATATGTGCAAGAGTTTAGCCAACTAAATAACCCTTAAAATCAACAATCATTGTATTTGTCTCTAACTAGGTACGCTCAGCTGAAATTGAAATGAAAGAAGGCTGTCTATTTGTTACTATAAGCTTCATAAGCATCACTCTTTTATAGTAACTTTTTTTTTTTCTCATTTTCGAGTTATAATATTATAAATTTATAAATACAATAATTACCAGATTGAAAGGAAATCTTATTATTCAGGCATCTTTTAATCTTGTTTTTCATTGTTTAAATACTAAAAGTTGAATAATCAGTGGATGCAAAAAATTTAACTGTGTCATGCAAAGAGCTTATTAATAAAGAAAAAGCTAGACCCTTGACTGCATTGGCAATCTGATTATGCTAAGATGCATGATTTATTACACTCAGGTGCCTTTGGTAAAACTTTTTATATATGTGCCAAACTAAACCTAAATTTATAATAGTTTTTAAATATGTATTTTGGCATTTAGTGTGTGTGATGTTAATATTTAGCTGAGACTTGTTATCCAGATCTCGATTATTTTGATAGCATTTACAATTTAGTAATTTAAAAATATTTTCATAACAATAACAAGGTCTTTTCATTTTCAAATTGGTGACAACACTTGTGACTCTTTAAGACAAGGATTATTTAAACTTATATAAGACATTTATGCTGTGCATCTAGAATACTGTGTGAAGCTTTCTGCAAATTATGGAGCATAATACATTTTCTAACTCCTAGTATATCTAATATTATAAAATACTTCAAATAAGAATTCATAAGTAAAGATATAGTATCTTTTGTAATGAAATGTATTTTGAATGTTATTGAACTGTAACTCTTGAATATCAAATATTTATCTATTTTTTTGCCTTAAAGCTTCATGAAATTTATACTAATCAATGGGAAAATCTACACTCCTGATTAGCTTGATAAAGCCATGAGATATTGGTGTTTTAAACTTTTAAATGAAGTGTAAAATTATTTCGGTAATTTAGGTAAATTCCTGATTAACTTGAGGTAGATTATCCGAGTTTTGAATATGATAAGGTTTCAAGTAATATATGGGGAGAGGATGAATAGTTAGAATGTTAGCTTGTCAAAGGCAAGATGTAGTCACAGCTTAGTTTAGGAACCATGCTCTAACTCCAAGGTAATTTTTAGAAGGAAAAACTTGTAACTAAGAAATAAAAAGTGCATTTACCAAAGCTTTTAGGCTGTCTCAAATGTGTTTTATTATTTCAAAAACTAAATAAATTGCTGAATAGATGTTAATTTTCTTTTTTAATTTGAGTTTATTTCTTCGTGTAACATTGAAGATTTGTGTGCGTCTGAAATGATATGTTATAATAGTCTTGCACATTACCTTCTGTTACACTACATCATATGGTTTTTGTTACATGTAATATTTAAAGTTTTTTTTTATTTTTATTAATTTATTTACGGACAACAGCATTGCTGACTAAACTAGAGATTCAAAAGTAAACTGATAAAAACTTTAAACTGTAGGCATGGTGTTTTTTTCCTTCTAAAGCACCCTTAAAGTTACCCTCCCCACAAAGCTCAGTGGTAAATTTCGCACAGTACACAGAAAATCATTTTCTCGCAAATTTTAGTGTTATTAAAGAAAAAAGGCCTGTTTATTTTTGCTAGTGCCTTAATTTTTTACATTGCATTGAAGTGCTGATATATATCAATTGTTTGCTGAATAGGAGTAACTATTGTCAGTATACTGCACTTGTAAGAGCTAATTCAGAAGTATTAAAAAAGTCCTGAATTGTTGGGGGGGGGGGGTTGAATCTGTGTTTTCCACTGGGTATTAAAGCTAGCAAAAGTATTCTTTAATTAGTAGAAATTGTTAGCTAAAGTTATAATTTATTTTGACTTGAATTATCAGTATCTGTAGCATCAATTTTTGCAGTAATTAACCTTAAATAAATTTATGCTGTTACAAATTAAAAATTTTACTTTGCTTTTGCATTTAATGAACAAAGGGCATTTGATTTAGGGGTTTTATATGATATTGTAAAATGTTTCATTATGTACTACTAATGTTTATATGTTAAAAAATGTGCAAATTTTAAATTTTTATATCAATGTTTGATTATAATGTACCCTATGTGTAAAATAAGCTGGTTTTTGTTTCACTGTAGGTAACATTCTAAATGATTTTCAGGGTTTTTTATGTTGTATTTAGATTAAGAAATAAAGAACCCTTAAAATGTGTGAAAACATGTTTGTATCATTTAAAGCTTCCATCTGTTGTATTGGCATGAATTTAATTCTTTAAATGTGTTGGAACTGTTTTTAAAATTAGTTATTTCTTTTTCTTTGTCATTTTATTCTGTTTGACGGTGTCATTTAGTGCATTTTGGGGAGTACAGTAATTATGTAGATTGTGTCTTTGACTTATCGATTTTTGTATTTGTATGGTCATATATATTTGTTGTGTACATGTATTTCTTGAACTGTCGTTGTTCTGTATAACATGCAATGCTTTGTACCTGTCAGTTTTGTACCTTTACTCTTGTTAAACCTACAAGTGCCTTTAAATTTGTACCAGCAATAGAGGAAGAAAAAAAATGTTGCTTATACTTTTGTGAATAAATATTTCAGAAATGCATTGATGCATTATCTTTCATTTGTATATGATAGTGAAGGATTTAATTTGAGGGAAGAAATAAATATTTTGAAGGAGTATATTTGTTCGGATTTTCACGGCAAGTGCGAGTTCACTTCCGGGGGGGAGGGGGGATGCCAGAGGACTAATGAAGATTAATGCTCATTCGTTGTTCCGCGTACATGCGTCGAACTATGTTATTATTATTATTCAAGTCGTTTTGATTCTATATATTCGCACGTTTCTATGTAGTCGCACCATTTTCATGTTATTAATTATATCCCTATGAGATTTATTTGATTCAATTTATTAAATATTCTTGCAAATATTATTTCACCGTAATTTAGCATGTCTAATATGGTATGCTAAAAAAACTTCCTTATTCGCCAACACATGATCTGAAACCTATCAGCATTGTTGGATGAGATTTCCCCTGCAATTACGTTGAATAGAAGAATCGGATGGAGATCAGAGAACTCAAAATTACTAGGTAGATCACCCCTTCCTTTCATCTCCTAAATTATAACAAAACCTCATTAATTTGACTTGCAGATAATGATCCTTGTGTTAAGCTATGGCGAATATATATATATATATATATCTTTATATATTTATTTCTTCTGTCCGTGTGTATATCACTGAACTCTTCCTAAACAGCTGGACTGATTTTATTGAAAATTTGTGTGTGCGATTAAGTTGATTGGAGAATGGTTTAGATTCACAATTTGAAAGTTGATAGAAAATGTTTTTTTTTTTTTAAATTAATTTACTTATTTATGTGTTGTTGTTGATATGTGGTTAGTTTAGGTACACAATTGGATCCGGTAGGCAGCGCTGCAATCGCGTTTCAGAATTTTTTTTTTATTTTCATGAATTTTAATGATGTATACACGTACATTCAATAATTGGATCCTGTAGGTAGCGCTGCAATCGCGTTTCAGAAATTTTTTTTATTCTCTTGAATTTTAATGCTGTATACACGTGCATTAAATAACAATTAACTTAACCTACAAATTTAAATTGTCAATTCTCATTTGATTCTATGCAACTTATGAAGTATTGAACAGCTCATTGATTAGTCATACTAATAGCCATTTTAATGAAATTTCGTCCACATTCTTGCTAATTTTAAGATATTGTCGAGTTGTGATAACTGTACGCGTGGTGGTGTAAGGTTTTTAAAAAAAAATTTTTTTTTTTTGGCATTTTTTCATCAAAACGGTCCAGACAATTTATAGTTTATTAAAATAATTTTATGATTTTTGGATTTACAACGTTTGAACAGCACAACGTCTGTCGGGTCCACTAGTATATATATATATAATCTTTATTTTCTTTTAATAACACACAAGGAAATGCCTATGTACTATGAATTCTGTTTTTTTTTTTTTTTGGTAATGAAAGTGGATCCTCTAAAAGTCCGTAGTTTTCGCCTTTTTGGAAGTTAGTATTTTACATGTCAAAAAGTGGATGATGTGTCTCAGTGCAAATTAAAAGCATTTTTGCGATTTTCTTTTTTTTCTCCTTTAAAATTTGCCTTCCCTATCTAAATTAAAGACTTCAGAATGGGGGGGAAAAAATTGGAAGTTGGCGTTGCGAATGTTCAATTGAAAAAACCTAATCGGATACTAAACACACAGCTGATAAAATGCAGTAATTACAAAATGAGTTATGGTTGAATTGGAATTTATTTAGAAAGAACATAGAAAAATGTCGATGATGCTAAGATAAAAATAAATATCTTTAGAAATAAAAGGCAGTTTTGTGGTGTTTTATATTTTACTAAACAGATACTTATCCAATCCAGTATCGAATGAGGTTTTTTAGAATTCTAACTCGAATATTTGCTAAACTCGTGGAACTATTTTTCGAAGATGGCGTAGCAATATTGTTAATCATTAGATTGATTTTTTTTCTTTGTATTCTTCGTTTTATTTTTTCTTCCATGGGCACAAAGCACTTAGAATACACTTGTTTCCATTTAAACACCTGTCTAATGTCAAACTTCCGAAACCTGACATCCGTATTAATTTCGCAAACATATAGGTAATCATGAGTATGAGTAAAACTTGAGGTAGTTTTTTTTTTTTTTTCTCTCTTAATGCTTATTTCTTTTATAGAAGTTTGAGGTACTATTCCTTTTAATGTTGTAAAACTTTAAAATTCCAGGTGTTTCTGTGTTTAAAATATCTTAACAGTGAACAATTTTATATAGTCCAGAACTGTACGAAAATAAGCTGATTTTTTTTTAATTCCCTTTTTAAGAAATGAAATTAACGGTAAAGAGGAGAGTTTTGTGTACTACGCGCTCATCTTGAAAATATTTGATTTACTCACTATTTATATATTTGTTTTGCGTTTCTACATGTCTGTGCATGCTTGAACATCTGGTACTTATTTAAGTCAAACTTTAAATTAGAATATGACTATTTTAACCCCCAAATTAAAAATTACGAGGTGTTAATTAATCTCTGTGAACTTAGGTTTTATGCTTTATGAGCATATAAAACAAATTGTCTTCAATGCCTTCCCACAGCTTAGTTAAGTAATTTTTTTAAGATCGAAAACACTAGCTGAATACCCGTACTTCGTTATGGAGTACACTCATATATATATATATACTAGGGGCTTTGCCCCTAGGCTCGCTACGCTTGCTCCTCTGTTATAGCTAATAGCGAGATACATAGGGGTGATTCTCGGGCAATGTAACTGTCAGTTTTCATACACATTCTGCCCAATAGAGGGAGAGACCTCCCCGTCTCTTCAGATGTTTTCGAAGAGGCTGATTGGGAGAAGTCATGACGCATGCGCGTCGGTATATGGTTTTTGTTTTTAGTCAGTACAACTGTGATTCTCCGAGAGAGAACATCGAGCAATCCTGCGTATTGTCTCAAAAAAGGTGTTATATGTATAGAAAATGATATATATAATAAAAAGAGAAAAAAGACAGTTTCAAGTATCTTCCATCGGTATATCAAGGGACACCGGGTAGGTGTCCCCGAACCATTTTCTAACGTCAGTGGATTAAATCAGCTAATTTCATCGTATCCCGACATTAGTGGCGCAGCCGGTAGGATTGATTATTGATGGAAGGTTAATTATTGATTGAAAAATGGAGCTATTGAAAAATAAGAGAGCACCGCTCCGTACGGCTTTTACACAGGTATATAATCTCCTTAAGGAAAAATTAGGAGAAAAAGAACCGAAAATGACAGACATCGAAATAAGTCTGGAACAGTTGACGGATAAGTCAAACCGGCTCCGAGAAATGGATCAAGAATTGTTAGATGCCTTATTAACTTCAGGAGCAAAAGAGAAAGAATACGCTCAAGAATTCGAAGCTTGTGAAGTATATGTGGAAAAATTCGTACAAATAAAGACAGAAGCAAAGCAAATTTGTTCGTCAAGAGGTCAAAAAAGTCAAGTGAAAGAAAATAGTGAAAACGAAACCGAAGCTAGAATTTCGCAAGTTCAAATCAGATTGCCGAAAATTAATTTAATTCAATTTGATGGAGACCCCCGAAAGTGGCTAAACTTCTGGAATACCTTCATAAAAATTCATGAAGACGATACGTTGGACGAGCATTCGAAATTTGTATATTTAATACAGTCAACGATCCCGAATTCCAAAGCACGCGAGATTGTGAACAGTTACCCCTGCACAGCTGATAATTATTCAAAAGTGATAGAGCACTTGCGAACTAGATTTGGAAATACTCAGATCCTTATCCAGATTTATGTGCGTGATTTATTACAGTTTTGGCTAATTATACGTCAAATCAAAAATTTTCATTATCATCGCTTTACGACAAATTAGAGACTAAATTACGAGCGTTGGAATCGCTTGGTGTCACTAAGGATAAATATGCCAGTATAATATTCCCTCTAGTGGAATCCTGTTTACCCACGGATATATTACGAATTTGGGAAAGAGAACGGGAAAAGTCCACAGAAATTAGAGGTAAGACAGATTTGGATTCTCTTCTTGAGTTTTTAAAAACTGAAGTATTAACTGAAGAACGCATGCTATTAGCGCACGATGATTTCGGTTTGAACAAACCCAAAAGGAGTTCAAAAAATAAAGATTTAATGGAATCGGATATCCCTACTTTCACGAATTGTGGGTAGGAGAGAAAAAATCGACGCCTAATAAGATAAAAATAGAATTATGTTTTTTCTGTGAGAAGCCTCACCCGACAGAAAAATGCTTTAAAGCAGAAACGCTTTCCTATCAGGAAAAGAAAGATTTGTTATTTAAAAAAGGAGCTTGTTATGTATGTTTGAAAAGGGGGGGAAATCACATTTCCCGCAACTGTCGGTTAAAATTGAAGGTTAAATGCGGCATATGTCAGAAAGTAGGTCATTTGTCTATTCTTTGCCCAACGGCGCCAGACAAGAGTAAACAGACATTTGCAAGCTCTGAGTCTAAAGGGGAGGAATCGAAATCGGTTGACATTGATCAAATACTTTCGTCGAGTTGTTTACAAGATGAGGGAGTTTTATTGCAGACATTAGTGGTTAGAATATCCAACGGAAGCAGGCAAAAAAACATAAGAGTTATAATTGACAGTGGAGCGGTGCAGTCGTTCATTTGTAATGACGTCATTGAGTATTTGCGATGTGAGAGCGTGGGGGAAAAGAGATTAATTCATCAACTTTTCGGTGGCGTACAGACAAGTGAAGAGTTTCATCGCATGTATAACATTTGTGTAAATAGTCTTGATAATGATTTTAGTTGTGAGATGTTATGTTTAAATAAAGCAATTATTTGTTCAGATGTAAAAGGGATATCCTCAAAGGGATCGTTGTCAGAGGAATTAAAAGCTTATGGTATTTATGTGAATGATATGCAGGGTTGTTTTCCGGAAGTGGGAGATGAAACAAAAATGCTTATCGGTTCTGACTTCGCGGGAAAATTATTTACTGGAAAATTAAAGTGTTTAAAGAGTGGTCCCGTAGCGATGCAGACAAAATTGGGATGGGTCATCATGGGAAAAGTACCAAATTTTAACGAGAAGGATACCCATACATGTGTTTCGTTACTGTTGAACGAGAGATCAGCAGAAAATTTTTGGAAATTAGATACTATAGGAATAACTGACCCGGTCGAAGCGAAAACAAAACTAGAGTTGCAAAAAGAGAGTATGCTACATTTTGAGAAAAGGTTGAGAGTAGATTCCGAAGGTAGATATGAGGTTGCACTACCATGGGTTTTAGATCGCTCTAGGTTACCTAGCAACCGAGAATTGGCGGAAAAACGCCTAGAGACTACTCGGAAGAAACTAATGCACTCGAATAAAATTGGGGCCTATCAGGAGGTATTTGATAACTGGTTGGAAGAAAATATTATTGAGGAGGTACGTAGTGATGTACCTAATGAACATTATCTTCCCACCGTCCAATTTTTAAGGAAGCTGGTACTACGAAAGTTAGGCCGGTTTTCGACGCGTCAGCACATAGTAAGGGAACCGTCTCGTTAAACGAATGTCTAGAAACGGGTCCGAACCTCCTCGAAATCATACCCTCGTTGATAAATCGATTCCGGAAGTTTCCGGTAGGAGTAGTTTCGGACATAGAAAAGGCCTTTCTACAAATAAGTATTAGAGAAGAGGATAGGGATTTTTTACGGGTTTTGTGGAAAGGTGTGAATGAGAAGGATATTAAGGATTATCGCCACCGACGGGTGGTTTTCGGGCTTACGTGTAGTCCTTTTTTGTTGGTGGCTACTCTAAATTGTCACTTAGATAATGCTACGGAGTGTTTTTTAGACACTGCAAAAACTTTAAAGGAGTCATTTTATGTAGACAATTGTCTTGTGAGTTTCAAGACAGTTGAAGAACTAGACAAATTTGTGATGCTTTCGCGGACGCTGCTTTCGGCCGCAAAGTTTAATTTAAGGGGATGGAGGACGAACGGAGAAAGTGAGGTAATTTCTCAGGCGGGGTTAGAGGAAAATGTTTGTGTTTTAGGGCTAGATTGGAATCTAAAAGATGACACGTTGTCATGTAAAATAGAAACGAAGACGGAAGGAAACATGGTCGCTAGTAAAAGGTCCCTACTTTCATGCACGAATAAATTGTTCGATCCCATGGGCTTCACTTCTCCCGTTACTCTTTTCCCAACATTGGCCTTACAAGAATGCTGGAAACAAAAATTGAGTTGGGACGAGAAACTCCCAGAACCGTTAGAAAAGTAGTTTTCTACGTGGCTAACGAAGATGACATTACTGAAAGAAATTAAGATTCCGAGATGGATGGAGGTTCGGGGTTCGATACCCGAAGATGTCAGCCTGCATGTTTTTCTGTGACGCGAGTAGGCAAGCATATGCTACTGCTATTTTTATAAGGATAAAAACAAATGAGCATATTAGTGTTAATTTAGTGCAATCACGCACACGAGTTTCCCCACTTAAGAACGTAACTATTCCAAGGTTAGAGTTGCTGGGCTGTACTATAGGAGCCAGACTGGGAAACACAGTAACTTCGGATTTAAGAATTGCCGGAATAAAACGATTCTTTTGGTGTGATTCCACAACAGCACTGACTTGGATCCGGAGAGATGTTCAGTGGGGCACTTTCGTTTGGAATCGAGTACAGGAAATCCGTACGTTGACAAAAGTAGAAGAGTGGCGTTATGTTCCGACTGAACTAAATTCAGCAGATCTGCCTTCGAGAGGCTGTTCAGTAGAGCACTTTCTTCGATCAAAATGGTGGGAGGGACCCAACTGGCTGAAAGGACCTGAGGAGTCGTGGCCCTCCGAGGTTGAGAAACCTGACGAAGAAGTAGTGAACTCCGAAAAGAGAAAATCGGTGCTTGCCGCCACTGAAGGGATTTTCGTGCCGAATGATTGGTTTTATCGTTATTTCTCTTCATTCCCGAGAATTTTGAGATTAGTTGCGTGGATATTACGTTTTTTGAACAACGTTAGAAAAACAGACATATGTAAAGAAATTGAACTGTCGATCTCGGAACTTAAGAAAGCTGAAGAAACAATTTTCATTCTGATACAGAAAGAATCATTTTCGAAAAATAAAAAACAGTGTTTTAAGAACCTTCGAACACTGGTTGACGAACAGGGCATTATCAGAGTAAAAACTCAAGTGATGTACAGACATGATACAGATGATTTTAAGTACCCGGTACTTTTGCCTTCCGATCATCGGGTAGTACATCTCCTGATTTTATGGGAACACCAGAGACTGTTACATGTTGGGGTCACCCTGTTGATGTCTAATTTACGCGAGCGGTTTTGGATCATCAAGGCTAGAAGAACAATCAGAGCTGTTATACACCGTTGCGTACGGTGCAAAAGGTTTAATGCAACTAAGACAGAGTCCATACCGATTTCGTTACCAGCTGACAGAGTGCAAGACTTTGCAGCCTTCCAAGTGACGGGTGTAGATCTTGCCGGCCCCTTATTCCTTAAAGGAGCTAAGAAATCTTGGATCGTTTTGTACACCTGTGCAGTATACAGGGCGGTACATTTGGAGCTGGTGACGTCGCTTTCAACCGAATCGTTTCTGCAATCTTTCCGGCGATTCATTGCCAGGAGAGGTAGGCCTGTCACAGTGTATAGTGACAACGGAAAGAACTTTGTCGGTGCTAATTCAGCTTTTTCTTCCATCGATTGGGAACTTGTTACGGCAGCGTCGACATTGCAGAGAATCCGTTGGAGGTTCAATCCCCCTTCCGCCGCCTGGTGGGGCGGTTGGTGGGAACGCTTGATCCAGTTGGTAAAACGGATTCTGAGAAAGGTTTTAGAAAGGGCTGTCCTTTCTTATGAAGAACTCCTGACCGTCATCTGCGACTGTGAGCAGGTAATAAATACACGACCTCTCACTTATGTGTCAGAGAGTCCGGAGGACCCGTCTCCTTTAACTCCGGCTATGTTTCTCCAGACACTGAGCTTGTCCGATGTTGAAGACATCGATTTGGTGGACCGTCAGGGGTTAAACAACCGAATAAAACATGTACAAGGGATCCGGGATCATCTCCGGAAGAGATTCCGGAGTGAATACTTGGGACAATTAAAGCAACAAACATCTGGCCGCGATGTTAAACCATTGTCAGTGAACGATGTGGTCATCATTGAAAACGACCAAAAACGGGCACAGTGGACTTTAGCCCGAATAGTGGAACTATTTCCAGGAAAAGACGGTCATTCACGAGTGGCTAGAGTAAAAACGCAGCAAGGAGAGTTCATCCGACCGGTTCAAAGACTTTACAATTTAGAGGTGAACATTGACTCTCCTTTCGAACCAATCGTCCATACCCGTAGTGGGCGGCCCGTAGTCGCTCCCAAAAGACTCGTTTATTGACATTCGAAAAACTTTGATTCGATAAGACAATTTCCCTTCTTTTTTTTTAAATATTGTAATTCATGTTGTACATATGTATATAGTTATTGTAAATATTTTTTATGTCTTTTAATTTTAGGTACTATTTTTTCAGTCGTGAGAAAGAGTATTGATATTTAGAATTGTATATGCCAAAAGTAAATAAATTTTGTGTCTAGGTGAATTTACCAAAGGTAAATTCAGGTGGGAGGATGTCAGTTTTCATACACATTCTGCCCAATAGAGGGAGAGACCTCCCCGTCTCTTCAGATGTTTTCGAAGAGGCTGATTGGGAGAAGTCATGACGCATGCGCGTCGGTATATGGTTTTTGTTTTTAGTCAGTACAACTGTGATTCTCCGAGAGAGAACATCGAGCAATCCTGCGTATTGTCTCAAAAAAGGTGTTATATGTATAGAAAATGATATATATAATAAAAAGAAAAAAAAGGCAGTTTTAAGTATCTTCCATCGGTATATCAAGGGACACCGGGTAGGTGTCCCCGAACCATTTTCTAACGTCAGTGGATTAAATCAGCTAATTTCATCGTATCCCGACAGTAACAGCCATTTACTGTTGTCAGTCGCCCTTATGCGAAGTAGATGAAGCCCGCCTATGGCTGAAAAATTGGATCTTTCATGTCCTTCTGCGAAAGAAGCGAATGAGAAGATTTTTTTTAAGTATTTCTTTAAAATTCAATTAAAAATCGAAATTTTAAGATAGAGACTTGAAATGAGGTTTATTTGAATGAGAAAGCTTTCATCTTCCAGATGATGTAAATATTTTTTTTTGTAACAATAAATCTGAGAGCATCGAACTTATATTTGTCGAAACGCATAAATTTGTCGAAAAAGTGGGTTTTAAATTTTAATGAAAATATTAGTCTGTTTTAAATTATTTTTAAACAAATGAGGTCTTGTTTGAAGGAGAAATGTCTGTAGTCTTAGATTGTAAAAAAATCAAAATTCTACAATCCTTTTTTGGCGAGTTATCGTAATCTGAACATGAAAAAGTCAATATTTTTCCACAAAACATAAAATAAAAAAAAGACTTAAAGTTCGACGAAGATGAGACATGTCTTACTTTCTTCCCCACATTGTTCGGCATCTATTGGTATCGGTCTCAATCCCATACCCCCAGCGGTTTTGGAGGAGATAGCGTGACAAGCTTTTGACAACGGCTTCGACAGCAGCGGCAGTTACTTTTTTTTAGAATAGAGATATACTAGCTGAAAACCCGCACTTCGCTACGGAGTACATTCAAAGTAAAAACAACGGTCAATGTATGCAATTAATGCCTACATATATATGTAGGAACTCTATCTCGAGCGAGTCCCCACTTTTTGTAGAAACTGTGGTCGGTGTCTAGGGGTTGTTGTTCTCAGTCTTATAGAAACCTTTCCGCTTACTGCACGGCGGAACTAGACTCTCTTATACTCAGAGTATAATAGTACTCAATTAAAGACAGAGTCACTGCTTAAAACACAACACTATATACTGACACTTATAAACTAATTACAGTTATAGAAATACGTTGCATATAAAATTACACGTCAGGCCGCACCAGGCCTCCACAATCAAAATGAGTTAAAGTATCCCGCTGTCTGCCGCGATAGGATTGACTAAGCCGCCGTCTGCTGCTTATCAGGAGCCAACGTCATGCCCCCGTCGAGACTGTCTCTCCCGTCGCAGCCCATCTGCTGCTTTCAGCACCTCTTACCAGGTCGGGACCCAATCTCAGTCTCCTCTCAAATACTTTTCTCACCGTTCATCTCTCCAAAACCTAGAAGCGCTGTCGTCGCATAGCGTACACGGCGACATAATATGGCTCATAGCTGGAGCCCTGGGATAATACAATTCCCATATATTTATATATATATATATATATATATGGGAAATTCAATCCCATCTCCATCTCCAAACGTTACGCGGCGCTACTGTCTCTGTGACGTCAGTGCGTGTGCCAGCATGATGTATTCCCGCCTTATCAGACGATCGCTGTACTCCGAGATGGGAAGACGTCCCTCTCGAGCTGTTTATTTTAATTTCTTAATATTTAACTAATAAAGGATGTTTATATTCAATGTTGCTGTGGTCGTTGCTTCCCCACATTTGGGGGCTCGACCTTTCTTTCGCTTTCCCTGTGTGAATTGTTCCCCCTAGACCCGTTTCCCGTTTAAAACAAGAAGTATCATCCCAGCAGACGGCTGTGAACACTTTTGTTTTTGAATTTAGTTGTGGCTGACGTGCCAATTGCAGCAGACGGGCTGCTATCACCGAGGATATTTGTTTTAATCTACTAGAACACCTGTAACAAACCAACGAATCTACAATCTTTTCGCCACGGATGTTGAAATCGAAACGAAATAATTGCTGTAGTGCTGAGCTGTGTAATCTTCAAGAACTTAGTGCAATTCCTACACTACTGGATATAGTACCATTCTACTGGATTACGTGATTTTGAATAGTGACATTCATATAAAAAAAAATAAACTGGATTTTCGTGGACTATTCTTCCTATTGTCATTGGATACCCTTCGAGCCACAAGGACTGTTCCCTTAAGCGAGGTAGGCCCCATTTTTTTTTTGTTTGTTTTCCCGTTAGTTTGTGTTTCAAAATTTCGTAATTTCTTAAGTTTAAAATTTTCCCCCTCAGTTGTGTTATTAATTTGTTTCAATTTTCATTATGGCCCTAACCTTAGGCGATATCCCTCTCATTGCTAACTCCCCCACATACGGAACAACCCAAAACGTAAAATTATTAAATAAAGTACTCGGTTATACCGAATTCGACCGCTCATCGCGAAAAAAAATGCGTCAATTTTCCTCATTCCCCTCAAAATTCGATGTCGCGAAACATAAAGAATGCTTAATGAAGGATCTTTCACTCGCCGATTTTATTTCTGTTGCTAATTTATTACATTTAGATAATGTCAGTACTAACAAAATTGAGTTATGCGATAATATTCTTTATGCCCTATCCGATTTGTCCAAATTTCAAAATTCTTTAGATACGAGTTTTTTATGCGACGCTGAAAACGAAATTACCCTTTCTTCTGAGTCTACCGCAAATGATTCAAATGTAGGTCAAAGTACTTCCAGCCCTTTAGGCCTCTTTCAGACGAGGCACATTTCTTGATCCAACTGACTTGCATTGTTTATTTTCATGTAGTTGACTGCCGTGTGAGGTTCTTTTCACACGAGGCGCGGCGCTCAATTCAAGGCGAAACCTTCTCTTCTGGGGTTGTGGCAACGCTTCGTCAGCAGCTTCGTTCAGTCGCGTTTTCGCCTGCGTAACAGGCGAAAACGCAACTGAAAAATGATGTGGAAGACAGTTTACTACATTAAATTATGTGTATATATTCTATCCATAGGCCATACTTTAATCTACACCTAAAATAATTACAATTTTTCCCATAAAAATATTTTTCAGGCAAATGTATTGTAATCTACAAAAAATATCAAAGGAAAAAAAATTGCTGTAAAAAATTAGTGATATGTACTTAACTAAATCTAGATAGAATTTGTATAAACATAGAAGATATACATGTATACAAAATTTTAGCAATTTGGGACGATTAGTTTTGAAGAAATAGTGCGCATAAGTTTCAAAATAACAGTTTTTAGAAAAAACCATTTAAAGTTTAAATTTTCTATAAATTACTTTACTATTAGCTTTATACATTTGGCCACAAAATCGGTTGTAATATCGACTTCATTTTTTTCATAAGATTCCTTTTATTCCATTCTTCATAATTAAATCATAATAAAAAATTGAGTTTTTTTAAGGTTTTAAGGTGATTTCCCTCCTTACATTTTTAAATTTCAAAAACTTTAACTTAAATATTATACTTTTCTTCTACCAATACCTTTCTTTTACACCAATTTTATAACACAATATTGGTCTTTGATTTATAATGATGTAGGGGAATATAGATTTAAGAAAGCATCATAACATGGCACTCAGGTTCTTACTTACAAAAATACAAAATGTATTATTTTTATATTTGCTCTGCAAATTTTTTAAATCGCATTTCTTTTATTTGTAGGACCACTATACCTCATTCTTACTTTTTTAAAAAAAATATAATAATTAAATTGAACACCTGAAAGGGTTAATGCAAAAACCTTCCTCATATGAAAACTATTCAAATTGTAGGCATAAGGCGACGTTCACATTTGCGAATCTAGATAAATTTAATAAATAATGGGTAAATTCGCGCAATTTGGTGCTCCCACATATATTTTTAAGTGTAACAGTCATAACCTGTACTAATCGATGTAATGCTGTTTGACAAGTAATGTAAAGAGAGTGACGTATGTCACCATAGAAACATCAAATAAACAACCAATGATAAAGAATATATTTCGTTAAAATGACCAAATAAATATTTCTGTTCATTTTCTTAATGATAATGCGGCTTCTAAATAAATTTTTAAAAAAATTCTAAAAGAGTTAAAAATGTTCTTTTAATTTTGGAGTTTTTAACCACCATTAACAAAATAACAAATGAACTTTTAAATTTGAATGGTACCGACTACTTTATTGAGCAGGCATCTGTATTTATTTATATCGATATTTGCAAGGGGACTGGAACGTCTGCGACAACTAAGAAGTTGGAAATTTGGGCTATTCTTTTAAAGCCCATATCTTATACAAATATGCATGTATCATTATGATTTTTTATGTTAATTTAGTAAGACCTTTATGAATATTTTAAGATAAAAAAAATTCTTTTTGGATTGAAAGGTAAATTTAAAATAACAATATAAACAAACATACGTTTCCCCCTGAAATTTTTTAGGTATTCACTTTGTAACACTTTTTCAAAAATTTAGTGAAAATCTTACCTTGAAATCTTGTGTGATGATCAAACACAGTTTATTTTATATAGTTAACCCATTTAAATCTTTGTTACACTATTTTAGATTTTTTTTTAAAAATTATAAATTTCACTTATCAGAAATCTACATATTTTTGTCATACATTTTCACCATTTACAAAAATATCTTAAGGTTTAAAAATAAAAATATAGATTATATTGATACAAGAGCACTTATTCTATTGACGTTTAAAATTACAGAGATGTACTTGCAACAGATTTTGCAGAAAGTGTACCATTACATGAAAAAATCACATTTTGAGAAAAACGCAAAAAATACTTTCCCATTATATGGGATTTAAATGTATGTTTACATTTTTAAGTTGCTAATAATTGTTGTTAGAGTGTCAAAAAGTACATAAATTATATATATTTGTAATATGCAGAATCTGCTCTATTTTTTAAGCCACAAATTCAAAAATAAATTTTTTTGAAGTCGGAATATAATTTGCGTGTCCATTCTCTCCAAGCTTCACCCCTTTTAATTTTATCGCTATATTCATCACACCTCATGTCCCATATCGCGGGAGTAATACGAATTTCTTCGATGAATTGTTCCACATTCAAACTTGCAATTGAAACGCTTTCAATACTGAACTGAGCTCATGCAGCTTGGCGGCTGGTGTGAAGAGCGTACCTTCAGTAATGTCTTTTGTGTTGAGTCTACTCATCGGGGTGAGAACGCCAGCGGCACAAGTGCCAGATGTCGAAATGTCTGGGCACAGAATTCACTCCGTGTGAAAAGGTTTCGGCGATTTCCATACATTTGCATGGTGGCTACAATCCTTGACAGCCGCCCGGAAATCAGTTTGATCAACTATGTGCCTCGTCTGAAAAGGGCCTTACAAAACATTCCCGCGTTTCAGTCAGATACCCAGACTAAACAACTGTGGCTTGACGCCTCTCCTAGCAGAAATGATGTTTTGATAAACCATAATGATTTGATTCCCGACTCTATGAGTTCTCACTTCTGGTTGTTGTTGAGAGACCTTTCAACCTCCTGTCGCCAGTTCACAGGCAATAATTTATATTCCGTCCACAATTTTTTTGCCGACGTAGAGGATAACTTTAATTTATTTCCCGCTATCAGTGATCAACAAAAATTGGTTTTTGCCAAACGCCTCATTACAGGACCTAAAACTTTTCTGTTTTCTCAAAGAAATCTGAATACATATGATTCATTTAAGACCGCGTTAATAAATGAATTTTCTGATAGAATCACATCCATTGAAATTCATAGACAACTCGAAAGACGTCACATGCGTTCTAATGAAAGTTTAATGCAGTATTTTATAGCGATGCGTGAAATTGCAAACCGCACTACTAATACTATTGATGAATGTTCCGTCATTCAGTATACTATACAAGGAATACAGGGTACCCCATCAGAGAAAATTATTCTTTACGGTGCAAAATCTTATACCGAATTCAAAGAAAAACTCCGAACATACGAAACCGTAGTGAGTCAAAAGAACACAATTAGTTCGAATTTTCGACGTGCCGGCGATGGCCAAAGAAGAGGCACGGAACCAAACACTGCACCCCAAAGACGTGACTCAAAATTTACTGTTGCTAGCTCAGCTAAATCTCATCAACGCTGTTTTAATTGTAATGCAATTGGGCATATCTCAAAGACGTGCCCTAGTCTTTCTCTTGGCCTTCGTTGCCATTCTTGTAATTTATTTGGACATAAGTCCGCGGACTGCCGCCGTACTCCTCAAATTGAAAGCTCCGCGACGCATGACGGTGTCAACACGGTGCATGTTGTTACTTCTCCCACTAATATATGCAAAACGGTTGTTATTTTTGATAATACATTTTCGGGATTAGTGGATACTGGCAGTCATTCGACGCTTCTTAAACATTCCGCGTGGATTAAACTAGGATCACCACCGTTGACGAATAGCACTACAATGCTAACTGGTTTCGGTTTTTCAAAAACTAAAGTCATTGGTTCTTTTGCTTCCGAAATTAAAATAGATGATCAAATTTTTCCAGTAAATATCTCCGTTGTTCCAAATAATTGTATGACTTTCGATCTCATACTAGGTTGCGATGTAATCCAACAGGCGAATTTGACTATTACACCTGACGGTGCTATGTTTTCAAAAATTTTAAAACCTGATGATCCTGCCACACATGACGATTTTGCAATGACAATTTCAGCCGATACTCCTTCTTTTGATATTGGTCCTAACATTTCTCGCCAAACCCGTAATGACGTTGAACAGCAATTGTTAGCCTACAAACCTAACAAAACGAAAACTGCGAACATCGAACTCGATATAACGCTTACTGACGATAAGCCAATTTCCCATACACCCCGACGCTTACCATTTGTAGAACGTGATATAGTGGATGCTCAAATTGACAAATGGTTAACAAATGGAATTATAGAACCATGTTCTTCCCCCTACGCTAGTCAAGTCGTTGTCGTTCGTAAAAAGAACGGTCAGCCGAGAGTTTGCATAGACTATAGGCAGTTAAATCGTAAGTTAGTCAAGGATCACTACCCTTTACCTTTGATCGACGATATTTTGGATCGTCTCCAAAATGCCAACATATTCAGTACACTCGATTTGCGTAATGGATTTTTTCACGTCCCCGTAAACGAAAAAAGTCGTCGTTACACTAGTTTCGTGACGCATTCAGGTCAATTTCAATTCCGATATATGCCATTTGGATTAAGCTCTTGTCCTTCTGTTTTCATGCGATACATAAATGCCGTTTTTCGTGATCTTATTGCCAAAGGTATTGTACTCCCATACATGGATGATCTCATCATTCCAGCGAATAATGAGTCTGAAGCTCTTGAACGTCTGAACACTGTTTTAATTGTAGCTCGTGATTATGGACTTGACATAAACTTTAATAAGTGCCAATTTCTGTATAACAAAATTGAATTTCTAGGCCACATTGTGGAGCACGGAAAACTGTTCCCCTCCTCCTCCAAAACTAAAGCCGTTCTTAATTATCCTGATCCCCAAAACACAAAAGATGTCCAACGTTTTTTAGGTCTTACTGGATATTTTCGTAAATTTCTTCCCTCTTATTCTACCATAGCAAAACCCCTTAGTGATCTGCTTCGTAAGGACACCCCATTTCAATTTCAGACTGATCAGAAAGCCGCATTTCAAAAATTAAAACACCTCCTTTCCCAACAGCCCGTTTTAAGTATTTTTAACCAAAAGAGTCCTATTGAAATTCACACTGACGCATCAATTGATGGCTTTGATAGAATCATTTCACTAGGCCACTTGGAACAAACACAACATTTATTTTCTATTTACATCGGCGAACATTATTAGGTTTCGCCAACCTTCAAAACGGTGGTTCAGCTCGTTTATGTTACATCAATCTGACTATAGAACATCAGTTCAAAACACTTGAGATGCGCACATAGCGCCCTCTATAGCTCATTTCGCTTCACTCCCCACCTGAACTCATTAGAGTTCAATCACATACTAGGCATAAAATTTTAAAACTAACAAATTTGAAACAATAATACAGTTAGTAATGCAAGTGACAATTTAAAAAATATAAACACACTTTTACAGAAATAAATCTAACCAAAACACAATATACAAAATGATATCTAAATTAAAGTAATATGAATGAACAAATAGAGCATTATCTCAATTAATCAAGAATGTAAAGATTATTAAAGAAACACGCAAATTCAATGAAATAAAAATTATCAGTCACTAGAATCATTAAGTTCTAAAGGATATATAAGCTGCACTGGTCTTTTGAACAGTCCTTTGGCTGTTTTAACCACACAGGATCGAACATGGCCATCGCGTCCTAGGAGAACTTCACTTATAACTCCTAAGTTCCATAAAAACTTTGACTTACCAGTTCCTTCAAGCAAAACAACATCATTCACTTTCAGGTCTTTCTGAGTTACCGGAGTAACAAAGTGATGGGCAGTTCTAAGATCCAGTAAATATTGATCTTTCCACTTTAGCCAAATTTGCTTTAACATGTTTGACTGGTACTGCTTTCTTTTAGTCAAAGACTCCTTTGAGGAAGTTTTTTGCACTAACTCAGCAAAATTACAGGGGTATTCTATGTTCTTACGTCCAAAATGGAGAAAATGAAATGGAGTAAGAGGCTCAGGTTCGCAAGAATCGTTATAAACGTAGGTGAGAGGTCTTTGGTTCAGCACAACCTCTATCTCCGTCAGAACAGTCGAAAGTTCTTCAAATGTTAACAGCGCTCGTCCAAGGATTTTCTTGAGAGGCTCTTTAATGCTTCTCATCAGACGCTCGTAAAATCCTCCCCACCATGGGGCACGTTCAACTATAAATTTCCAAGTAATTCCCTCTGATGATATGAAATTCTTGAATTCCTCATCTCTGATAATATTGAAGAAATACATCAAATCCTTGTTCGCACTTTTGAAGGATTTTGCATTATCAGAGTACACTATACGACAATTTCCTCTCCTGGATACGAATCGTCGAAAAGCTAACATAAATTTCTTGGTCGTCATGTCGGATACCAACTCAAGGTGTACCGCCCTAGTGACAGCACAAGTAAATAGAGTAATATAGGATTTTGTTACCTCTTTTCCAGTTTTAACCATGACAGGTCCAGTAAAATCGATACCAGAAATACTGAAGGGTGGCGTTTCAGCAATTCTGTCCCGTGGAATTTGAGCATTCACCTGATTGGCTGGTTTCACTGCATACTTCTGGCAAATAAGACACTTTCCAATTATTTTCTTTACCAGCTGTCGGCCCTTGGGGATCCAGTACTTCCTCCTAATTTTCGACAAGGTTGCAGCAACTCCACTATGTAAAGTCTTATTATGCTCACGTTGTATTAGTAAAACAGTGAATTTAGAACTTCGAGGGAGAATTATTGGGTGTTTTTCATCTAAAGTGTATTCACTTTCTTCTAATCTCCCCTTAATCCTAAGCATCTCTTTATCATCAAGGAATGGAGCTAAACTGTACAGACTAGATTCTGCCGGAATCGTTTGGTTCTTCTGTAATGCACGAATTTCAGAATGATATATTTCTTTCTGTTCATTCCGTATCCAAAATTCTTCAGCATTCTGAAGTTCAGCAGCAGTGAGGGGGCCATTTTCAACGGGTAATTTCTTAGCTCTCGAGATGAAACGTTTGATCCATGCAGTGATTCTCAATACTCGTAAAAGGCTAGAATATCTTGATACGTCAATAGGTTTCTCAACGACTTTAACTACGCATTCGTTGATACGTACACCGCTACGACACTCTAATTCTTCTTTATTTACAGATCTCACTTGCTGAGTGGGCCAGCTTTCAGCAGGAAGCTGCAGCCACTCTGGTCCATGCCACCATAACAAACTTCTGCAAACCATGGAGGCATCTAAACCTCGCGTTAATAAGTCCGCGGGATTGTCCTTTGAGCGGCAGTGTTTCCAACAGTCTGGGTCAGTAAGTAGCTGAATTTCGGCTACACGGTTACACACAAATGGTTTCCATTCTTTAGAGAAGCCTTTTATCCAATGAATTACTATAGATGAATCAGTCCAAAGATTAATTTTAAACCACATATCAGGAAATAGCTGTTTCAAGTGCTCAGCCATTCGAGCTGCAACGACAGCGCCCATGAGCTCCAGTCGAGGCAGAGTCAAAGGTTTCAGTGGGACTACTCTACTTTTAGACATAACAAAACTAGTGCAAAATTTGTTCTTCTTGTTCAAGTATCTAACAAACGCAACTGCACCGTATGCTTTGGGACTTGCATCGGAAAATACATGCAAAGTGACTTCATTTCTTTCCAATTGTTTACAATGGAAGTATTTTCTCTCAATTGATAAGTCATTCAGTTTAATTATCTCCGAACACCAGTTTGTCCATTTTGATATAAGATCATTCGGAAGCTGATCATCCCAATCTAATCCTTTTAACCAAATCTCTTGAAGCAGAATTTTTACTCTGACAACGAACGGTGATATGAAGCCTACAGGATCGTAGATTTTGGCTACAGTTTGAAGCACACCTCTCTTAGTGTCTTTTTTATTGTTTAAAGATTCTACAAGAGCTGTAGTATCCAATTTAAGAACGTCATTTTCAGGATTCCACAGCATACCTAGCACCTTTTGGTAACTACGCGAATCATCTAAATTATCTGCAATTCCATTGTTAACCCATAATGCATTTAGTTCTCTCGAATTAGACTTTAGTTTTTTCAAATTCATCCCTGCATCTTTTAAAATGTTGAACGCATCAGATGACAAACGGTATGCATCTTCTAAATTATCTGCTCCATAAAATAAATCATCAACATATAATGACGAATTTAACATTTCATAACTATCCCGCTTTTCGTTTTTGTATTTCTTTATGTGATACTTTATCGTAGCCGATAAAATAAAAGGACTAAGGGTCACGCCAAAGGGTACGCGTGTCATCCGCATAATTTTGAAGGATTTGTCCTCATCATTTTGAAACCAAAGAAATTTCAAATAATTTCTGTCTTCTTCAGCAATTCCTATCATTAAAAATGCCTTTTCTATATCGCCGCAGAATGCGATCTCATACTGACGAAATTTAAGTATTACATCTAAAACATTTGGGTTCAAATTAGGACCGGATTCTAGACAATCATTAAGAGATTTTGCGTTTTCCTTTTTAGAAGAAGCATCAAAAACTATTCGAACGCGTGAAGTTTCTTTATCGGACCTAATGACAAATGTATGTGGCATGTAATATTCAGAATTTTGAGCCTCATTTGAGCACTCCTCAACGATACCTTTTCTATGCTGATCCTCAATAATTTCCTTATAATCTTGGAACATAATTGCGTCTTTATTTAAACGGTTGCGCAACAATTCAAAACGTCTTTTTGCTACTTCCAAATTATTATCTACTTCATCCGCACTAGATTTCCATATTAATTTCGACTCATATCTGCCGTTTTTGAATTGCAATTCGCTCTCAAACTGATTGATCAAAGCATTATCCTTTTCTGATAATTTATTACTTTCACAACTAATACCCATTGAATCTAAATCCCAGAACATCCTTAAATCATTCATAATATTCGCGTTCATTACTGCTATATTCTGAGAACATCTGCTGTTTTCCTCACACAGAAATCCAGTTAAAACCCATCCAAAAAGAGTATCAATAGCATTCAAGTTTTTGTTTATGGGAATCTTCTCTCGAGCATACACGACATCCCAAAACACATCTGCTCCGATTAGTACTTCTATGTTCAATAAATCGTCTCCTAAGTATGAGTCAGCGATCTCCAATTCGCACCTGTCCATCAAGTGCTGAATGTTTACATTAGGGGCAAAGATTGGCGCCGCGGATATTTTGTCTATCACAAGAGCTTCAAACTTTATTTTGACATGCGAATCGTTTCTCTTTCTCAACTCAATTAGAACTACTGGGTACACTTTTTTGGGAGCATTTTTAACACCAAAAACATTAAACAGAGAGCGTTTCACATCTAATCGGTTTTAATTTTAGAGCATTTGCTAATTCCCTATTCACGAAACTTCTTTGACTCCCATTATCCAGCAGAATTCGTGTTAGTTTGGCGTTACTATCAGAAGACGCCAAAACAGTACATGTTTGCAACATAACGTTCTTGGGACTGGAAATGCACTGTGAAACGAAAGAAATCACTCCCTGACTAGAATTTGTCCCATTCACATTTGGTACTTCGTTAATATTTGATCCCAAATTTTGAAAATCTTTTTCATTTTCCTGTAAATTTTGACAGTCTTTATTTCTTATGGGCCCTGCCCTATATCGACTATTATTTTTCAAACAAATCAATTCATGATGGTTTCTACCTTTACATTTATCACAAGGTTTGTTATTAAAGCAATTTCGACTTACATGAAATTTCTTAAAACAAGAAAAACACCTATTATCAGATTTCAATTTTGTTATTTTATCATTAGGCGAACTTTTACATTTTAAAGAATCATGAGACCCTGAGCAGAAGATGCATATCGAACTTATCTGAGCATTAAATGAAGCAGTCGTGGGTGTATTCTTTACAAATCTTTTATTTTCAAATTTCGGTTGATAATTACTACGCGAAACCGAAACTTCCTTTCTCTCATTCAAAATTAATGACGAAGTTTCTCTACATTCGATTTCCTTTTTCAAAAAATCTACTAATTCTGAAACATTTACATCACTTTTAGAATTATTTTGCCTGTTAAATTCCAAAACTAAATCGTCTGGCATCAACTTTAACAATATCGGTATCAATAAATGTCCATAAGAACCAGAAGTAACTTTCATCGCATTCAAATTTCGAATACAAACTTGTAACTCATCATACAGCCTACGAAGAGCTCGAATATTCGATGAATATTTGACAGCTTCTAAATTCAAAATTTTACTCATAAACGAATTAATTAATACATTTTTTCTACCATATCTTTCCTTAAGAGCTGTTACACAATTCTCATAATTTTCACTAGTAAGTTCTAAACCGCATACAACGTTATACGCTGGTCCAGTTAAATATGATTTCAAGTACGAAAATCGTTGTACATTAGTAAGTGATTCGTTTTGATGAATCGTGCTTTCAAAACTATTCCAAAATTCTGTCCAACATTTTGGATCGCCAGAAAATTTTTCAATTGTCAATTTTGGAAGTTTCACCGATTTAGGAATGAATGACGGGACACTATTGCTATAATTTTGCGAAGGACCTGGAACATCTACGTTTTGTTCCGATCTCTGTATATTAGTAACTCTTTTTCCTTCTAAAAATCGCGCCACTTTTTTTGAACATTTTAAACATTTTTCGTTATATTCTTCGCTAGCAATGACCTCTTCCTCAATCGAATCTAGATTAATTAATGACTCAATTTCTTTATCAAGGCTTTTCAAATTATCAGATTTTTCAATTAAAAGGTCATAATTTTCCTGCAATTCAACAATATCAATTTCCGAATCAGAATTTAAAATACTTTCGATTTTGTTTACCAATTTAGTCGTTAGCGTTCTCACAACAGATCGCTTCTTTTTCAACATTTCCAAACGTTCGTGATTGGACATTTTAATATTTAAAATTACTTATTCAATTCCTCACAATCAAACGATAATCTAAATACACCCAAGACTGCAAATAAAACAAAACTCATACCTTAAAAATCCCCGAAAACGAAAGTGCTTCACTCATTTAAATTGGGCTTCCATTTTCTTCAGACAAATACAGTTCATTAACAACTTTTTCCAATTCCAGGGTATTCACGGCCTCTTGCACCAAAGTTTGATAGAATCATTTCACTAGGCCACTTGGAACAAACACAACATTTATTTTCTATTTACATCGGCGAACATTATTGGGTTTCGCCAACCTTCAAAACGGTGGTTCAGCTCGTTTATGTTACATCAATCTGACTATAGAACATCAGTTCAAAACACTTGAGATGCGCACATAGCGCCCTCTATAGCTCATTTCGCTTCAATGGCTTGGGGGCAGTCCTGCTACAAAAATCCAAGTATGATAATTGTTTCCATCCCGTCTACTACATGTCCAAGAAGACGTCGGACAACGAACGCAAATATACAAGCTACGAACTTGAAGTTCTCGCCATTGTGGAAGCACTTAAAAAATTCCGTATCTACGTTCTTGGTTCCCATTTTAAAATAGTTACTGACTGTAATGCATTTGTGAAGACCCTAAGTAAAAAAGAACTTAACTCACGTATAGCTCGATGGGCATTGTATCTTCAAGACTTTGATTATGAAATCGAACACCGTACTGGTTCAAAAATGGCTCACGTTGATGCCCTTAGTAGAAGCCCATGTTGCATGATTATTCAGGACAGTGTCCTTATACAACTTCTTAAAGCACAACAATCAGACGAGCATATCGAAACTATAAAAAAACTTCTTTCAACCGCACCATATGACGACTATATAGTTAAAAATAATCTGCTATATAAAACTGTTCAAGGAACTGATTTACTTGTAGTGCCCGAGGGTATGCAGGCGAAAATAATTCAGGCAGCTCACGAACGAGGCCACTTCGCAGTACTACGCACTCACGAACTGTTGCAAAAAGAATTTTTTATCCCGAACTTGAAAGAGAAAATACAGCGATGCATCAATAACTGTGTCGCATGCATCCTCAATAACAGAAAACGCGGCAAGCAAGATGGAATGCTGCATCCCATCGAAAAAGACGACACACCCCTGCACACGTACCATATCGACCATCTAGGCCCACTTGCCAGTACATCTAAACGTTACAAACACATTTTTGCAGTTATTGACTCCTTTACTAAATTTGTGTGGTTATATCCAACCCGGACTACAGACGCCGCTGAAGTAATCAATAGGTTGGAAACCCAAAGAGCCGTCTTCGGTAATCCGTCCCGGATAATTTCAGACAGAGGTACCGCATTTATGTCTAATGCATTTCAAGAGTATTGTGAAAAACAGAATATACGTCACATTGCTGTTACTGCTGGACTTCCCAGATCCAACGGTCAAGTTGAACGTCTCAACTCCGTCATCATCGCAGTACTTTCTAAACTCTGTATCGACAACCCGGAAAAATGGTATTCCCATGTTCCAGCCGTTCAACAAATCATCAACTCCACCTTCCAACGTAGTATCAATTCCACTCCATTCGAAATTCTTTTTGGGACTAAAATGCATTCTCCCCATGACATCAAAATTGTTGATATGATCAACGAGGAAATAAAATCTACATTTCTCCAAAAACGTGATGATCTCCGTAAAGACGCTAAACGACAAATATGCAAGGTTCAAGAAGAAAATCGTCGTACTTACAATCTGAGACGCAAACAAGCTCACCCCTTCCAACTCGACGACCTTGTAGCAATCAAGCGTACCCAGTTTGGTCCTGGTCTCAAACTCAAACAAAAATTTCTTGGACCATATAAAATTACAAAAGTAAAACCAAACAACACTTATGATGTTGAAAAGTGTGCATTCTTCGACGGACCAGTGAAAACTTCAACTTGTGCAGAGTATCTGAAACCTTGGTCCAACACCATTGAGCATATAACTTGATATTTTTATTCAGATGAACTTTGTTTTTTACAACAGACTATTGACAATTGACTCTCAAGAACTTAATTTTTTTGTTTTCTCACGTACATAATTTTCCATTTTTCTCTTGTCATCACTAATATTGTTTTTTCTTTTAGTTATTTCGTATTTGCTGTGTCTTTTTTTGCCAGTTTATTTCCAGCCAACTATGGTATTGTATCACTATTTTCATTTTTTACATTTTATATTTCGCATTTTTACTGTTATTTTATATTTGTATTAACTGTGTTCTAATGTTTTTGATAAATTTTTGCTGTGTACCTTAAGGCGAGGTCGCCTGTCCGGTCATGATGGCCGAATATGGGAAATTCAATCCCATCTCTATCTCCAAACGTTACGCGGCGCTACTGTCTCTGTGACGTCAGTGCGTGCGCCAGCATGATGTATTCCCGCCTTATCAGACGATCGCTGTACTCCGAGATGGGAAGACGTCCCTCTCGAGCTGTTTATTTTAATTTCTTAATATTTAACTAATAAAGGATGTTTATATCCAATGTTGCTGTGGTCGTTGCTTCCCCACATATATAGATATATATATATATATATATATATATATATACTAGCTGAAAACCCGCGCTTCGCTACGGAGTACTTTCAAATTAAATACAACGGTCAACATATGCAATTTATGCCAAAATATAAATATATATATTTATAATAAATGCGATGATCAATGTATACAATTGATGTAATATATATATATATATATATATATATATATATTTATAAAAAAATCGTAAGGGATATGCATTTTTTTGGATAATATCCAATCGTCTGCCGCATTAGAAAGAGAAAAAAATATTTTTTTGTCTATTTAGTTGTTACGCACGTGACGATAAATTTATTGAAAGTACCAGAAAAAGAAATCACGTGATCAGCATTTAATAAATTAAATTCTAAAAATTAATCTTTAAAAATTCACCAAAAATCAGGAAATGGAGATAAAAATTCGAAAAAAAATTCATTTTGAAGGAATTTTTATGATCTTTCTCGTGATATAAATTTTATAACCCTCAAAGTATTATTTTAAATGCAAACGTAAAAAAAGTTTAAAAAACAGCTTAAAAATTTGATTTAAAAAAATCTAAAAAGAATTTTTGAAAAATCTTTCTTAGTGCACCCCTACACTATTAGAAGAATCGCCATGCAAAATTTCAGCCCTTTAGGTCCAGCGGTTTGGTCTGTGCCTTGTATGTCAGTCAGTCAGTCAGTGAATGAATGAATGAGTCAGTTACGGAACTGTTTTATATATATAGATTGATAGCTCTTTTATTTTAGCATTTTTTTTACCTTTACTCTTGCGTCCCCTGCACCTAATTCTTCATCCTCTCCGCCCGTTCTGCGATCCCAACCTTCTTTAGGAGGTGTTGTCCCAGCAACCCAGTGTGGATCCCCTTATGCGTGGGTGGCGCACAGCTGCGGTCTGTTTCTCACCGGCAAGGACTTTCTCTCGGAAAGCTTCGTAATATGTCGGGTCCTGTATGGCAGTGGTCCCCGGGCCGCGGACCGGTACCGGTCCGTGGATCAAATGGTACCGGGCCGCCCAAGGAACATTAAATTATTTCCATTTTATTTACTGTGGTGTATTTCTCTCGGGTTAGTGCGACTTTGTAGGGTTTGTGCTAATTTATACCTTTGTAATAGAAGAAATCTTGTAACTATTTTAAATTAGTTTATTGTTTATTAAACATTCTCAAGATTATGAATTAAAATTGCAGTTATAGCCCTCCTCAGCGGGCCGCGGTAAAGTTATCAAACGTTGACCGATCCGCGGCGATTAAAAGGTTGGTGAGCACAGCTGTATGGTACATTGCAGCATGAGGTTGAGGTACAGCCAGTGGCGGATTTAGGACTAAGCCGCAGGCCCGTGAATGAAAAAAATGTTTTACCGTGTGATTTTTCCTAACTCGCCTAAAATGTTTATAAATATTTACTTGTTTGCTAAATATTCATGTAAGGCAGCGTTTCTCAACCTTTCTTTAGCCCTCGGACCGGTAATATTTGTGAAAAAATTTCGTGGACCGATGGGTTTTTTTTAACAAAAAAAACTTTACTAGATATTAAAGAACTACTAAATAAGTTAATTGTAACATTTTTACTATCGTTTACTCCCAAAAATATTCAAATGTGAAGATAAGTAATTATTGCAATTATTATATATAAGTAAGTAAATAAATCTTTGAGAAAAATCACTGAAAATTATAAAAAATAATCACAAAATCATTGCATATAGAAACAAAAGAAAAAAATCAGTTCTCTGATTGCTAAAAAGTTAAATATCTAGAATGTTTGTTTATTTGGCATATAATGTTAATGAGAAGATTGCTGCTGCTCTTATTCAATTAACTTTCCAATTGTGAGTTCTAAATTAGTCAAGCTAAGTCGGGGCGGGGAAACAACCGAAAGCAGATTTCTACATTTATTTTTTATTACCGTCATATTACTATTGTAACCCTTTCTCTGCTGTGAGCACTCCGTCCAGTTAAAAAAAAATGCGAGACGTAACAAGTGACCATGAAGCGACAAATGCGAGCACACTCAAGTGTTGCCACCAAGTGTTGCCTCAAGTGTTGCCAAGACAAAATTATGGATTCTAGATCCTAAAATTATGGCATTGACGCAAAAAATATCGTACAAAATATTATTTTTTTAATAGAAATTTTTTTAACGCGTACAGGTAAAAATCTTCGAGGACCGGTCAAATTTTTTCGCGGACTGGTGCTGGTCCGCCGGACCAGCGGTTGAGAATTGTTGATGTAAGGCATAAGTGTCCTATCATTTTATTGAGACACGGTGTGTATTTTCTTCCGTCGATTTCATGTGCGCTGGTTCAAACAAAAGTGACTAGACTGGTGTTTTGCATAATTAATAGATCGATGCTGATTTTATTTCAAAATTACGAAACGAATACGAAGGTTATGGCGAACTGACGCACGATAGGTCAGTGCCATTCGAACGACAATAAACGACTGACTAACAGTAGCGCTCCTCGCTAGAGGGCGTTGCAGACAATTTCACAGGAGGGTGCCTTAATACCGAACACGGTGTAATGACAATAGATGGAGCCCACTCACGAGAAGGAGAAATACTGCAGGCTCTTACTTGATTACTGGGTCATTCTAAATCAGTGATTCTTAACCTTTTGTTGATCAGGTACCACTCTTCAAAGAAAAACAATTCGTCGGGGATCATCTCCCAACCAACCCTTTCTTTAAGAGACAAAAATGGTTTTAAATTTTTTGAAGAAACAAAACTATTTATGATAAACGACTTCAACAATAAACAGTTTAAAGTAAAAGTAAACTTAATAGCAAAAGCTTATGAAAACTTAAAAATTAATGAGATCTTTTAGTTTGCATTTGCTTTCTAGCGCTAAAATTGTTGCGAAACGCTGTGACTCCGCATCACACATTAGGTGATTTTTAAGCAGAACAAGAATTTTTTTCGTACTCGCAACGCCAGGAAACGGTAAAAATACAGAATTTTTAGAGTAATAACAATAAATTCGGAACAATAATTATTTTGTTCCCAATTTTATAAAATTGCTAAGAAACGTTTAAACGATGAAGCCGTTTTCTTTCTTTCTTTATCCCTATCCTTGCTGACTACTTGGGTTCTACTGAACCATCTGTGGCCGGCAGACTACTGGTTAATAATCAATGTTTTAGTTCAATGGCTCTCAACCGGTGGTACGCGTACCCCTTGGGGGTAAGAGGTTAACTACCAATAAAAAAAATAAAAGTATTGCAATACTTTGTTAATTAACTTCTGGACTGGTATTGAAAAAGAACACTAAGAACTAGCATACATTGCGGTGAAGTACCTTTTGGGGTTTAAGACAACTTGGGCGAAAAAGGATTTTCAAGTTTATCTTACCTGAAGAACAAGTATAGAAACATTGCCTTATGTTGAGAATGATTTACGGCTCTATTTGACCAAGCTGGAGTCAAACATTAATGAACTTTGTAAACAATAACAAGCCCAGCGTTCCCACTAATTATTTTCAGAGACTTTTTTAAATTTTATGACTGATTAATAAAAACTTTGTAATAAAATGTCCATTAAAATAAAATTTCTTGTTTTTAATTTAAATTGCCTATTCGTAATTAAACTTTAATTACTTTGTTAAACTAGTTCTTGTTGGTGGTACGCATAATTAATGATACGCAGAAAGGGGATACGTGGGTTGAAAAGGGTTGAGAACCACTGTTCTAGTTGAATATCTGTCGTTCATAGCGAAAAATCAGGCCTGGAGCGTCGTAACCCAACATTGACAAACATTGGGGGGGGGGGGATTTCTCACCGGACTATTAGGTCTCTCGCCGATCACTATGTTGGGATTAGCCCAGTCCCGGTAAATCTAAGGGCCTGTTCACATAGGAGTCCGTTGCGTAGCGTTAAGGGAAAGATGACGTTGAGACGAAAATAAACCAATCATAGGCGTTAAAAATTTCACTGCTAATCGTTTGGAGGTTTCTCATTGGTTAAATATATTTCAATACTTTAACGCTCCGCTACGGACTCCTATGTGAACAGGCCCTTACTCCCCCTTCCCCATTAGGGCCCGATTTAGAAAATTCTTGACCATAGGCACAACTCGGGATGCCCCCCCCCCCCCCCATAACACTGATGTGGGCGTAAAATTTCTAAAATTGACACACACACAAAAAAAATAATAATGAATCATTGTGAAAGTACCATTTTACAAAGAAGCGTAGAAGCCTAGAACATTATCAAATAACAAAAGCAATACAACGTATTAACTTCATCATTAAAACACCAATACGGTGCAACCAGTAAACCTTATTAATCCCTTATATACACTATAACATACATATGATGAACTATACATATAACTATACATATGATGAACTATACATATAACTATACATATGACGAACCTATCAATCAAATTTGTAAGGATATATAAAAAAATTGCTACTAAAAAAGGTAAAATAAAAAATAATTGAATTGAGAATTTTTTCTTTTAAAATAAATTTTTTTTTTTTTTTTTTGGGGGGGGGAGGCCCTCAACATTCGTGAGCCCCTAGGCCCGGGCCTACTGGGCCTAATGGAAAATCAAGGCCTCTTCTCCATTTCGTCGGGCCTGAATAAGAGAGGCTGTTTTGTTCGAAAGCTATTTTAAGGCTAGCCGCACACACGAAAGATACTTGCGTGAAACACGAATGACTCGAACAAGGTGTGTGGGGGGGAAAAAAAGAAAAAGTTATTTCTCCGCCAGCTGCTCATATAAAAGATACATCAATCAGACTAAGCAATGTCATTTTGTCTTCGTCTGGATCGCGTCTCTATTTAAAGCAAGCAACATACGATATAGTTATATAACGCCATTCCATAGAGAGGCACCACACGGTAGTTCTATAAACTTATCTCCTCTTGATTATCATCATTTTTGTTTCAAGAATGTTTTCTTTTGCTACTGAATAAATGCATAATTTAGAATTAAATGCGTTAATTTTATTTATAGATTAAAAAAAAACTTATGGTTGAAGAAAGGTCTTATAAACTTCTTGATCCCTGATTGTTTTCTTATAGTGTGCACAGACTAAGGTTTCTTAGCCATTGATGTAGGACTCGGGTTCCCAGCATGAGGGTCCGAAAGTATTTTCTTGGGGTTGAGGTCACCACTGCTATTTTTAATTGCGATTATTTTCATGGCAAAATTTACCTCGAGGTTTTCATTCCATATAGCTCATCTGCAATATTCTTCAAGTGGTTGTAACAAAGAGTTTAGATAATTAAGAAAAGTTGGCCAGGGGTGGCGACAGTGGCGCACCCAGGATTTTTTTTTTTTTGGTGGGGGGGGGGGGGACGAGATGAACAGATAAAAATATTTATAATGCAAAATCAATATTCATAAGGCAATTTCTATATCTTCGGGGGGGGCAGGGCTCCTTGCCCCCCTCACCCCTGGGTACGCCACTGGGTTGCGAACCTATGACACGTACTAAAAGTTTGCTTAGCACGATAACGATTTACTGTGATTTTTGTATGCCTATAAATTATTAAAAGAAATTTTTAATTGTTACAATACGCAGGTAATTTTTTGTTTTACGAGAAGGAAACTAACCAACAAGTACGATTTTACTTTGCGTCAGTGGGCATATCGTAGATAACTCAAGTTTAGGATTCCTGGATTCTTCTTCCCATCTTTAATCGCACGTCATTATGCCTTTCGCGCCTCTTGTTCGCCGGTAGGTAGAAACTAGCAGCACTGAGTATATTATTGTTTCGTTGTGCGAGTTTATTATTGTTGCTCTCTGCTTTGTTTTTGCTGTGTGTGGGAATTATAAAGGTAATTTACTTTAGGCATGCATTAAGAGTTGATTTTTTAAAAATTATAAACAAAAACCATTTTATTTTATTTTTAATTCATTTTTTATAGTTTTACTGAACATAGTTGGAGAAGACTAAAAACAAAATATTGTCAGAATCAAGCAGCAGTGAGTTCCAAACTTGTATAGAATGATTGACAATTTATTTTTTTTTCTAATAATTTAATATTATTTCCTTAGTTTTTAAATCCTTTTCCTTATTCCGTCTTCTTTGTTTTATTTTCCTGCCTTTTGCTCAGATTTCTTACTTTATTCGTTGGCTTCGCTAAGGGGGTACATCAGTAGACCTCGCAGATCGTACGATTCAATGTTAATGAATTGCGAAATAACACTTCGCATACCGGGTTCCCTAATGAATATTTTTGAATTCTGTTTTCGGAATCTTTCGGCTCTTGGTCTTCTGATTGGAGGAATATTCGTGCAGGGTAACCGCCCCTCTCCTGGTAACACGGGAGTATGTTTTCCCCGAAAAAAATTAAAAATAAATAAAAAAAAAATTCGAGTGAGGCATTCCCTTGGATTTTCGCCTTTGGAGCGTCCGCTCCTTCCGCCACCTCCCACGGAGTTCTTCTAGAATTTTCTGTCGTCTCCTCTACTTACATCAAAAAGCTTGACGATTTTCGCATTTGTAAATTGCCCGTAGAGATAATCATACCTAATGTTCCTCGACCTGATGTTGAACTATTCATTAATTCGAAGCTAGTAACCACCTCTTTATATTTATTGTGGATTTTAAGAAGGTGTGTGTTCCTCTGTTGCGTTTCCACTAATTTATATTTATTGTGATGTATTGTAATTTAATTAAAGATCATTTTAGATTAAATAATATTTATTAAGTAATTTTTATTTAAAGGATAATAAATACTATTTATATTCTGATGATCAAAGACCTTGTGAGACAAAGATGTCAATGAACTCAGACGTAATTTTCCACTCAAACGAGCAATAGATGGCGACACTTCAGTAAACACTTTTGAAAAATATTTGCTTTAAAATTGTTATGGCACATAAAAATTACTCCGTCCAAGTTACATCATCTGTGTCTGAACATAGATGGTGTAACTCGGATACCTTATCTGAACAAATACTAGATAAGGTAAATCATATCGGAGAGATCTGATACGGAGTCACTGTTCGTTAGAAATTATGCCTCAAAGACTAAGTACTGTTGACAGCTGCACGTTATCATTACCTTTTTTTTATTGTTTCGTATAGCAGCCGATGGGAACGCGTTAAATATTTTTTTACTTATGCTTACTGTCTACTTTTTCTTTATTGTTTAAGCTTGGTAATTAAACTTTTAGTTGAATATATTAGGAATAATATGCTATTTTATATTTTGTTTTGTTATCATACTGAATTTAATCTACAGATGATACCTTCAAAAATTGAAGAAAAAAATTGTGTTATAGAGGAAAATATTCTAGAGTTTACTGATAACATTTGGCTATTTCTTTTTTCAATACCTGGATTACGCCTATACATACGTACATTTTTAAAAACTGTTTTTTTCGGAGAACATAATTTTTAATAATGGCGTCCAAATTCAATACTTCTAGATTTATTTATTGTATAATTATGCAAATTGATTTTGAAACTTTAAAGCAGTTTGACATTTGTTTAGAGTATATAACACAAGTGTGCTTGTTTTGTCCAGTTATTGCTGTTGTAAAAAAAAATTTTAGTTTTTGAGAGAACCATAATTTTTCCCAAGTAACCATAGTTAAATGAAAATTTTATCTCAATTATTATTATTGGGTTGGTTGGGCTGTAACTCTTGTTGAAATGTAAAGTATTATATTTCTTTAACTGTATAATAGATATAATAAATATTTGTTACTCATAGCATTTAGTCTCCTCTTTTGTTCACTTCAACATGGAAACTGTATTAAACCAAAAAAATATTTTGCATTCCCACTCCCCCCCAGTTGTATTTTTGATTGTGGCCTAGTGTTTTCAAATTTTTATATGCTTCACAATATAGTTTGAATTTCATGCTGTAATTAGATAAATAGATCAGTTTGAATGAAATTCAAACTAATAGATTTTTTTTTTATACTATATGCAATTTAATTGCCATTAATTCAATGAGAGAAAATATTCCTGAGAATGGGAGTCTGCAGTGTTTAGCAAAAATATAATCATGCATAATTTTTAGTTAATACATTACAATAATATAAATATGACACAAATTTTCAATGAGAGGTACCTTGCTTCCCATAGACTATATAAGGGATTTTTATTAAATCTGTTGGGATCTTTTTGTTTAATCTTTTTCGTTTGTATTTTACTAAAATTTGTCTTTTTTAGTTTTATGTGTTTTGAATTATATTGTATACTTTACAACTCAGTTTGTATTAAAATGTATTTTCATTTTTTAGGTATAAAGGAGCAAAATGTCACTTTTTACTCGCCTTCTTCACTGTAAAAGATACCGATTAACATCTCATTTTCTTTCTTGCTTCTATTCAAGTGGCTCTGCTGAAAGTGGTGTTCCACATAAATCTCTTAGAAGTCAGGATATTATATCACCTGTAGTCATTCCTTCATCTTCTGATGTTGTAATAATTGGTAAATACATTGGCTTTTGTTTCTTTTTTAGTATTTAAAATGTTGTATTGAATTTTAAATAAAAATAATACATGGACTAGAGTTTGTTCATAAGAATTTGACGATGAAATTGAAACAATAAATATATTTTAGATTCCTCTAATATTCTTTATGTAAGAGAAGTCTATTAGACATTGTTCTTATTTTTTAAATATCTTGTAATGTTTTACATTAATATAAACTTTGTAAATTTTTATGTAAATAAATTATTATAAAATTTCTCTTGCTAGGCTTCTATGTTTTGCATATTAGCTCAGCTCTTTCATTTTAATTCTTATAGCTACTATTTGAAAATATTTTGCTCTGAAATTTTATTTTTTATAATTTTAATGAGACTACTAAAATAGGAAATCTTAGTATTGTAACTATTTTTTTTGCATTAAAGTAAAATTTATTTCCTTTAGAAAGCTCTTAAATGTAATATGACTGAGAAGTAACTGATGTATTTGTTTTTTTTTCCCCTAGTTTTGGCTGTTTTTAGAAGCTTTTCTGGGATATATTTATTCATTTCATTTCATTTTTATCTTTTGACTTTTTTTTAAGGTGGTGGAATTATTGGATGTAGTACTCTGTATCACCTAACTAAACTTGGAGTGAAAAATGTTATTCTACTTGAAAAAGATCAGTTAACAGCTGGAACTACATGGCATACTGCAGGTATTATATCTGTTTTGTTAATGTTTATTAAGTTTTTTAAATGCCTTTATGCATTTTCTGCTTTTAATTTCATTTCAGTTTACCTGTATTATTTTCCCCTCATCTCAATGTCTTCTCCAAGTTTTGACTATAGTTTACTATTCAATGCTATAATCATTAATCATATAAGCCATTAAAATTTTATAACATATAGTTAGGCAATGAGAACTGATATACCTTTACAACTGTATTGCACAATTTTTCTCCATTATTGTTAATGGTTAATATTCAGTGCATTATTGCTTAGTTTTCACCTAAATTTGAATCACTGAAATAAACATGTAGTTAAATAATATAATTCACTTCTTTAATGTTAGTTATATAGTTTAACTAGATGTAAATAAATTTTCTGTGTTGTATTATAGATTGTATTTGTCATTTTTTATTATTATTTATTATTTTCATAGGTTTGATTTGGAGACTTAGGCCAAATGATACTGACATTCAGATACTGAATCATACAAGACATTTATTAACTAATGTGCTTGAAAAGGAGACTGGTGTGCATCCTGGATGGATTAATAATGGTGGTCTATTTATTGCAAATTCAAAAGAGAGACTAAAAGAATATAAACGTCTTATGACAGTAATGATAGTATTTTTCCCCTCTTTTTTTTAAATAAAAAATATTTCATTTTAATATATTATCTATTATGATATCTTAGATCTCTCTTTTTTTAAAACATATTAATTTTGACTTTTTTAATGCAGAATCATGAGTCTGTTTATATTTTATCAAAATAGATTATGTAGTATCATAAATTATTTTCCAAACTATGTGAAACTTCCATTACATGAACATTCTGCTTTTTACTGATGTATAGAGAAAAGCAACTTTCAAAGAACTGAAGGAAGTTCATATATTGCCCAACCGTCCATCAAATATAACAAGACAAATTTGAAATTATTTAGATATTCTTGTAAATTTAAACTGACAATAAATAACCTTTGACTTTAAGTGTAGGCATTCATATATGCTGCTTTTATATAAAATATACTAAAGTATATATAAATTATACATAGTCACTTAGAGCTCATGATGGTTAAATGACAATTTCATTTAAAAGTAGCAGCTGATTCTGGTTTTAAGAATAAATAGTCCTGTAGATTACCTATCTTTAAAATCAGTAGGACTAAATGTATTTAAAGTTATATTTTAGAAGGGAAAGAAAAGGAAAATGAGCTAACAGTTTATAGAAAATATTTTTAATAAAAAATATTTTAATGACAGTTTAAAAAATATTAATATATCTGTGATGTGTGAAATAAACTTGAAGAACACTGAGCATTAGGCTAATCAACATCTGCTTTAGATTTAAAATTTTTGAAAAGGAGTAACATATTATAACAGCACATTACAATTTAAAAATCATAAGGCATAATCCTATTTTGCGAATAAGTTATGGTCTTCTATGTTTGACTACAAGTTTCTTTTCTTCAGTCACTATTCTTCTTGTTTCAGACTTACATTTAAATACACAATTCAATGCTTATACATTATGAAATAAAGAATACCTTTAGTTACCCAAGGAAAAGTTGTGTAATGAGAGATACAAATATAAAAGCACTTAAATCTAATAAAAATTTCACTCTCAATAGAGGATTTTTTTTAAAAAAGATATTAATATATCTATGCAAAGATATATTAATATCTTAAAAAATATTTATACATCTTTGCACAGATATATTTATTTTAAGTGAGTGGTATCTCTTTAATATTCTGTCATAAAATTAAATTAATAATATTTTAAGTGACTGTTTCTTTATATTATATTTTTAATGAATATATTATATTATATCTTTATTTGTTATTATATGTTTAATTATTATTATTATTTAACCTTTTTTTAAAAAATCATTTTCCTGCTGATAAGTTTGATGCCCTCAGCTTTGAGTATATCAGCTTTCCTTATTACATTATATATCATTAAAAGTTTAATATAAACAAAATTATATATATTTAGCAATTCATTATAAGACATTACAGTATAACTGATAAAATGTTCTTTCTGAAGAAGTAAGTGCCAAAAAGCATCAGCTTGTGATTAAACAATACTAATCAATAGAAATTAAATTAATGTTTTGAAAAATTTTGCATCATATTTGATTTTAAAATATTCTGTCATAAAATTAAATTAATAATATTTTAAGTGACTGTTTCTTTATATTATATTTTTAATGAATATATTATATTATATCTTTATTTGTTATTATATATTTAATTATTATTATATCTTTATATTATATCTTTAAATGAATTTGAGAATATGTATACAATATTAGGGGATTTCAGATTAAATTTAATTCAAATTTAAAATCATATACTGAATTCAGTGTGGAACTCAGCAGTTTATTTTTGTAGTCTCAAATATATATTACTTTGATTTTCTAAAAGACTGATTTTGCAAGTACATATGATGTGTATCTGCATTTGTGCTAAAAATGTTTTCTTAATTTCAAATTTAATTATATGGAAATTTTATAATCTAGCAGATATACTGTAGCATATGACTATGCAGGTTATTAATTTGATGTTTCATAGTAGTAACTGTGATTGGTTTATCTTGGTTTTCCTAGGATATATAAATAAATTATACCTCTCCTTTCCCCTTGTGGCAGATTGTCATAATATTACATTGCTATGGTAGTTGCAAATACTGCATGAAGGGCTTAGACTTACACTTAGGACCATCTGTAAGTAAAAATCATGGTGGCCCCCTGATTTTTACTTACGGATAGTAAGCTAAAATATGTGGGTCTGAGAGAAGTAGAGAGGGCCTCAAAATTTTGCTGTGCTTAAATCTCAATGGTAATTCTACTAATGTGCCATGATCAATTTCCCTCATGGCATTCTAACTTATATTTTATGCGCTACAAAAGTTTAACATTTATAGCAGTGGTTCCCAACCGGTGGTCCGTGGACCATAGGTGATCCACGAGAGCCTCTGAAGTGGTTCAGCACCACATATAAGAAAGTTGCCAAATAAATGGGGATTTTGAAAGCAATGTTCATTGAACTAGGTGGGCCGATTATATCCGATAACTATCAGGTGTTGAATTAAGATTTCTTAAAAGTTTAACATAATTATTTTATTATTAGAATATGATACGTTAGAATGTGAGTATGTTAATCCTGTATCCCTTTTGCCTGAGGGATGTTCTATACTCCTATCCCCCCTCCCCCCCGGAGGAGCCCCACCCCTCAAGTCGGTGGGGGATGGTGAAGGTCTGCACATGGTTCAATTTCTGGCTTAGTGGTTTGCAGACTTCCATGGGTTGCGAACCACTGATTTATAGTGTCAGTTATTGGCATACTCTTTTTTTATATACATTTATCATTCTAATACCCATTTATGTTTATTTTCTAATAGATTGGTAAAGCATTTGGAATAGAGTCTTTTATTTTATCTCCATCGGAAACAAAAAAATTATATCCCTTATTGAATGTTGAAGATTTGTATGGAACATTATACAGTCCTGGTGATGGTACTGTAGACCCAGCTGGATTTTGTGTGTCTCTTGTACGAGGAGCTTCCAAAGCAGGAGCTAAAGTAATTTTATATGTGTACTTTTTATGACCTTAATTATTCTGTATTTTTAATAGCTATTTAAAAAATATTTAGTGTTAAAACATTATACTAGATTAAAAGTATTTTCTTTGAGTTAATCATGATTTTAGTGAAACTCTTTATTAGCCTTAGTTCCTTGCTACTTACCTGACTAATTAACTCAATACAGTGCAGCTTTTGATATTAACTAAATAAAAGGCATTTAATAGCATTTATTTGTGTTCCTTTCAGAGTGGTCTGTGATAGAAGTGTCATTTTTCACACTGAAGTTATGAATTAATAAATTGCAAAAATTTAGATAATTTCTTTTGGAATTCAAGTTACTTATATTTGCTGTGTAAGGTATTTTTTTCTTCCAGCAGTAAAAAACTGTGTATATTCAACCATACCTTAATATTTTTTGTATTCTTAATATATGTTGCTATGCAGATTTTTATTGTAAACTTCTTTTTTAAAAGCAGACATTAATAAAATACTTATCATATGCAAATCATGCTTATATATCTCTTATATATAACAACCATCAAGTGAGATGGAAGAAGCATAATAGTATTAAGGTGCTTTTCTAAGTTCTTATGTCAAGTCTCTGTTACCAAAAAGAAACTATTTCTGTGTCTAACCATAAGTATTATTATTATTTTTTTTTCAGGTATAAATATTGAACCTACAAAATTTTAAGTACAGGCATTTCAGTTTCTTTTTTATTTTAAAATGTAATAACAGCTGTCAGATATACATAGTTTCAAAAATGCTTATTTTATTTCTTGCTTGAATTTTTTAAACTCAGTTTCATTTTTTCATGTCCTTTAAAGAGATGATTCAGGTACTTTTAATAGCATAGTGAATTATTAAGTAACCATGTATGTGTGTGTGGGGTGTGTGCATGTGATTGTTTTTCTGAAATTCACATGCAATATGACAGTACCTTGATTGAAGTATAGATATTGTACACCTATAAAGTGTGTGATTAACACCTTAATTATTATATAATTCATCAAAACAATGTAACAAATTGTTCTTGGATAGTGGTAAGTGTTTTAGTGAATTGGTGTGAGTCAAAGAGTTTGAATTATAAACTGATAAAAAGTAAATGAGTCTGAACTGGAAATAATGTATTCTGAATTGAGATTCACTTAGGATAATTATAATAGCAATGGTTGTGGTATGTTCTGTTTTATGAAAATAATTATTGTGTGAGGTAAAAAAAAATGTTATGTTTTAAAATGCATTGACTTTTGTTTTCAAAATATTTATAGGTATTTGAAAAATGCTCTGTTACTGGCATTGATGTTGTTGAAAATGAATTTGGCATGAAAAAAGTCAATGCTGTGCATACGTCCTCTGGAACTGTTAAAACCAACTGTGTTGTGAATTGTACTGGTTAGTTTTTGTTGGGGTGTTACCTAACATATATTTTCGGTTTTTAAAATAAATTCTCAATTCTGTCTAATATTAGATTGCAATTTTATGTTGTAAATTTCATTTAATAAATTTTTTCTTTATAATGCTTCTACAACCTAAAACACCAGTTTAAAAAGTATTGGACTGAAAATCTTTGTGTGATGATCTATAAATATTGCATATATTTAGTGGCCTACTTTTAGTGAAAATGTTTGACAATATTAATTAAATGAATGCTTATTATATTTAATATTGATTTTCATAGGTGTTTGGGCCCCATACATTGGACAAATGGCTGGAGTTAAGGTTCCTTTGATTGCAATGAAGCATGCCTATGTTGTAACTAATAGAATTGAAGGAATACAAAATATGCCTAATGCTAGAGATCATGATTTGTCTGTGTATTTACGACTTCAAGGGGATGGTCTTTCTATTGGGGGCTATGAATCAAATCCAATATTTTGGGAAAAAGTACGACTTTCATTTATATTTTAATATTTAAACTATTTACTTTGTGCAGTATTTAGTGTCATATGGCAAATTTTTCTTGAAGCAGATCAAGTATTAAATCCGAGTAATAATATTTGGTGAAGTCAAGTATATTTGAAATTTATTTTTGAATCAGGGTAAAAAACAAGTGTTAAAGATATTTCATAGTCACATTAAGTTTGGAGTCAGAGTAAGTTTACCTGATCCCTAACATTTTCATCTCAGCTTTTAAATGCAAAATATCATAATTAATCTGCAACTTTGCTATCTTTCTACTGCCACCATATAAATTCTATGGTCATTTACCTTTGATTATAGGGTGTCAACAAGAAGAAAAAAAGTTTGGTTGTAAAATAACTGAGGCATGAGTGCATTCTCTTTTTACTCTTAACAATCACCTTTAGATTTTAGATAAAAGAAAAAGGAAATTTTCAATATTATTAGTTTTCATATACATTTCTCATCTAAAAGGGCAATAATCAAACATGCTTTTATCTATATATATAAAACAGTTCCGTAACTGACTGACTGACTGACAGATAATGCACTGACCAAACTGCTGGACCTGAAGGGCTGAAATTTTGCATGGTGATTCTTCTTATAGTGTAGGGGTGCACTAAGAAATATTTTTGAAAAAGTCTTCTCAGATTTTTTAAAATTAAATTTTTAAGCTGTTTTTGTAACATTCTTTAAAGTTTGCCTTTAAAATAATAATCTGAGAGTTATAAAATTTATATCACGAGAAAGATCATAAAAATTCCTTTAAAATGAAATCATTTTCGAATCTTTACCTCCATTTTCTGGTTTTTGGTTAATTTTTAAAGATTAATTTTTAGAATTTAATTTTTTAAATGCTGATCACGAGGTTTCTTTTCTTTTTGTGATACTTTAAATTAATTTTGCATCACATGCGTAACAACAAAATAAATTGACAAATTTTTTTTTTCGTTCTAATGCGGCAGACGATTGGACATTATCCAAAAAAATATTAAAATACAGTAAAAGAAATGTTCCTCTAACTTTACTATATTAACTGTACTATATTCTTTAGTATGTTCTATTAGATTTAATTTGAATATTTTCTTCTACATTATTTTGTCAATAAAAATATGTTACTTTTTTTTATGAATATATATTTCATTTTGGCATTAATTGCATACACTGACTGTTGTATTTAATTTGAATGTACTCCATAGCGAAGCACGGGTATTCAGGCAGTATGTACATATGTATGTGTGTGTATATATATATATATATATATATATATATATATATATATATATATATATATATATATATATATATATATATATATATATATATATATACAGTTGGTTCTCTGTTTAACGACTTTCAAGGGACCGTGAAAAATCGTCCTTAAGTAGAGATTGTCCTTAAACAGAATTTGTGAAAAAGTAACATTTCCCATAACGTCGGAGGGGCCGGGACTGGGAAATATAGTCTTTAAATAGAGATCGTCGTTAAGTAGAGCGTCGTTAAACAGAGAGCCAACTGTATATATATATATATATATATATATATATAATATAATATAATTATCTGAGTTACCATAAATTTATTATAAGGAATAAATAAATGCCTTAGTCAGTTAATTATACCTAAGTTGTGATGTAACCTCATTTTATTCTCCAAACACTATATTATTTATATCTGTAGGTTGACAAAGATTTTGCTTTTGGACTATTTGAACTAGATTGGGATGTTTTTGGAACACATTTGGAGAAATCCATACACAGGCTACCTGCATTAGAACACAGTGGTATCAAGTCAACTGTGTGTGGACCTGGTAAACAATGTTAAAGTTTCACTTTGTGGTAGGCTTAAAATATATTCCATTCCTTAAATCAATAGCCTCCATCATATATATCAATTTCTGTAGATTTTTCAATTAATTTCTTTTCTTTCTTTTGAGAAAATAGAATTTTTATTTTAGTATTTATTTAATGTCTTTCACCCTCTTAAATTATCTGACTTAATATATTTAAATATGAACAGTAACAAAATTATTTAAGTTGTATTAGTAATATACTGGTTTTATTGTTTTGTCTTTTAAATATATCCTATAAATTCCTGTATTTCTTTTTGAAATTTGTCTCAACTTTAACTTTATAACTGACCACTCTAGAAAATTTAAACTTTAATAATTAATACTTCAGAGTCCTAAATGTATCACTGGATCATTAAAAATGAATCTTGTCGGGAAAACAGCCTAATTCACAGCTTTATATCTGATTGAAATTTTTCATATTTTTGTTGTGAAAGAATTTTGAAAAACTGTGACCTAGATGGAGTGTTCAAGAACCTATATAAAATTTCCAGTTATTATCTTTACTGACATAGAATATGTGCTACTATTTTAATAAAAAATTTTATATTGTATCACAATAATTATCACCACCAAAGTGTTTGAGGGCCCAAGTATTCTTAGACTACTATAAATTGTTGAGGACTGTCGTACTGCATGAATTCATTTTAGTGTAAAAGTACTTGAAGTGGTTCTAACTGTAATAATCATAATTGTCCTCTGGTGTGTAATTAAAATTTATTTCCCTCAGGTTTTTTTTTACATGTATGTGTATGAGCGTAATGGCCCAGTTGGCAGCGGGCTAGTGATCTAAAAGTCACTGGTTCAATGCTCGTCGCTGACAAATCCACTGCCATGTACACTAATGGCGGCTGGTGCACGTAAAATCTGTCATGTCTGCAATGTCCTCCAAGTTCTCAAAATTACCTCTGGAGGTGCAGGGTCAAGTGTTCTGGTCTCGTCACTTGACTCGGTTCAAAATTACGGAACTGGTCCTTTGGCCAAGTCGGACTCCGACCCTTGTGGTGCTAGTCAAAACAGGAGCTGCACCTTCATCGCCCATAGCCTTTGGAACTTGATCTGATGTTGCTGTCGGTCAAGTGGCATAAGCAACAACAAGAACAACATATGTGTCTGTTATATAGATTAGAATAATTTTCGATTATGCTTTAAACATTCTTTTTTTTTTTTAAATTTAGAATCTTTCACTGCTGATCACAAGCCTCTCTTGGGAGAGGATCCAGTTATTCGAGGCTTTTACCATGGTTGTGGATTTAACAGCTTAGGAATGAATGCAGGAGGTGGCTGTGGAAGGGAATTAGCAAGATGGGTTGTTAAGGGAAGACCAGAACTGGATATGTTTGGCTATGATATTAGGTACTTTTCATGGAGTTTAAGGCATTTTCAAAACTATTTTTACTATCATTTATTTCTTTTTTGTTTTGAATAAAAATATGATCACTATTTGTTTCCTTTATATCTCATATACATGTATTTTTTAAAAAATATACAGTGCAGTCGAACCCCGTTATAGCGAACCCAGTATATAGCAAATGAAAATTTTGGTCTCACTGTTTTCCTATTGTACATAATTTAATTAGTATTGTGTCAGTTTAATGTAATTGATTTTAGTCTATTTAATTCATTAATGATAATTTTTAACAGATTTTTATCATTTTTTTTAATACATCATTATTGAATACACATTGAAACTAATGAGTTATACATGTTGTGAACTCTAGCATTTTTCTTAACGGTTTGGATATAGTGAACCACCGGATAAAACGAACGAAACCTTGGTCCCTTGAATTTTGTTATAATGTGGTTCGACTGTATCGCATTTATGATGACTTTACAATAAATGATTGTTATCTATACTCCTTATTATGAAACTTGCTTTTTAAAGTATTTTTTAAAATTTTGAGAATCTATAAACTTTTCTCTCTCTCTTGCAAATTTTAAAAGTTCCAAAAATCTTGTCAATCACTTCTAATAATATCACTTTAACATTTTCGATGGTTTTTTTCCAAATTTTTTTAGGAGATTTACTGAAAAGTTAACTGATAACAAAAAATGGATTAAAGAGAGAAGTCATGAGTCATATGTGAAGAACTACTCCATAGTTTATCCTCATGATGAACCTCTTGCATCTAGGAATATGAGAAAAGATCCTTTTTATGATGTAAGTAATTTGCAGTTAAAACACTCAAATTGAACTGTATGCAAGAACTGCTGAATGTTCCTTCTGGGTACTAGAGATAGTTTAAAAGTATATTTCAATTTAATTATTTTATTAGTAAACTTCAAATGTTATCTGCTTTAGAAAATTTATTTTAAAGATTTTTTTACTACAGGAACTTTTGAAAGCTGGTTGTGTTTATCAAGAGAGGCTTGGTTTTGAAAGACCCGGTTGGTTTTCACCTACTGGTTCTTCTCCAGTAAGTGTTCTTTTGTTTTTTCTTTGTAATTTACCTTTAAAATTTTGAATAAATTTAAAAAAAAATGTTTAAATAATTTAAAATGCAACCCACTTGAATATGCTTCTGGATATGGTTCTTTTGATTATTATTGAACATAAATATATATTGAAACTTTGTTTATAGATTTAGATGATTGTTTGTGTACTGAGTAAAACATATAGCTGAAGCAAGATAGCATAAAATATTTTATAAATGTATTAAAAAGTTTAGTGCATACCAGATGATATTTTATGGCAGAGAAAATTATGAAACATTTTTACTGTGATAATAGCTAAAAAAGTGAGTTGAAAATAATTGCAAACTTTTTAATAATTCAGTTTAATAATGTCCTCTTCAGCTTTTCTTATTCTCTAGCATTATACATTAACAAAAGTTATATTAAAAAAAAAAAAAAAACCATATTATTTCATGATGTTATTGACAAAGTTTACATCCTTTTTTAATAAAAAAATGTACTAATAAGAATTATTTCAAATAAGCTTTGATTTGATTGTGAAAAAAATTAATTTGTGTGTATATATATATATATATATATATATATATATATATATATATATATATATATATGTGTGTGTGTGTGTATATATGTATGTGTGTGTGTATGTTTATTTATTGAAACTTTTATATGTACATTTATGTTAAGTAATATATTAATATGAATGTTGATTAATACATTTTATTTTAAGTTATTTATGAAATTTTATGGCATGATTTTATGCATTTCATCCTTAAAAGGACAAATGATTTTCTGATTTTTCAGGTTTTAGAATATGATTACTATGGCAGTTATGGTAATAAAGGACATACAAATTATGTATATGTTCAGAGGCTGAATGAAGATTACACATTTAAATTTCCAAAACACCATGATATTGTAAGTAAACTTTTAAGTGAAGATTTAAATTTTCATCTCATGTCATAATGGGCTAAGGTTTTATGGCTATACCATGTTGAGAAGCCTGTAACTAGGGCAAAACTGAGGTCCATGGCTATTGAGTACACTGGAGATGGCATAGTAAATCACACTTTGCCCCACTGTAGCATAGTAAATCTTTGCATGAGAGATGCTTCTTATTAGGATATTTTCCATGCATTTTTAACTTTTGAGGGATTTTATTAGCTAGTAATACTTATGTATTATTTTTAGTACTTGTAAGTCTGTGCCTCATAAAAAAGGGTATTTATTTAATTTAATACAAATAAATATAATCTGATACAATTTATTATACTATATGTGATACTCAATGTAATATAGCACTGTAATTGGTGCCTAGTTTTACTCCATTGTTACATGTGAATTCCTATCATTTTTTAACCTCTGTTGGAAATTTAATGCAATGGCAGGAAATATATCTGGCACATAAATATTTTGTTCACTTGTAAATGTCTGTAAAAACAGTTTAATAATTTTTTAATGCCCCCAAAAATACATTGTGATAAAAATAAGTGTTTTTTCATAAAAATTTTAAAATAAAGATTATTAGGTGTTTTATTTCAGCTTATGTAAAAAATATTTAATAAGCAGTAATACTGATTAAAATATAAACACTAGTGATAAAATTTCGTATGTTTCAAGCATGAGATGTTTTTGATATTTAGAAGTTGCTTTATTTAAGTTTTCTGTGAATGAAAAATTAATGCATGTGCATTAAAAAGATAAATAAAAGTAATAAAATTTCTCACCAAACTTTTTATCATTTCAGTAACTTAACATAACTTACTCTTTACATTTAATTTTTACTTTAAATATTAATTCAAATGTGCTACACAAAAACTAAGAAGCAAAGGTTTTTATCTTTTTGGCTATCCTTTTCTATATGGAATTCTAATTTATGTCAAATGTTCATGATAGAAATTTCATGTATGTTGTACTAAAATTGAAATTCATCTAATATTCTACCTAAAATTACAGGCATTCTTGTTTTCAAGAATGCTGGGTGTCTTAGCTAACATCTTTTCAAAACTTATTTTTTCTGAGTTTAATTTTATCAATTGATTACTCCCCAGCAAAAATAAAGCTAAACTTGCAGATCATAATATTAGTAATGTAACTTTTATAGTTTTTGCTTTCTTAAGTCCATTATTTACTTAACTTTGCATTTATTGAATTCTACATTATTATCTTCTGATGTAAAAAATTTGTGCTTTACATTGTGATGTTATTTTCCATTTGATCTTCCTCTAAGATTGGTGCAGAATGCTTAGGCTGCAGAAGAAATGTTGCAGTATTCAACATGTCCTATTTTGGAAAGTATTTTCTTACTGGACCTGATGCTCAGAAAGCAGTCAACTGGATTTTTACAAATGATGTTGATAAACCTCCTGGTATGTGACCTCATGTTATTTTCCAAACCTTCATACTTTAAACTTAGGGTTGCAGGTACTCATCATATTAAATCTGGTAAGTCCTAGTGAATATCTGTAGAAAAGTTTACCTCAGATAGTCAATATATGTTTAACCTTTTCCATACGGGGTGGGATATATTGCATCTCAAGAATGAATATATATATATATATATATATATATATATAACCCACTTAATAGCCATTCTTACAAAGGGAGTATGAAATTTCTCAAATAAAGAGGGAACTGGGAAAATGGGCCCCGTAAGCTAAATGTTAAGAATATCAGCCATAACTTATACCCATTGTTAGTCAAGAAATTCTACTCATTTTTATATTTTTTAGTTTTAGAAGTCTCTAAAAAGGGAATTATTTCCTGTGGAAGCTTAAAATATCAACTTTTATCTAACTGATTTAAGTTTAAAAATTTTTTTGCAACTTTTTTTTAAAATAATGAAAAGAAAAAGGCCTTATTTTACAGCTGTTTTTTACAGAATTTCTAAAACACATCTTGAAATTATTGACACCTTTTTCTCATAGAAAAAGGTGTATGGGTAAAATTAACATGGGTAAAATTAACACTGGGTAAAATTAACATAGTATTTTACCCAATGGAAAGTTTTTTTGTCTGCCTTTAGGGCCTGCTTCAGCTAATTTCATAGATCTGATACCCATTATAAATGAGGGGAAATTTCTATATTTTTAATTGATGATTATCAAAGTATCTTGCTGCATTTGTTTTTTGCCTGTAAATTGATATTTAACTGTACAGTGTATGATTTTGTAGACTTTAAAAAATTTGATAGTTAATTTTTACATTTCTTTAATGCAATTGACATGTCTTTATATAAAATTAAACTCATTGCTTGGGAAAAATAATTAAATTTTAAGAACATGCACACTACATTTAAAATCTAGTTTTTAATTTTAAAATATTTCATTTGTTAATGAGGCTGTAGGAAATATTAAAAAAATACTTTGGGTTCCAAGATCTGTGAGGCCAGCTGCAGGAACACTTTTAAATGTTCAATGCAAAATAAATAAATATAGCTTTTTGCAATAGATGGCAGCACCAATTTACACTTTTCAAGGATGAGAGCAAAATCATGGCAGAAAATTTCAAAACTGTCAGTTAAGACAACATATTTAATGCTATCACCTCTATTCATGCTATTTTTTAATGTAAATAGAGTTTGAGTAATCTAGTTTCTCAATGTTATAGGTATGAAATAATGGAAAAAATATTCATAATACCACATGTTTCTTTTTTGTGTGTGTCCCAATTCAAAATTTTCTCTCAGATTAGAAATTTTTTTTTTTTTTCTTTTTTCTCGTTAAGTTTTTATCTGAAAATTTGGGGTACTAATTTTTAACTTTTTCAGGATTCTAGCAATATTAATATACATATTTGTGTGTGTAAAGCATTTTTTTTGTCATATTAAAGTTCTGAATTTACTCAAGGTCTGTGATTAAAAAATTAACATATGGACCAAAAGCATTTAATTAAATTTTTTTTCTAAAAAATTATTGAGTTATTGAATACAAATTTTTAATTTTCTCAATTTGTCAGATTTTGGGGAAAACAAGTAGAATTTTTATGATACTTGTTTATTTAAAAAGAAGAAAATTCCTTATTTTCCTCTAGATTCTTGTAAGGTCTCATTTCAGTAGAATATTTCTCTTAACTTAAATGATATTTAAATTGATTGGGATTCTAATAAGTTTTTCTATTTTTGATTGTATGTAGTATTTCATGAATATATTATTATTCTAAACAGCCTGGATAGCCAACTTATTAACTGCACTCATTGACTTTCACACTCTAAAAGACCTCTGCAACTACTTTCAAGAGCTAAAAATAGTGGAGGTGATTGAAATTATACAAGGTTATGTCTCCTCATAGCAAGCTTTAAATTTTATGTATTAACTTCAAATGCAAATTGACATGAAATAGCTTGCAAATACATACTTATTGAATTCTTTTTTTTTCTTTTAATATTAAGAAAAAATCTTTTAGTTTTTAAAAATGTGATTTTAATATAATATTTATTTCTAAACAAAATATTTTGATTAATTTCTGGTTTTAGAATGAACTTTGTTATTAAAGAAACAGCAAGTATCCAATATTTTCATCAGTCATTTCTAAAAAGTCCTTAGTATAACAACTTTATCCTTGTGTTGCAGAGATTAGTATACTTATCTCATATGTGTTTTTGCTGTTATGGTATTGTTAATCTTACCTTTCATATGTATGTTGAATAGATTTTTTTAAATTTTACAGGATCTACTACATATAC
>OU015500.1:59343529-59356029 GCA_907164885.2 Dolomedes plantarius
TTTTTTAAAAAAACCTCTCGTATAACCGAAGTCTGTGCTTGACTTTGTAACTAAAAAAAGACATTTTACCTTGCATGTAACGCGAATACGACCTTTTCCACCCTCTTTCCTGCTTTTAAAATATCCTTCCTATGGCACGTCACCCTAATTGCGGATTCTCACCCTTCCCCTTCATGTCTTTTTTTTTTTTTTAATATTTTGTTTCTGAAAAGCAGGTGCATTACCGAAATCATTTTCAGACCTGATTATGGAACTAAAAGGATATTTTGACATTAATTTTGGTATTCTTAAATCACAATAGTTTTGAGTTGTCCGCAAGTATATCAGTTTTCCTAAATTGAAGCACCACCTCTACAAGGTCCCATAATACCTTTTAACGAGTCTTTATTAGACTCAATAAAGCACATTCGTTTAGCTTTAGTTTTATGTATCTCGATTCAAGTTTTTATTGTGTACAAAACACTAATTCGTTATAGATCAGGTGTGTCCAACCCGCGACCCTGAACAACCACTAGTTCGTTTAGCTTTAGTTCAAATAAAAAAATTCAAATAAAAAAATTTAGGCCTCTTAACATTTCATCCAGAGCGATGCATTACGTTACTACGTTGGCTCCGAGATTGTTGACATAACCTGTGATTGGTTTGACGTATCACGTGATCAATCATTGTATTGGGCTCTGTGATTGGTTAAAATTTTCAACGCTGACGCTATGTAACGATCTGGATTCAGTGTTAATAGGCCGTAATGCGGCATACAGGATCGTAAACTTTATAAGACCTAATTTGCCAGAGAAAAATATCCCTCTCTTCACAATCATGCCTTCATCATGTTACCGGTTTTTGGCATTACGTACGTTTGTGAACAATTCTTTTCAGAGATGAAGCCCTCGAAGGGTAAAATTAGGTTAAAATGAAATTCTTTTGAGCATTTTAAGAACTCAAAAACTACTTCCAGATTGAACGATACAATGATGCATTAGTTTCAAGAAAAACGGTGTCAAACATCCCATTATTTCTATGTTTATTCTACCCTCTTTTTTTTATTACTATAATAAAAAAGTATTAAAAAATAGAGGTTTTGTTACTTACATAATTTTCTATGCGAACCAATTCCTCTTCATTCAATGCGGCGCAGTCAAGCCAGAAGGTTAGACACCGATGTTATAAATACTACGTGAATCGACCAGTCCTGCATCCTCGATTTGTAACGTCTGTCTGTAAACTTTGCTTAAGGATGGTCATAATTCATTGTTCAATCAGTATATATTTCTTGTGATATCATTATTTTTTCGATTTACACCACGCAGAATTCTTGAAATCGTAAATTGGTTATTGTATTCAGCACTTTATAACATTTGTTTAATCGAGCACATTGTGTGTTATCTGCTGCGCTTAATGAGAGCAAGTGAGAAAAATCAGTCGTTCGTGATATAACTCAATTAACTTGCTATAAGAATATATATAAACTAATTTTTTTCATGTTTTAGATACGTACGTAACTGAAATGCATTTCAGGCATGTACGCTTTTTTTACTTTTATGGCCTCATGTTATCTATTCAAATAAAAAAATTTAGCTGCTCATTCAGTTTATTTTTCGCTGTTAATTAATCTATTCAGTTGCTTTATTATTACTATTTTTTTCATTTCCAGTATATGATAGCTCATATCCAGGACTAGATCTTCAGTTTTAACTTTCACTTTCAGCTTTCTCAACTTATAACTTTTGCACAGTTGTATAGTCTTCGTCATAATTTATTATATTGGATATAGTCCAACATTAACAACCTTCATCTGTATTTATTTTCACAGTATATTTTCTGTAGAGCTTTGCACACTCCTTGTCAATGTGACAAGGCATTGATTCTGTTCACTTAGAGAGTATTTTTAGGAATCCTTGATTCCTCGTTCTTCTTTTTCTAATTTTTACTTCTGCAGATTACGTATAGTGAGAGATATATATACTAAAATCTCGTGGAATATTGATCGATCGTTCTCGAATCATCGTTTTCCCGTATGTGTCGTTTATTTCACCCAAACCCGACGATCCTACTGCTTTGTTATGTTTCCACATCTATCGTTTTTCCGCATTTATCGTTCAGTTCAGTCTGTCCCTTGAAAAACGATAGATCGAGATTCCACTGTATATGTAGTATATCTCCTGAAACGTGATTTTGTTTCATATGTTCTTGCTATGACTAGTGTTCATGATTTTCCATTAAATGAAGCATCTGTTCATCGATAGCAATCTAGAGTGCTAGACTTTAGTATTCTTTAGAGACACTAAGTTTTGCTACTTTTTGAAATGCCTGTTTTTCTAAATTATAATGGCACTAAATTGCATTTGTATTATACATTCATATATGTTTGTTTGTGTGCTTATCATTCATTACAATAATAAAATTTAACTAGGAAACTGACGTAATGTCTCTATCTTTCTCTGATTCCCCTTTGCCTTTAGATTTGTTTAGTACGGGGTACCCTAAATCTGGAAGTAGGTAGAAATTGTAATAGAATTTTTATCGTTCTCCTACAACCCTCATTTATAACTACTGCAAACTGAAAAATAGTGTGGCTTTGATTTTTTTGTATTTTTTTGTCATCTTTGAGTTTTTGTTCTTCTTTTCACGCGTGTTTCTCTGAAATATCGATATATGAATTAAAATAACTTCGTTTTCACACCATTTAGCTTTTTTAATAGTATTTTTTAAAGTTATGGTAAACTTTCTATCACTTATATTTTTCACTTTTGTTACTTTAAGGGAATAATATACGGATTTTAAAAAATATATTTTTTCTAATCGCGGTTCCCCCCCCCCCCCCTGAAATTCCAGGGTTATATTGTTTGCGAAATAACTGCCCAAATTAATCTAAATATTTCGTTGTAAATCCCAGGAACATTGTTAGTACAGATTTGTTCAAATACTTCTTTGTTATATAAATATATTTTTCGTTAATTTAAGTAAAAGAAATGGTATATTGGTTTGTGTATAAGCTGTAACAAGGTTTTTTTTTTCTTTCTTTTAAATTCCACTTCGAAATATTTCGGGACATTATATTTATTAAAACTTTAAAAAAATGAAAATTAAATAAATTTTTAAAAAATTAAACCCGCATTTCGCTATTTTGAATTCGTACCAAGGTTTTACTGATTTCATTCGTTATTTCTATCTTTTGTTTTTTTAAACCCTGCCATAGCATTGTCTTTATTACTTCTATGAAACTTCGAGGAACTTGAAAAAGGCAGAAATGCAAGTCTGTCTAACGGACAATAATTGCACCTTAACTCCAAAAATAATATAAACGATTCTCCGTTGTTGTATTAGAAATGAAAACTTTCATTCATATACAAATGAATTCGTACCGCTGTGTCAGAAACCCTATTTACTTACAAGATATAGTTGTTGAGCACGTGATTTATTTTAAAATGAAATTTCCGTTTCTATTTTTAATGCATCTTTTTTTTTTTTATCCATGATTTTTTATTTATTTTTTTTCATCATTCCTTCGCCATCTGGAGAGTTGTCCGAACTATTTGCAATGGTGGGGTCAGTGTGCAATCCAAATAAGAACCCGTCCTTCGAGTCGAGTCCAGCAGAGATCGTGATATCCGGGATCGAACACCACAAACGGACCCTTCCAGCTACTCACGGTGGCCCCGTTCATCATCCCTTTGGATGCTGCTTTGGTTTCTTCTTGGAAGATTCGGACTCTTTCGCAAAACTGCGGGTCATCCTAATTTTTTTTTCTTTTCTCCTTCTTTTACTTGTTTACTTTTTGGGGAAGTCGTGATCCATTTCTTTTTGCGCTCCTTGCTTTTTATTTGTTGATTTTAAAAGCAGGATGCTGCTGTTTAAGTTGGCTACTTGTATGGAAGAGGGGAAAAATGTAGTTTTGGCTTCCTGTTTTTCGCGCGTAGAATTTTTTGTAATGAATATTTGATCGTTTTGTATGAAATGAAATGAAAACTAAATGAAATTATCAGCCGTGGAAAAGCACTGCCTAATTTTTTTTTCTTTTCACTCATATATATAGACAGGAAATTTTCACGAAGAATTTTCTCGAAGTGCTTGAATTTATGTTAAATGTAGCAGACTATACGCAAAATCTCTGTCGCTTGGAGCCAGATCTGTCAACTCTGTCATCCAAAAAATGTCTTATATTATTGTATATTTCCGTAAAATTATTAAATATGTTTACAAAAATATTAATTATGTATTTACCACACACATACACATATATGCGTATGTACATACTTATATACATGCATATGTAGACCATATATAAAGTATAAATGAAGAGTTTAAAAATTGCTATAATTTTATGATTATTTTTTCCTAGGGTCAATAAATTATGACTCTTACTGCTGTTTATTAGTTAATGTCTAGTAAATAATCACTAATCGTTGATATGAAGGAAATCTGCCCAAATATTTCTTTTATAGACTAGAGTTTTCTCTCTCTCTCTCTCTCTCTCTCTCTCTCTCTCTATATATATATATATATATATATATATATATATATATATATATATATATATATATATATATATATATATATATATATATATATATATATATAAATAATAGGCGACTTATATTAAGAGAAAATTAAATATGATGTAATCGCTTTTATTAAATATTTCTTACTGATTATTTATGTAGAATCTAATTTTTACATCTGCAAAATAGTTTTTTAACGTAGGATTACGTTCCTCCATAACGGTCCTTCGGAGAGCAAAATTTCAGACGCTAAAACCGCCCGTCCATCCATCCGTCCTCGCGAGTTATAATTTTGTCTGTATCGCTTCGACAAGCAGTAAACTGTTAAAGAGAAAAGTACCGAAATACGTTAAAATTTTTACATCTATATACATACGTAGATATATATAGATACATATATACATAACACATACAAAAGGGGTAAACAACGATAAGTAATTCTACGTTAATAACCCGTGGTAGCTTCGGTGGAAGAGACTACCTGAATTGATTTTTTTTTTTTTTTTTTTTTTTTTTTTTTTTTTTTTTTTTAAACCAATCGAAAGAGGTTTAAATGTTTATTTTATGAGGAAAGGAATGTGCTTAAGAATTCACCCCATCTTTTTAAATTTTTCCAAAATTTAGGACAAAAGAAAATACTCCCGCCTTTAACTCCAAAAAAATAGTCGTTTCACCCTAAAAATATTGCAATTATTGTCAGAGGTTTGACTTTCATTCATTGTGTCCTTATTTCATTTGTTTTCAAGGTGAGTACGGTTTTGGAATAGTAATTCAGGATAAACTAGCCGCTCACTTGCCAAATCGAGTAAGTCCATAAAACAAAAAGTAGAGAAAATTGATAAAATAATAGACAGTTTTTTAAAATTCCTTTGAAAATATAAATTCAAATAAACATTGTAGAATGTATTATTTCAGATGTAGCTTTTAACTGACGACACATAAAATAAGATAGAATATCCTTTGAGTAACCGTTATTATTATTACAATTCTTTCGTGACTAAAGGACTTAATCGAAAAAAAAAACATCAGATTCAGTCTTCAAAGTACTTTTATTTTTACGGGAAAAAAACTTCAATGTCATACATTTTATATTAAAGATTTTTCGTAAAAATAAATAACTCTTCTATTTGTGTTACAATTATTAACTATTAGTTTGTTAAAATTGGTTTATCAGCAACATAAATGACGCTTTCTTCGTCAGCTATATCTGAGTTCCCGTCATGTCGATATGTTAAGTTTTTATAATAATCATATTTAATAGGAGGAATGAATTTCAACAGGTCCGTCATATCTTTCCTATTTTCTCTTGTCACAGTTCCACCTGCAGGATATAACGAAGACTGGTCTACATTTTTCAGACCTAGTGGTCTACTTACTACAAAGTTTCTTATATTAATGGCATTCAGTTCTGGATCGTCGAGAAAGTATTTGAATAGTACGACGTGGGGTTTTTATCTTTCTAATTTTTTTTTCTCTTAACTGATTAACTGGTTTGCTTTTAACGTAGGATTCCGTTCCTCCATAATGGTCCTCCGGAAAACAAAATTTCACACGCTAAAACCGTCCGTCGTCGCGAGTTATAATTTTGGCAGCGTGCCAAACCCAGTCTGTATCGCTTGGTCAAGCAGTAGACAGTTAAACAGAAAAGTACCAAAATGCGTCAGAATTTTGACTGAGTGACACACATATATATATATATATATATATATATATATATATATATATATATATATATATGATAGATAGATAGATAGACAGATACATATATACACATAACACATACATACATACAAAAGAGGTAAGCAACGATAAGTAATCCTACGTTGATAACCCGCGGTAGTTTCGTAAGAAGAAACTACCTGATTTATATCCCGTGTGTATCATTTATTTCACCCAGTCCCGAATAAATTACATAGAAAACAAGCAAAAAAGTCCGCATGGATCGTTCCTCGATCCATCGTTTTCCCGCAATATTCGTTCAGAATATCGCAACTTTACATTAATTTATCGGATCGATCGTTTTGATCGAACTGAACCTGAAATATAAATGTCTGGATTGAGCTAGAATGACGCTCTACTTAAACAATGAGCAGAACATTTGAGATGCACGGTCTCAGATTTTTGTTTTCTCTTGTTTAGCCTGGTTTCGCTTTATTGTACCACTCCCATTATTTGTTCATCGTTGGTGTTCCTTAATTCTTTAGCCCCTGGAGTACCCTATTTTCGGCAATTCATTCCAAATTCACCGACTATTCAACATTTCTGTTCTTAAACACCAAACAATTTACTGTTATCATCAGGTACTTGATTCAGCGTTTGAATTTCGTTATTTCAACGATTTACATTATAGTATGGAATTAATCGGATGAGCTTCTGAAATAAATTACTTTTTACTCGATGGCCAAAAAAAATTTTTTTTGCCATTTGGGGATGTTAATCCTTATTATTCGAGAAATTACTTATTAATATAAAAAGTTTGGAGTCAAGTGCTTTGACACTAAAATTTCAAAAAGTAGACTTAATCGATTTGGTTGATAATATGGCTCAGATATGGAAACAATGAAGTCTTGAAAATTTCATTGATCACTATGCTGGTGTAACGTGTTTTTGTCCAGAGTGGTAGTGGAATCCAAGACACGCCTCATTACGAACCTATTCCACTATTGTCAGGAAGTCTAATTTGCAATCACCCTTTTCACATTATGACTTTTTATTTAGTCCATTGACTTATTATTTTTTTTCTTTTTCCTACCATTCTCGGTTTTCACTCACCAATTTTTCACCTATTTACTTAATTAGGCTTATTAGGTTTCATTTCCACCATGGTGAATTTCTGCTTGGACTTATCTGGCTGCTCGAACCTATCAGGAGATGTCCGCTCTCTCATTTCAGTTACCCTGGCGGTTTTAGGAAATTTCATTTCTGTTTTTTTTTTTTTTTTAATACCTGACACTGGTTTTAGAAAAAGATCGCCTTCCTTTCCAAATCGCGTTCATCCTCCCATTGTTCCGAATTTTTCATTCATTTAATATTATTATTATAATGAAACTCATTTTCGTTGTACCCTTTCATCTGTTATATTTTTTTTCTTTCGTTTAATATTTTTTTGTTTATTATGAAACTGTTTTTCGTTTGATCCCTTTCATCTGTTTTATGTTTTTATTCTTTGCTTTACTTCCTGTTGTGTATTCATTATGAAAATTTTTGTCTGGTTTTTGTAACCGCATATTGCATGTTGTAATTCAATATCGGGAGAGCTGACGACACCATGCGTATACTATTTCCTCCACCCTCTCTTCCCAGTGATTTAATTTTAATCAGTTCGTATGTCTCTCTCTAATATATATCCTGTATCGTAAGCAGTAATCGCAAACAAATTAAATACGAGCTTATTCTCAGAAAAGGCTTATCACCGCGTTAAAGAAATACATCCATAACGAACTTATAAACCACTTGGCGATTTAAATTGCTTCAAATAAGCTAATATTATATTTTATTTATTTAATTTTTATTTTTCTCTCTTAAGTCATCTTATATTTTAACATTTACTGCTTGGTTGTGGGTCATGTAAGTGTATGCTTGACATTTAGCTGTACTCTAAGTTCCTCCCGCAGCGAAAAGTCTGGTATATTTTACAGTTTAAAAATGCTGGTACTGAAACAATAAATGACAGTCAGAAGTTGTGCATGCTTTATGTACAACATTGTTACCTTTGCAGTTAACTGCGACATCTGGGGTGCCTACATCACTGCATACTTCGCAGTGACTTTAGCCATGGTGTGACAGTACATTACTTTTATGTTGCAGTTTTGTTGTAGTTAGGTAGAAAAGCCCTAATTTTAGGCCCCTTTTTGTGACGTCATACTGTGACGCCAGCATGTCCTTGCTCTTTGTCAACGCTATATGACAAACATAAACGGTACTTGTTTTCGGTGTAAATGATGTGTGTTGTAACGGGCTTATGTAAACTCTGAGATATTACAAAGAAGTTTCACATTTTGGTAAAAAGATAATCTAAATATAGTTTGGCATTTTCGCCACTCTTTTGATGTGACATTGTTGATTTGCTACAACATCACATCAATGTTTCTGCCAACATCTTTTGCTGTTCTCTCTCAGTTAGCTCCTAAATACGTTGGAGACAAGGAATTTCCTTAAGCTTTAAACGACTTCTCTCGCATGTGCTTTTTCGTCAGTATGCGTCAGATTTTTAAAAATTTAACTTTGTATTTTGTGTGTGACATACATTTATAGTTGCCTGTGTATAATCTTTATTCAAATGTGTGGATAATGTACTACACCTCTGTAGACTCTTTCAGTAAATCTTGTCAATATCACTTCATACATATTTTGAGTAAAATAAGAAATAAAATAAAACTGGATGAACTTGCCGAAGTGCAAGATTAAGCTTGTCATCGCATCAGTATCTATCTATGTATAGCCTAAAGACACAGACGACCCTTATTGCTCGAGGCGCCAGAGTATCGTGTCCGCGAGGTAAAAAGCTAGCATTAAAAAATAAACAAGATTTATTTCTTCGATACCTTATCTTAATGGTGTGGATACACAATCAAGAGCGTAAAAAAAAATAAAATAAAACCAAATTAGTATTAGCTAGGAACTGTTGACGTGTCACTTCGGCTCTTTATCTTAAAACGTAATATAGAATTCGAGTGTTGGGAAACCTTTATGGTGAAACGATCCTATCCTTCGTAAGTCTTTTTGACAGTGAGTTTCTTAATTTTCGTTTCCCAAACGTTTGTAATGAAGCTGAGCTTGTGGTTGAAAATATTTAATCTCCTCAAAATAATTGAGTTTTCTCCCCCTCGAGATATTGCCCATAAATCTTAAGAAATCGAAACAGACCATTTTTAAACATTTCTCTTTATCTTACCTTGTTTAACCTGTCAGAGCTAAAGTAGTTAATTGTTTGAATGTCTCTCTAAAAAAAATCTATTTCTCTATCATTAAATTTATTTTATTTAGATTTTAATAATTGTTCCTTCTTCAATCGTTGGCAAATTTACGATTGGAAACAGTCGGCAGAAGAATGAAAAAAATTTCCGGAAAACATTTATGCTTTGCTGTCACGAGCTTGTCATTAAAGTTTCTTATTTCTAAAACTTTTTTTATTCGTTCAATTCAACTCAAATTAAATAGCCCGTTATTTGGTATTCAGCTTGTACACCTAAAGAATCAATCACCTTGATTGTTTGAGTATTCGGTATTTATTTTGAATTATAATAATAAAAAGTTTTTAATGGATCTTTAGCTTTCCAGTTAAAATGGTCATCCTTACATTTGATAATTTAATATCATTAAGATTGGAGATTCAGAAAAGAAAAACGAGGAATTTTAGGAAAAAAATATGCGGTTCCTTTAGTAAATAAAGAGATGTTTAGTCATAAATGTTTAGCACACTTATCTGTTCATGAAATTTAACCCTCCTCAAACTAAATGTTTATTAAATATAAAAAGTTTGATTTCTTTTAGCTAATAAGTTTTAAGTCATTTCAGAAATTCGATTTTCAGCTTAACTTTTTACATAAATAAAAAAGTTGCCATTGGATATAACAAAACTTTTTTAAGATTATTAAACATTTTTCAAGCCTTAACTATTTTCACAAAGTAAGGTAAAATAATACTTTCTATTTTAGACGCAAGTTATACCATTTTATATGAAACTACAACAATTTATTAAAATGAATTTAATGCGCTAAAAGATGATTTGTAACTCTGTCGTTAATATTATTTCAAGTAGAAATTTAAGCAGAACATTTCTAACAATTTCTACAGAAAAAAAAAAAAACATTTGTAAAAGCTTAACCATAAAGTTTTTAAAATTTCGCTCTTGGGAATTGGGCTCGGGGATTTCATTTGTATCTCTGAGAACTTGGCCTTAACACTCGAAATGTCTTGCAGGAAATCGTCATGGGCGTGACTTCTATGTGTCGAGAAAAGTAACTTATGTTGTCGATATGTTCGCTTGTGATTTTAACTCTGTAAAATATGAGAAATCAAACTAGTGAGGTGTCAGTAAAAATCAAGATTCAAAATATAAAGTTTTACATTCAGTGCTGCCTTGCAGTGCACGCTGCACTTTTCTTGAACCATCCAGAAAACCGAAGAGTGCTTAGCAAGACAGTAATGTTTTCACCCGAAGACTCCAAAATGAGAATTACTGACTGATTTCATTCATCTGTCGGGAATGTTGCCCATAGGTTTACCCAGACTAACTTTTATTAATTTAGAGGACGTAAATTAAAATTCCTCCCGTCGAATATAAAGCTACGAGGTAAAATATATTTTGATATCTTTGCCGTTGTACGCATTTTTTACTGTGGGTCAAAATATGCCCAAATATCAATCATGTTATTTACTGGTATTACTTAACATTTAAACTATGTTGAAGTAAAAACCCACATGAGGGAACAAAATTGGATTCGAGAGGAGGACGTAAAAAGGGCAAAAACTTCTTAAAATGTTAAGTTATGACAAAATCTGGTTATGAAAGCAAGATATTTACGTACTTCCATGTACTGTATCCAATGGTATCATTCCTCAAGACTACTTGATTACGAGTTATATATACACACATATATATATATATATATATATATATATATATATATATATATATATATATATATGAGAGAGAGAGAGAGATATAATGTGTGTGTGTGTTTGTTTATATATCCATGTAAATGTTTATCAAGATACATACCAGGGTGCGTTTTTCATAAAAAATGCATCTTCCTGAAACAATTCTTCAATAACATTGACGTTGTTGAAAACGAGATGTTATTATTTATCATAATTCTTTCATTTTTTTTCTTTTTGTATAAGATTTCTGTTTGGCTTTTTTTTATTTTTTATTTGGTATTTATTCCACCTGAGAGGTATGTGAGTACTCCTATCTATGGAAATATTTGCATTAGGTTTCATATCTGACAGCTTTATACTTCGATAATTTGATGGTATGGTACTGGGTTTTATTTCCAGCTTGTGATGCTTCTCTATATACTGCGCGAGCTGTGTATGTATATTCATTCAGTCTAGACTTAGGTTTCCAGACTATTTTGTGACTTCGATGTAATTAAAACCTAATAGCGAGAAATGTGTGGCAATTATGGACTTCCTTGCCTGTACATATTAGCGATTCTGCATCATTTCGGGAGGAACCCCTAGTTTACGAGGTTTCACTGCGAACGCCACCGATACTTTTAATTAGAGCGCTGCATGTTTATAGGTGTGATTATCCCTCCTTCCTGTGCGAGACATGCGAATGCAGGTGGTTTGCTCCTTTCGCCAATTCCGAAGATGTCTTCACTTCGAGGAGACTACTACTTCCCCAGTTACGAAGCAAATAATCAAAAGAGCAGACTCCGGAGAAGGGACTGGGTCAAAGGTGACCTGTCGCTGTGAGTCGCGGAGGGGTCATGGTCCCAGGTTTCGCTCTTCCCACCACAGGCGCCGTGACACTTCCCCGTTTTCCGGCCGAGTCTCTCTCCCTTTTTGTACGCTTCGCTGGTCGCTTCACTTTCGCGGGGCTTTTCCCATCGGAGTAAAAGTGCTCCATTCATGTTTTCCAAGTCTCTGCGTCCCCCCGGAAGGAAAGAGGCCCTCTAATTGTTCCACGGGGTGTGGTTCTCGGAGAAAACCCCGTCTTGTGATGTATTAGCATAGGCGTGCGAGTTGCAGTGCGTCTTTTACGCGTAATCATCGTCTGTGTTTCTTCGTTTTTAGAAATATATTGCTGCTGTTAAAAGTTCTCAATTGCAATGCGTTAAATTTTTCCGTATTGATGGTATCTGTGCGAATGTTTTTATTAAATGACTGTAATGTTTTTTTTTTCGAACAGTATGACGCAATTTCAGAAGCAAATTGTGTAATTCTTTTATATATCTCGTAAAATTAGGAATAAAGTAAAGGGGGAAAAAAGATTTTTCTTCGATAATTTTAATTTTAGCGCCTCCATATCTTTTCTCTGCTTACAACAAA
>OU015500.1:59358529-59516029 GCA_907164885.2 Dolomedes plantarius
TAAGCTTTTTTAGTAACTTTTTTAAAGTTTGCATTTAAAATAATAATTTGAGGGTTATAAAATTTATATCACGAGAAAGATCATAAAAATTCCTTTAAAATGAGATCTTTTTCGAATCTTTACCTCCACTTTCTGATTTTTGGTGAATTTTTAAAGATTACTTTTTAGAATTTAATTTATTAAATGCTGATCACGTGATTTCTTTTTCTGGTACTTTAAAAAAATTATCGTCACGTGCATAACAACGAAATAGACAAAAAAATATTTTTTTTCTTGCTAATGCAGCAGACGATTGGACATTATCCAAAAAAATATTAAAATACAATAAAAGATATGTTCCTCAAACTGTACTATATTCTTTAGTATGTTGTATTACATTTAATTTGAATATTTTCTTCTACATTATTTTGTCTATAAAAATATCCCTTACAATTTTTTTATAAATATATTTTTTTGTTTTCTTTACATCAATTGTATACATTAATCGTCGTATTTTATATATATATATTTGGCATTAATTGCATACATTGACCGTTGTATTTAATTTGAATGTACCCCGTAGCGAAGTGCAGGTTTTCAGCTGATTTAGATAAAATTTATATACAAAATAGCTATTAATTTTTCTATACCTACAGAAGCCTTCAACCAATGGAAAATTAATTTACTTAAGCTAGTACATTATAAACTACCCAATTATAGTAATTTCATTAATAATTCCTATAAACACTTGAAAGATGCTATAACAAAATTACAAGAATATTTTATAATCACTTATGTAGATAAAGCAGCCATCAACTATGCAATTATTTGTAAAAAATATTTTGCCATAAGTTTAAAAAAACAGCTAGAAAATAGTGATCTTTTTCAGCCTTTAAAAGAAACTACTAGTATTATTATTAAGAAAATTATAGCAAAATATAAACTACTAGGTATATCATCAAACAACTATCTCTTTCCATATATTACTTTAGTTCCTAAATTTCATAAAACACCTATTGCTTTAGAGCAGTAACCTGTGGTCACAACACTTATGCTACAAAAGCAAGTGTAATATTATTAAATTACCTTAAATTAATCTATAAAAATATAACATCTGGTGTTTGTGGTATAATTGATAATAGCTTTAGTCTTAATTAGAAAACTACAAACATTAGATAATTGTAAAACAGTAGTAACTTATGATTTTAAAGATTTATTTAATAATATCAATATAATTGATTTAAATAGAATAATCATAAAGTTAGTAAAAAATAAATTCAATACTTAGGCAACGAAATTAATCTAACTCGTTTCAATAGGCTCCTAGATTTTGTAACTAAACATAATTACATAGTTCATAATAATAGTATATACTTACAGTCCAAAAGTGTACCACAAGGTGGTAATGCTTCAAGTATGCTAGCTAATTTATACTTACATTATTTTGAAATTAATAATATAGATAATAGCAATTACAATATAATTAGATATATTGATGATATAATAGTAATTAATAAAAGTAATAATCATATAGACTTTTACCCTTCTAATCTGGAACTAATTAAAAGTAGCCAAGATAATATATACCAGATGTAAACACCAGATGTAAACTTTTTAGATATTAACATTAAATTAAATTCTCAAAGCAAATTTACTTTTGACTTAGACGACAAAAGATCTGACTATGACTTTAATATTGTTAAATTTCAAAATTACCTAACCTGTTTACATAAATCTGTTTTTAATAACATTATTGTAAATCAGTTAGTTCGTATAAATAGGCTATGTTCTAAAGACAATAGGAATAAGCATATTTTAGACTTGATAGCTGTGCTAACACGTAATTATTACCCTGAAAGTCTATCCAAACGCATAATTGGTTGTTTTAGTTTTAATGAACAGTTTGTTCTGTTGCAATTAATAAGTAAATCATAAAAATAAGTAAAATTGGAAAAAATAACTACTAAAAATAAAAAATAAAAAAAATAAATTAAAATCTTAAGTAAAAATAAAAATAAGATAAAAAATAACTCTTAGTAATAATAATAAAAACTAAATTAATTATATTACACATTACTTAAATATATGTATGTGTATGTGTGTGTGTGTGTATATATATATATATATATATATATATATATATATATATATATATATATATATGTATGCTACTTCTTGTTAATAATTTCAATGTAAATCATTAAACTAAATTAGAAAATTTAGGTAAACCATCCGACATGGCATATCTCAAAACAATAAAAGAATAAACCGTTAAAGATATCCCTGAAGGGGGAAACACTACTTAGAATACTGACCAACCTATAAAAGTCGCAATCTCAAATGTATTCTCAAATGTTTGTGCGTATTGATGTATATATGTTGATTTTTTTGTCTACGAGGAACGATGTCTAGGGTTTTATAACTTCAAAAATGGAAATAATCACGCCTTGCGATAATAAAACAACATTTAATTTAAACGGACAAGAATTATAATGCTATTTAATGATCTTTCAACTTATTTGAATTCCATCTGATGTATATATTTAAGCTGAAACTGAATTCGTACTCAACGTACGAAGGAAAACAAAATTTAAATTACTGGAGAAAAATAGCTTAACGACAGTATCTCGTTCCAACAATCTCAAGATTATCATTAAAGAGAGTTGTTTCCGAATGTTTTGATCTTCAAAGATTGGCACAACTTGGCACTAGGGGGAAAAATACTTCCAGAGCAGTGGAATAAAATATTTCTTATATATATTTCTACGCAGGCAACTTATCGCTCGAAACAAAAGGCGAAGCTAGAGTTAAGAATTACTTATAAATTATGAAGGATGGAGCGTAATTGCGGGTATTTTGTCATCAATGCTTAAATCAACAACGTTTTGAAACAAGTTTGTTTAGACTTAGGTAATAAAATTTATGTAAATAAAAATAATGCAGCATTATAGTTCATTTAAAATGTTATATTTACAGTTGATATCTAAGGTACAATTGTTGTCAAAATTATAAAACGTTTAAATATTTTTTTACTATAATTTATGCTATTTTCTTAACATATATCCAGTTATTGAACAGTTATTGAAAGGAATTTAGTTTATTTGATTTGAAATAATCAATAGCTTAAAAAGGTTTATTACGAATGCATTTATTAATTTAATTATGATTATATTTTGAGTTAGTGTTTGTGTTGTACACTGAATTAAATTTACTTTTTAGGAATTTTAGGAAATCTCCCTTTTTCTCACCTTTTCAAATTGCCTCCTTATGCAAAATTTAATTAACATTGTACTGGAATGTAAGCAATATTTAAATCTAAGGCTTTCAATCATGTTGCTGATAAAGCAACCATGATAGTTGTTTTTCATATGCGCTCCTTTTACTGCTTTAACGTATTATCTATATATATAAAACAGTTCCGTAACTGACTGCCTCACTGACTGACTGACAGACATACAACGCACAGACCAAACCGCTGGACCTAAAGGGCTGAAATTTTGGCATGGCGAATCTTCTTATAGTGTAGGGGTGCACTAAGAAAGATTTTTGAAAAATTCCTAGATTTTTTTTAAATTAAATTTTTAAGCTGTTTTAGTAACTTTTTTTAAGTTTGCATTTAAAACAATAAGTTGAGGGTTATAAAATTTATATCACAAGAAAGATAATAAAACTTCCTTTAAAATGAAATCTTTTTCGAATCTTTATCTACATTTTCTGATTTTTGGTGGATTTTTAAAGATTAATTTTTAGAATTTAATTTATTAAATGCTGATCACGTGATTTCTTTTTCTGGTACTTTAAATAAATTTATCGTCACGTCCATAACAATGAAATAGGCAAAAAAATATTTTTTCCCTTGCTAATGCGGCAGACGATTGGACATCATCCAAAAAAAATATTAAAATACAGTAAAAGATAAGTTCCTCAAACTGTACGATATTAACTGTAGTATATTTTTTAGTATGTCCTATTAGATTTAATTTGAATATTTTCTTCTACGTTTTTTTGTCGTCTATAAAAATATCTCTTACAATTTTTTTTATAAATATATTTTTTTGTTTTTTTACTTCAATTGTATACATTGATCGTCGTATTTATTATACATACATATATATATATATATATATATATATATATATATATATATATATATATATATATATATATAATATATGTATATGTATGTCGTATTTATTATAAATTTATATCTATATATATATATATATTTATTTATTTATTTACTTATTTTGGCATTAATTGCATATATTGACCGTTGTATTTAATTTGAATGTACTCCGTAGCGAAGTGCGGGTTTTCAGCTATTACTAATATAATTATAAAACTTAAGAAATTAAGATTTAGAGGCTGATTACTGTTTACTTAAGGTATGTAAGATTTTGGACAAAATGTTAGATATATATGTCGGGTTTGTTTGTTTTTTAAATTTATTATGATAAAATTATATATACGCTCATGGACCAAAAAAATTAGCGCACCAAGAAATAATTTCGGGATCGTAACGAAACTTGCAATGAAGGTACATGTCGGGGAGATATGCAAAGGATTAGAAATGCAGCGTGATTGCGCATTACGTATAGCCGGTAGAGGGCGTTGAACATCGTAGTCTGTGGAGTATTGGACCCCCTCTAGCGCGAATGCACGATGCGATACGATCGGGCATTGAGTCATACAAGTTCTGTATGATGTCTTGAGGCATTTCGTTCCATATTTGCTGTAACCTTGCCTCTAGTTCGTTCAAACTCGTGGGATGCCCAACTCGTCGTCCCAAATGATCCCAGATATGCTCGATTGGAGACAAATCTGGGGATCGGGCAGGCCAAGGAAGGGTAGTAACAGTGCGGAGACAGTCTTGTGACACCCTTGCCGTATGAGGCCGAGCATTGTCTTGTTGAAAAATGGCTCCTGGGAGCCGTTGCATGAGTGGCAACACATGTGGTTGCAGGATTTCATGAACATACCGCTGGGCTGTCATGGTGCCACGGAACAATACTAGGGGTGACCGTGTATTGTAGGCAATGGCACCCCATACCATCACACCAGCTGTGGGAGCGATGTGTCGCTGTACAGCAAAGGCAGGATTGAAGCGTTCACCACGGGCTCTCCACACACGAACACGATTGTCATCACTGCCGAGATTGAATCTGGATTCGTCGCTAAAGACGACCTGGTTCCATTCCGCTGCAGTCCAGTTTCCTCGTGCGCGGCAAAACTCCAAACGGAGGCATCGATGGGTGGGCGTCAAGGGCAGCACACGTAATGGGCGCCGCGATACCAACTGTCCTTCAGCCAGGCGCCTTCGTGTGGTTCGAGAAGACACAGAGGCCCCTAGTGAAGGTGCTACCTGTGCCTGGATGGCGGCCGATGAAGCAGTTGGCTGTACGAGTGCATTTCTTACGATGTGGCGGTCTTCTCGACGACTGGTCTGTCGAGGGCGTCCTGAGCCTGGTCTTCGTGTACATGACATCTCTCGGGTCCACTGGTCCCAACACCTCCTCACAACACAATCAGAGCGGCCTAATTGACGAGCTACTCGCCTAGCTGACCACCCAGCTTACATCATCCCGACGATTCTCCCCCTCTCAAACTGCGACAACTGCTTATATTGTCTTCGAACACGGCGTAATGGCATGCCTATCTCAGCTCTTCTTTTGTAAATTATTCAGCACACTCAAACAAGCTTTGGTTACCTGTTTTATACTCCACAGAGTACGATGTTCAACGCCCTCTACCGGCTATACGTAATGCGCAATCACGCTGCATTTCTGATCATTTGCATATCTCCCCGACATGAGTAGTATAAAAATGACAGTTTTGCAACAGGATTAAGGGGAGGAGCTTAAATTGGGCGGAGCTAACTGAGTGACGTGGACCAATCAGAGTGCAGCTGGCCACCTGGCGGTCGATTTGGACCAATCAGGAGAGGGCAGCGCTGCTATCGCCCCCTAGCGGGAAAGAGTGGAACCTTGTAGTTCAGCAGAATCTTGGAGTGAGTAGGTGCTCTGCGGAGCGCCACCTATCGGTTAAATAGGGAACTAAATTTTGTACAAGGATTGGAGGTCAGGGCATATTTTTTTCAGTGCTGCCATCTGCTGGTTAAATAGGGAACTACATTTTTGGGACTTAGAAATTTTTTTAAAAGTATTTTCCATGGGAATTGAACCCGTTAAGGAAATATTACCTGACTACTTTTAGCGACGTAATACCGTTACGCTATGAATCGTCGGAAGTTCAGTGAATTATATTCTATAACAGAGAGAATATTTTTATGAAATTACTAGAATTAATTATCAAAAAATAAATATAACGTCATCTATTGTTTAAAAATGAAACTTAGAAAATTTAATACAAGGTTTTGAGTATATTTTTCAAAACTTTAAATATTTTTAGTCGAATTCTAACTTAAAATATATATTATCAACTTAGTAGTTCAAAAAAAAGGGCTTATTTTCAGGACATTAAAATTGTTTTGCTATGTTTTTTAACGTGATATATAATTTTACATAGATACATTCGCTAAATAATACAAAATAATAATAAATTTGTACATAGATAGGCTAAAACGAATATTTTTTTCTTTTACTTTAAATTTTTTTATTAGGTTTTTAAACTTAAAACATATTATCAATTTAATAGTTTGGAAAAAGTATTTATTACAGAACATTCCATACTAGTATGAAAAAAATGAGAAATATTATTTGAACATTGAAAAAAACATTGCATGAAAGCTAACAAGGGATATTTTTACACATGAAATTATTTACGACAACCGTTAAGTTTAAAATATCTTTAATTTTTCTTATGAATATTACTTTGCAGTATAATATAATTTAGATAGAGCTTTGAAACCATTGTAACATTTAGTACAGAAAAAATTATTATTATTTGATCCTACCTTGAAAAACATTCCATAAAAGCTAACAAGGATATTTTTAGACATGAAATTATTTACGATAAGCTTTAAGTTTAAAATATCTTTGATTTTTCTTAAGAATATTACTTTGCAGTATAATATAATTTAGATAGAGCTTTGAAACCATTGTAACATTTAGTATAGAAAAAATTATTGTTTGATCATACCTTGAAAAACATTCCATGAAAGCTAACAAGGGATATTTTTACACATGAAATTATTTACGACAAGCGTTAAGTTTAAAATATCTTTAATTTTTCTTAATAATATTACTTTGCAGTATAATATAATTTAGATAGAGCTTTGAAACCATTGTAACATTTAGTATAGAAAAAATTATTATTTGATCTTACCTTGAAAAACATTCCATGAAAGCTAACAAGGGATATTTTTACACATGAAATTATTTACGACACGCGTTAAGTTTAAAATATCTTTAATTTTTCTTATGAATATTACTTTGCAGTATAATATAATTTAGATAGAGCTTTGAAACCATTGTAACAATTAGTATAGAAAAAATTATTATTTGATCTAACCTTGAAAAACATTCCATGAAAGCTAACAAGGGATATTTTTAGACATGAAATTATTTACGACAAGCGTTAAGTTTAAAATATCTTTGATTTTTCTTAAGAATATAACTTTGCAGTATAATATAATTTAGATAGAGCTTTGAAACCACTGTAACATTTAGTATAGAAAAAATTATTATTTGATCTTACCTTGAAAAACATTCCATGAAAGCTAACAAGGGATATTTTTAGACATGAAATTATTTACGACAAGCGTTAAGTTTAAAATATCTTTGATTTTTCTTAAGAATATTACTTTGCAGTATAATATAATTTAGATAGAGCTTTGAAACCATTGTAAGATTTAGTATAGAAAAAATTATTGTTTGATCTTACCTTGAAAAACATTCCATGAAAACTAACAAGGGATATTTTTAGACATGAAATTATTTACGACAAGCGTTATGTTTAAAATATCTTTAATTTTTCTTATGAATATTACTTTGCAGTATAATATAATTTAAATAGAGCTTTAAAACCATTGTAACATTTAGTATAGAAAAATTATTATTTAATCTTACCTTGAAAGGCATTCCATGAAAGCTGACAAGGGATATTTTTAGACATAAAATTATTTAAACAAAGCGGGAATTCCCCAGTAGGGTTATTTTTTCCTTTTAATATTAGAAATAAAAACTGAAATATGATTCAATCTAGATAATTATTTAAATTAAATACACATACCATACCAATCCATACTATTAAATCTGCAAGAGAAGGTATCAAATTTATCTCGTGATGTTAATAGAGAAGATTCTTACATTATCTGAAATAATACAGACTTTATTATGTTTAGAAGATATTTACAAGAGTTCATTTTAGAATTAAATGAATCATGGTTTGAATCCTACAACAGTAGGGGGTATGTGCAAACATGAAGACTTTAAATTATACAATTACCATCTAGAACCTGAAACTTAAAAATATATGTACCAATTTCAGTATCTTTATATAGTTTATGTACAGTTTTGAATATATTTCAAACCTTAAACGTTTTTTCAACTTTGAAACTATATTATAAGTTAAGACGCTTACTAAAATTAAAAACATTTTATAGAGGTAAAGACTTTAAAGATAAAATTTACAAGTTTTAATCCTAAATATTATATCTTATCCAGAAATGTAGACTATTAATATATGATTTTAAACCTAACATGCTTTCAACGATTACCTAAATTGCGATATAATGTTAAATTCCACAGATATTAGTCGATTAGTAGTAAGCATTTCATTAAAGGTTAATAGAAGTATTTAATAAAGTTTTAATATTAAATGAACATCAAACATATATTAACTTAGATGTTTTAACCCCAAACAGTAATTATTAAAAATAATTATAAAATATATGATTCAAAACTTTAAAACATACTATTATATATACAATAGAAGATGTTAAATTTGTATTGAACTTAAATTATAAGATTGTTTCTACCATCGTCGCTTGATATATAACATTACAGTTTTAAATATTCTGCAAACGCTATGAAACATTTTGTATAGAAAATAATTACCATTTGATCTTACCTTTAAAATCTATAGTTTATGCACTTAATTCATATAATTTTTTACAAAAACAAGCTTTAACTGCATAAAAAGATATTATATTTGTCCCGCACATACATATAAACATTATTCCATAGAGAAGATATATTTGTCCCTCACATACATATAAACCTAAAACATATTAAAACTTACTAGTTCCCTTATAAAGGTTTCACGACTTTAAAATTTTTTTTTACTGCGTTTTAAATCTAATCTATAATTTTACATATATATAACCACTAATAAATTGTTTTACAAAGAAAAAAGCATACATCACTCCTAAAATTTTAGTTTTCTTAACAAACAAAAAAAAGCAAAACTTTGATCAAAACAAATGTTTATTATGTTAAAAAATCAATCACCTATTGATATTACTTTGAAATATTACGCAAATAATAACTTTGAATAAGTTTTACATCAGAAATTATTTTCCGACGACTGTTAAACTTAAAAATCTAATCTTAAATTTATTCATCTTTGCACACTTTACAAAGAAAAGCATACATTTTAACCAAAATTTTAGTTTTCTTAACAAAAATATCTGCAAAACTTTGAAGTAAACCCATGTTTAATACATTGAAAATCAATGATCTATTACCAACACTTTGAAATATCATGCAAATGCTAACTTAGAATAACTTCTAAATGAGTAAATTTTAAGGTTTGCCTAAACCAACCCCTACATAAGATAAGTGCGATTCAACGTTAGATAAGTACGTTTCGTCAATAGATAAGATTACTGGCACCTACTATTAGTTACACATTTTTCTAAAAATATTTTTTTTAAATTATTTTTCTAAAAAATTATTATTCAAATTAAAAGATATAAATATAATAATTAATCTTTAAATACTATATTGAACACAGAAAAAGAGTACTCACAGTTGATGAATGGACTTTAGTCTTCTAATATATCCTCATAAAAATATTTATGAATCATTTTCAAGTTGAACTTAGCGAAAAATTCACTGCTGTTATAGACACATGTGCAATAATTTTGTACAATTCAGCATATTTTTAACATAGATGTTGAAAATAGCAGCTTTGCCCACTGCACGATATTTTTCATTCTCGCTTGTGGATAAGCAACTATGCTGGCGCTGTGATAGATGGTCAATTTCGCATCCATGACATTCAAATAATTCACTGCATGCACGTATTAAACTTGTTTTTAAGACTTTGAAATAATTTTCTTTTGCAGCAAATAAGTCGCAATGATTTTTTACAACATGATCCGTTTTTATAAACTTTGTATTGTAGCATATTAGGAATGCTTTCACACAACGAACTGTTTTCAACACAACTTATAATATCGTCAGGATATTCTTCCATTTTCAATATCTGCTCTCTATTTAATTTAATAGACCAGGTTTTTAATTTGTAACCAACTCCGTTTTCATTAGCAAACATTTGTTGTAAGCAACATTGTTCGCCGACGTTTACACCTATTAGCTGGTTCTTACAGATGAATGATTTCTTTTATAAACAATTTTATATATTGAAATTTTATTCATTAGTTCCCACCATGTAGCGACAATCATCACTACTGCATTTTCGGTAGGGATATTGCTAAATACATCCGTGAAAAGATTCAAAGTCCTAGGTATGTCTTATCCAATTGCAACGTAAATCACCCCCTCCTTTATAATAAGCGCTTTTAAGAATTACCATCTTTGAAAAGGGAAATAACTGAATCACTTACGATTTGTTAGTAAATGTTGAATGATTATTTTTCGTGCAATATAATTTTTCAGGAGAGATAAAAAAAAGTTACTTCTACTTTGATATATAACATTGCAGTTTTAAATATTCTACAAACGCTATGAAACATTTTGTATAGAAATTAATTACCATTTGATCTTACCTTTAAAATCTATAGTTTATGCACTTAATACATATAATTTTTTTACAAAAAAAAAAAAAAACATGCTTTAACTGCATAAGAAGATATTATATTTGTCCCGCACATACATATAAACTTAAAGCATATTAAAACTTAATAGTTCCCTTATAAAGGTTTCAAGACTTTAAAAATTTTTTACTTTGTTTTAAATCTAATCTATAATTTTACATAGATATAACCACTAATAAATTGTTTTATATAGAAAAAGCATACATCGCACGTAAAATTTTAGTTTTCTTAACAAAAACCTTTAAAAACTTTGATCGAAACAAATGTTTATTACGTTAAAAAATCAAACACCTATTGAATAACATTGAATAAGTTTTACATTAGAAATTATTTTCCGACGACTGTTAAACAAAATTTATACTATAAGTTTAAGACACTTCCTAATACTTACAATTTTATCATTCTATAAAGATTATAATTTCTTTTAAATCGTTTTCAAATATCTATAATATGTTTTAATAATAGCACAAAACTTGAATAATTTTGAATTAATTTCATATAAATTCTCTCTCATTAAAATAACATAAAAATAAATTATATGTTTCAAAACATGCATACAACTTACGTGAGAACACTTGAAGTTAGAAGATGTGATAGCTCCTTAATTGGAACATAATTCAGAGTTCCACATAGGTTGGGATATTGCACATTCATTAGTAAGTTCCAATGCAATCAATACTTCGTTAAATTCCTCAGCAGGGATTCCAAGATCGTTAAACTTAAAAAAAGTTTAAATAAACTAATTAAGAATATTCAATTATTTTAATTATTAAAAATTATCATACTTCAAAAAGATATGACATGATTATCTTTTCATTTTAATTATATAGTTTTATTATAAAATAAACTTTTTTTAGATAAGAATGTTATATGAATATATTACTTCATTCATTAAGTATTGAATATAAGTTTAAGTTAATTTGTATTAAAAAATAATCCTAATACGTTTATGTTAAAAATAATAAGTGAGACTTAAATTTAGAATATACACCTTAGTTCTATACTAACCATATTTAAACAGAATTTAAATTGAAAGTAGAAGTTATTTATTTTTTAGACTACTGTCAGATTATGGAACCTGCATTAAAAAAAAAAAAAAAATGAATGAACACCTTGTTCCAGAAAAAGATTTGTATAAGCAAAAATTATGAAACTACAGATTTTTGCCTGCATAATTTTGCTAAAGGACCCGATAATTTTTTAAATGTATGTTATGAAAAATGCTAATTATGACTTAGATTCTAGAATTAAGTTGAATAGGTATGAACTAAAACAACTTTGTGATTATGCTTTAAACATAACACACTATGTCGAACACACAATTTTATGTCATGCTTTACCTCACATTCTACAAGAAAAAATCGTCAATTAGACCTCCAATTGTTTTAAAGAACATTACACTTCAAGTGATACTCTTGAAAATGTTTTCAGCTGTGTTAAACAAGAACTCTCCAATGTATGTCATAGACTGTTTAAACGTGAAGGTCACATTATTGAACACCCCTTCCAGTACCAGCATTTATGTGTAAAAAGCAATGCTTTAGAAAAATATAAAAGTATTCAAGATATTATTGTTAAAAATATGTGACAACTATATTTTTATGTATATACATTAACACCGAAATTTTTAAAAATCTTTGCGTCGATGATTTTAAATACTATTTCGAAAACGGAATAGTTAAAATGTAATTACTTTAGGATCATTCTAATGATTAGAAAAACTTTTATACCAAAAAAAACTAAGAAAACCTGAAAAAATATTCAACTAATTCAGTATCATTAAAAATAATCAATCTTAATACGTTTAAAATAAATAATAAGTTTACGTTAATATCCATTTATGTTCATAAATACAAGTTAAAAAATATACTAAGTTATTATCATTTATGTTTAAAACATAAATGATAAAATATAAATAAAACAATAAAATATAAATTTTTAAAAATGGTTAGAAGGTCATAAACAGAAGTACTACCTACCTACTTTTTTCAATCTCAAGCATTTAGCTTGTAGTACATTTTACGAGTTCAGAACCTGAATACCTTATCTCATCTATTTCAAAATCGCCCTGCAATAGAGTCCTGGAAAACCCCCTTTCGATTGCACTTAGGGGGTCGCATAAGTTGTGTTGAAAACAGTTCGTTGTGTGAAAGCATTCCTAATATGCTACAATACAAAGTTTATAAAAACGGATCATGTTGTAAAAAATCATTGCGACTTATTTGCTGCAAAAGAAAATTATTTCAAAGTCTTAAAAACAAGTTTAATACGTGCATGCAGTGAATTATTTGAATGTCATGGATGCGAAATTGACCATCTATCACAGCGCCAGCATAGTTGCTTATCCACAAGCGAGAATGAAAAATATCGTGCAGTGGGCAAAGCTGCTATTTTCAACATCTATGTTAAAAATATGCTGAATTGTACAAAATTATTGCACATGTGTCTATAACAGCAGTGAATTTTTCGCTAAGTTCAACTTGAAAATGATTCATAAATATTTTTATGAGGATATATTAGAAGACTAAAGTCCATTCATCAACTGTGAGTACTCTTTTTCTGTGTTCAATATAGTATTTAAAGATTAATTATTATATTTATATCTTTTAATTTGAATAATAATTTTTTAGAAAAATAATTTAAAAAAAATATTTTTAGAAAAATGTGTAACTAATAGTAGGTGCCAGTAATCTTATCTATTGACGAAACGTACTTATCTAACGTTGAATCGCACTTATCTTATGTAGGGGTTGGTTTAGGCAAACCTTAAAATTTACTCATTTAGAAGTTATTCTAAGTTAGCATTTGCATGATATTTCAAAGTGTTGGTAATAGATCATTGATTTTCAATGTATTAAACATGGGTTTACTTCAAAGTTTTGCAGATATTTTTGTTAAGAAAACTAAAATTTTGGTTAAAATGTATGCTTTTCTTTGTAAAGTGTGCAAAGATGAATAAATTTAAGATTAGATTTTTAAGTTTAACAGTCGTCGGAAAATAATTTCTGATGTAAAACTTATTCAAAGTTATTATTTGCGTAATATTTCAAAGTAATATCAATAGGTGATTGATTTTTTAACATAATAAACATTTGTTTTGATCAAAGTTTTGCTTTTTTTTGTTTGTTAAGAAAACTAAAATTTTAGGAGTGATGTATGCTTTTTTCTTTGTAAAACAATTTATTAGTGGTTATATATATGTAAAATTATAGATTAGATTTAAAACGCAGTAAAAAAAAATTTTAAAGTCGTGAAACCTTTATAAGGGAACTAGTAAGTTTTAATATGTTTTAGGTTTATATGTATGTGAGGGACAAATATATCTTCTCTATGGAATAATGTTTATATGTATGTGCGGGACAAATATAATATCTTTTTATGCAGTTAAAGCTTGTTTTTGTAAAAAATTATATGAATTAAGTGCATAAACTATAGATTTTAAAGGTAAGATCAAATGGTAATTATTTTCTATACAAAATGTTTCATAGCGTTTGCAGAATATTTAAAACTGTAATGTTATATATCAAGCGACGATGGTAGAAACAATCTTATAATTTAAGTTCAATACAAATTTAACATCTTCTATTGTATATATAATAGTATGTTTTAAAGTTTTGAATCATATATTTTATAATTATTTTTAATAATTACTGTTTGGGGTTAAAACATCTAAGTTAATATATGTTTGATGTTCATTTAATATTAAAACTTTATTAAATACTTCTATTAACCTTTAATGAAATGCTTACTACTAATCGACTAATATCTGTGGAATTTAACATTATATCGCAATTTAGGTAATCGTTGAAAGCATGTTAGGTTTAAAATCATATATTAATAGTCTACATTTCTGGATAAGATATAATATTTAGGATTAAAACTTGTAAATTTTATCTTTAAAGTCTTTACCTCTATAAAATGTTTTTAATTTTAGTAAGCGTCTTAACTTATAATATAGTTTCAAAGTTGAAAAAACGTTTAAGGTTTGAAATACATTCAAAACTGTACATAAACTATATAAACATGATCAAATTGTCGCATACATTTTTAAGTTTCAGGTTCTAGATGGTAATTGTATAATTTAAAGTCTTCAATTTATGTTTAAATGGGTTTAAAGATAATAAAGTTATTATATGTTTAAACGCTATCAAAAGTCTTTATCTCTATAAATTTTTTTTTAATTTTAGTATGACATTTTAGTATATGCATTAGAAGAAAGCATATGCTTTAGTCAAAGTAAGATATAGGTTTTAGATTTCTCAATGCATTAAGTACGCCTTTACTTTATGGTTTTCAAGTTTTGTTTATCTGTTAAAAGCATTTAAGGTTTAAAAAATACATTTAAAACAGTACATAAACTGTATAAAGATAATCAAATTGACGCATATATTTTTAAGTTTCAGGTTCTAGATGGTAATTGTATAATTTAAAGTCTTCAAGTTATGTTTAAATGGGTTTAAAGATATATCTAAATTATATTATACTTAAAATTGATATTAGCATGAAAATTAAAGATATTTTAAACTTAACGCTTGTCGTAAATAATTTCATGTCTAAAAATATCCCTTGTTAGCTTTCATGGAATGTTTTTCAAGGTAAGATCAAATAATATTTTTTTCTATACTAAATGTTACAATGGTTTCAAAGCTCTATCTAAATTATATTATACTGCAAAGTAATATTCGTAAGAAAAATCAAAGATATTTAAAACTTAACGCTTGTCGTAAATAATTTCGTGTCTAAAAATATCCCTTGTTAGCTTTCATGGAATGTTTTTCAAGGTAAGATTAAATAATAATTTTTTCTATACTAATTGTTACAATGGTTTCAAAGCTCTATCTAAATTATATTATACTGCAAAGTAATATTCTTAAAAAAAATCAAAGATATTTTAAACTTAACGGTTGTCGTAAATAATTTCATGTGTAAAAATATCCCTTGTTAGCTTTCATGGAATGTTTTTTTCAAAGTTCAAATAATATTTCTCATTTTTTTTTCATACTAGTATGGAATGTTCTGTAATAGATACTTTTTCCAAACTATTAAGTTGATAATATGTTTTAAGTTTAAAAACCTAATAAAAAAATTTAAAGTAAAAGAAAAAAAAATATTCGTTTTAGCCTATCTATGTACAAATTTATAATTATTTTGTATTATTTAGCGAATGTATCTATGTAAAATTATATATCACGTTAAAAAACATAGCAAAACAATTTTAAAGTCCTGAAAATAAGCCCATTTTTTTTAACTACTAAGTTGATAATATATTTTAAGTTAGAATTCGACTAAAAATATTTAAAGTTTTGAAAAATATACTCAAAACCTTGTATTAAATTTTCTAAGTTTCATTTTTAAACAATAGATGACGTTATATTTATTTTTGATAATTAATTCTAGTAAATTCATAAAAATATTCTCTCTGTTATAGAATATAATTCACTGAACTTCCGACGATCCATAGCGTAACGGTATTACGTCGCTAAAAGTAGTCAGGTAATATTTCCTTAACGGGTTCAATTCCCATGGAAAATACTTTTTAAAAAATTTCTAAGTCCCCAAAAATGTAGTTCCCTATTTAACCAGCAGATGGCAGCACCAGCTTAAAGCTGCTCCTTGTAAAAAATTTAGTTCCCTATTTAACCGATAGGTGGCGCTCCGCAGAGCACCTACTCACTCCAAGATTCTGCTGAACTACAAGGTTCCACTCTTTCCCGCTAGGGGGCGATAGCAGCGCTGCCCTCTCCTGATTGGTCCAAATCGACCGCCAGGTGGCCAGCTGCACTCTGATTGGTCCACGTCACTCAGTTAGCTCCGCCCACTTTAAGCTCCTCCCTCTGCTCCTGGCGCGAAACTCTCATTTTTATACTGCTAGTGGTCTGTCCGCAAGACGTCCATTGCTTTCTCCACCCTTGACGCAGAACCACAGACGTCTCCGCCGCCAATGGTGCGATGACAGAAGGATGTCAACGGCAGAATGGAATGAAATTGTCTTTACTGACGAGTCACACTTCTGTCTGCAACACCACGATGGTCGCATTCGAGTCTGGAGACACCGTGAAGAGAGGATGCTGAATAGCTGCGTTATGCACCGCCACACTGGTCCTGCATCGGGTATTATGGTATGGGGCGGTATTGGATATCACTCTCGCACACCTCTAGTACTCATGGCCGGTACTTTAAACAGCCAGCGCTACATCTCCGAGGTGTTGGAGCCAGTTGTCCTTCCTTACCTTCAGGTTCTTGCCCACAGCCATATTTCAACAGGATAATGCGCGACCACACTTGGCACGCATTGTCCAACGGTTCTTCGTCAATCGCCAGATTGAATTGCTTCCCTGGCCGCCTCGCTCTCCGGATCTTTCGCCGATAGAAAACATGTGGTCCATGGTTGCTCTACGATTGACCCAGATTCCATCCCCAGCTGCCACAGCAGATCAACTTTGGCAACGTGTGGAAGCTGCTTGGTCTGCTGTACCCCAAGAACTCATCCAAAGTCTCTTTGAATCAATGCCGAGGCGTGTGGCAGCGGTGATCTCCAACAATGGCGGCTACTCTGGCTACTGATTTTGGCAGGAACCACACTTCACAGAAGTCTATAAATTTAATCATTTGATACTTGGTCAACATGTTATCTACAAAATAAATTTTGTTGTGATATCTCTTGTCTTTCTTGGTGTTGCAATTTGGGTGGCCAGCAGTGTATATATATCGATCTTTGTAGGTATACATGCAGTGATATTTGTAAAAGCAGCCTTTAGTAACGAAATGAGACATTTTAAATAGCGAAAAAAGTTTTAGTGATATTTGAAAAGACTTAATCCTCTTATATTTGTAGAATGTTAATAAAATGAAGAGATTCACATTCTCATGTTGCGGATTTCTCCCTTTGTCCGCGAGAGGGTGCTGCGTCAGCACCGCACGAAATGTATGTTTTTCGTGTTTCCGGTAGTGTGTGGCAGGCGAATGGAAATGTAGGTTGTGGAAGGCTTGGGGTTGCCTTATAATTAACTCCCTCAATTTTTTAGACCTTTTAGATGTGTAAATAGACATGTAAATAAACTTAAATAAATATGTTAAGAACTGATTACTGAAGCACCGTTGCAAATACATACATATATATATATATATATATATATATATATATATATATATATAAGTATATATATATATACATACAGTGGAATCTCGATCGATCGTTTTCGGATCCATCGTTTTTCCGTATGTGTCGTTCATTTTATCCAGTCCCAACGATCATTTTGCTTTGATGTGTTTCCGCATCTATCGTTTTCCCGCATTTATCGTTCATTTCAATCGGTCCCTTGAAAAACGATAGATCGAGATTCCACTGTATATATATATATATATATATATATATATACCGACCGGGTGCGTCATAAATTCGTGCAAAATTCAAAAATTCGTAATAAAAGAAGTAATGCTCGTAAAAATTTTCTGTTTGCGCCAATAGGATGAGAAGGACATTAGATTTTTTTCCATGTAAAAAAAAAAAAGTTTCCAAAAGTAACCGAAAGAGGGCGCTCACACGTCATACTGAAACGTTTTATGCAAATCAGGCCATCAATAAAATACCTGGCTGGAAATCAGTCATTCGAAGCCGGCAGCACGCTTTCTTTACCAGATCGAGCGTTGGTGGTTAAACTTTTCTACAAGAATGGTGAATCCACAACTGTTGCATTGCGAAAGTTTCGTACGGAGAAAGGACTGAAGGCGCAAAAGCCCTACTTCATTGAATGGATACTGAACTTAATACGACGTTTTGAGGAAACCGGGAGTTTGGAGGATAGTCCACGAAGTGGTAGACATACTTGAGTGCGGAGCGCGTCCATGTTGTACAAAGTGTCATGGGAGATTTGGCAGCCGAGACATCAACGGGGAGTAGTAGTGCTCGTGAATCTGGGAAAAGAACGGGGATTCCGGAACCGTCGATTCGACGTATTCTGCACTGAATGTTGAATCTGTATCCGTACAAAATCCAGGCACTTCACCAGCCTGATTTGCATAAAACGTCTCAGTATGACGTGAGCGCCCTCTTTCGGTTACTTTTGGAAACTTTTTTTTTTTACATGGGAAAACAAATCCAATGTCCCTCTGATCCTATTGGCGCAAACAGAAAATTTTTCAGAGTATTACTTCTTTTATTACGAACTTTTGATCGTTGCACGTATTTATGACGCACCCGGTATATATATATATATATATATATATATATATATATATATATATATATATATATATATATATATATATCGCAATGTTAAAATTTAAATATAAAACACATTCTATAATTCATATAGATACTATCTTTTTTTTCCCCACTGTGGCTGTTCGGTTTAATTTTAACGCGTAACATCTCTTTAAACGGACGTTGCGAAAAGACTTTTTTACTTATTTTCCCACGTACCTTTTGTAATTCTCATTTTACTTTCCCTCGATGTCGTTCCGCCAGTTCTTGCCTAATTTGCATGTATGAATAAACCCATTCTGCGTGCCTGTTTACCGTTATTGTGAAAAAAAAAAAAGATTACTTAATTCTACATTATTTGCTTCCTCATTTTATCCTTCGCTGTGTTTATTTCGGTAGCCGTATCGTGGTACCTTTTCCCACAGCTCCGTCCGAGCTAACTCCTTTTTCCCACACATCATCTCGAGAAGCTAATCGCCCGCAGGCACTCGAGATGTGTGCCAAGGTCGCTGCCACCTGTAACCTCACTTGTGAATTTTCCTCGGGAAATTATCTTTCGGCTCGGTTATGTTGGTGTGTTGAGAGCTGCTCTCATTATGAAATCATTAATAACGAACGCCACTAATTAACTATGTGATAGATATCGCCCTTTTCCGTTTCACGTTTTGAAATCTTAATAGGTTCACAGTGAAAACATATATTTCAGCAGCTACGGAAACTGCCACTCGTATTTACGAGTTGTGGATATGTGCTGTTTTTAAGATTAAAAGGGTCTAATCAATTGATATATATATATACAGGGCTAGATTTGAGGCGAAACGCGCCGAAACGGCGTTCCAGTACCTCTCTTTATCAATAATTTGGAATATCCCCCCCACACACCTCGGGAAGTTACCGTTCCGGCACCTCTATTTCTAGAAATCTAGCACTGTATATCTATATATATAAAACAGTTCCGTAACTGACTCATTCATTCATTCATTCATTCATTCATTCACTGACTGACTGACATACAACGCACAGACCAAACCGCTGGACCTAAAGGGCTGAAATTTTGCATGGCGATTCTTCTTATAGTGTAGGGGTGCACTAAGAGAGATTTTTGAAAATTTCTTCTTAGATTTTTTTAAATTAAATTTTTAAGCTGTTTTTTTTACTTTTTTTACGTTTGCATTTAAAATAATAATTTGAGGGTTATAAAATTTATATCACGAGAAATATCATAAAAATTCCTTTAAAATGAAATCTTTTTCGAATCTTTACCTTCATTTCCTGATTTTTGGTGAATTTTTAAAGATTAATTTTTAGAATTTAATTTTTTAAATGCTGATCACGTGACTTCTTTTTCTGGTACTTTAAATAAATTTATCGTCACGTGCATAAAAACTAAATAGACAAAAAATAATTTTTTTTTCTTGCTAATGCGGCAGACGATTGGACATTATCCAAAAAAATATTAAAATACAGTAAAAGAAATGTTCTAGAAACTGTACTATATTAACTGTACTATATTCTTTAGTATTCTTTATATTAGATTTAATTTGAATATCTTCTTCTACATTATTTTGTCTATAAAAATATCCCTTACGATTTTTTTATAAATATATATATATTTTACATCAATTATATACATTGATCGTCGTATTTATTATATATATATTGGCATTAATTGCATACATTCACCGATGTTTTTACTTTGAATGTACTCCGTAGCGAAGTGCGGGTTTTCAGCTAGTATATATATATATATAGATAGATAGATAGATAGAGGGAGGCAGGGAGGGAGAGAGAGAAAGAGACCGTCGAAATATATATATATACAGTGTTCTATTTTTAGAAATAGAAGTGCCGGAACTGTAACTTTCCGGGTATTCCAAATCATATATATATATATATATATATATATATATATATAATATATAGTAATATGTATTATATAATACATATGACTTCTATTAATATATATATATATATATATATATATATATATATATATATATATATATATATATATATATATATATACATACATACATACATATATCAATCGAACGATCGATTGTTGCAGGTATCAAATATACAGAGATATTTGTGAAAGGAGCCTCTACATTTTAACTAGATTGACTTCTGTGGTGGTACGTGCATGTGATATTTCCATTTTGATTTATCCGATCACTAACACTTAAAAATCATTTGTATCAATCAATAATTTAAAAATTTCTGCTCCAAAATGTCTAAATAAGTTAGCGTTCAATAGTTAAAAAAAAAATTTTTTTTTAATTTTTTTTTAAAATTTTTTTTTTTTTTTTGGGGGGGGGGGGGTTTCTAGTAATAGTCAATGAATTTTACCCTAACAGGGATTTTATACATAGAGAGATATATCATTTCGCGTTGACTTCCCAGGTTATATGTTTTTGATATGTTTCATAAATACTCTTGGCATATTTTAGAATGTGAACGATTAAGTACGAAAATCTACCAGATTTAATGACTTTGAGTATTAAATATTTTTGTCAATACTTTTTATGTTCGATAAATATTTTTGAATCCCGATTAGGAAATGGGATAAAATAAAATTTGCTATCGAAACATGTTCAGTGCTTCTGATAAAAGTGTTCTGTCTGAATAAAAGAACCTGAACTCTAACCTGTACAATTTTAATTACCAACTATTTTGATATATTTTTTCCCCCTGTCTCTTGATATTGAGACTGCCTAGTTAAATATAACATGTGTATTAAGTTATAACTAGATTTTCCGCAAATGAAATCTAGAGGAATAAAATAACATGGGGAAGATGAAAATGAATTAAAGGAGAGGATTTTTATGAACAACAATAGCCAGATGACAGTTCTGAGAAAGATGGGCACAATAGCATTTAGTTTTCTTGACAGCAGTAGTATTTTTGGAAGTTTTAGGGTCTTATCGAAGGGTATTCCTGACCACTCGGATTGTAGTTTAGAGAATCGAGACGGGATCGAATTTTGTTGGCGAATATATCCTGTAATTATTCGAAGAGTATTCCCAGTGTCCCCTATTTTTAACAAAATCTGGGGTAACCCCGTCCGTCGGACCTCCACCAAACTCGGAAATGGTTTTTATCTACTTCTAGACAGGGAATTCGTCCCTAAATATTATATTATGCTATGCTCGAATTTTAGGGCTAATCACTACTATAAACGGAGCTACTGACGTAAGGTGTCTTAAGGACCACCGATTCTGGATTCTTGTCTCTGGTAGTTCCCACGTTCGTTTGAAATATGTGATAGGAGGGCGTATTGTGTCTTAACAATCAGCGAATCTTTTGGTGTGATTGCTATTTGATCCCCCTTCGGTATCTTTTCCTTAGAACTTTCAAACTATGTACGGGAGGTTTGTGTGTACTTCTCTGGTTTTACTGGTATTATTAGCGAGCGACACTAGATCCCTTCTATCCATATAGCAAGCGCTACATCTGAAAAACCTTTTTACAGCTTGGAAACGAGTTCTAAATTTCATGTGCTTTTATTCGTGCCAGGTGAAAATGACTTTATTTGAGCGATAATTGTTTGTTAAGAGGGCAAGAAGCTCTGGTTATGTTTGTCTGAGGTGCGCTTCTAGCATGAGGGTGTTATGCCGTTGTAATTGTTTTTTAGTGCTGAAATTTCTTGTTATTTCACTTCTCGAAACAAAGTATCTGCATCTTAACTTTAACAAACTATGGATTCTTTTATATGAATGTTTTTTGTAGTTGTTGTTTCAGATTATATAGATAATTGTAAAGTTTTTAGAAAACTAGATTGAAAAAGTTATTAAGTCATAGTTTGGTAAAAAACTCCATTGTTATTTTTAAACATGTTGAAATAACAAAAAATAGTTTTTCAGCAGAATTTTCGATATTATACTTAGAAGCCCACTATTTGTCCTGGGTTATATTTCAGTGAATATTTAGGTTTCAAATTAATTTTAAAAATTCACTGCAAATCATATCATTAGGAATTTTTTTTTTTTTACCTTTAGTAAATTGTGTTCTCGTCTTCGAAATGTTTTGGTATTTAATATTTGAAAATATGACAGAAGCAAAATCGAAAAAAAGGAAGAAAGTAAGAAAGAAACCTGATAAATTAGCTGTAAAGGGCAAACTTACTCTGACAAGTGGCCTTCGTCAGTAATGGAATAACTTTGAGTTGTCGTCTTCTTTGTCATATTATTTATGTTGTGATAATCTTACTAACGGAAGCAGCAGACAAAATAGAGTTGGTAAGAAGACATCTGGCTCTGAATGTCACTGACTTTGTGATATTTCTCTTAATTATATCATAAATACCATCTAAAGGGGTATTCAACATCGCGAGACTCCCTTAGGGTATTGTCTGTCAACTAAAATGTCAGGTTCTGTAATTTTATTTTATTTTTTTTCCATGAAGACACACACGGTGACTTTAATGTTTAGGAGTAAATGGCGCTTCCTTCTCGAGTTCATTAATAAATGATACGAAGTTCATTTTAGTTTATCTGTCTGACTTTGATTGACCGGTATGTAATGGCAGAATTCGATTCGTTTCAAGATAGATTGCGCACTGATTACAAAAAAATAATATCTGTCGGTGTTCCATTAGAGTTAATGATTTATTTATGTGTACCTGTGTGACTAGAGGGGATTACCGCATAGGCGCGCAAAGCATGCACTAAATTCAGGTGTCTTTAAAAGTTGTCCTCATTAATACCTTTATAAGAAACACAGTATTGTCATGATTCAGTTAATACTGTAAGGACTTAGCCTTAATAAAATATCTGCCAGCCTTTTTTTTTTTTTTAATTTATGCTTCAATTGCATTTCTCGATTAAATACAGGCTATTTACAAAATAAAACAATTTAAATTCGTGGGTTCACAATTTCATTGATTACAACAGTCTTCTTAAAGAGGAATCATCTCTCTATTCTGAAAAAAAGTAACTCCCGCTGCCGCTGTCAAAAGCTTGTCACGCTCTCTCCTCCGAAACCGCTGGCGGTATGGGGTCGAGAGCGATACCAATGGATGCAGAAAAATGGGAGGACCAAAGTAAGACATGTCTCATCTTCGTCGGACATTAAGTTTTTTAAATTTTATGTTTTGTGGGAAAATATTGACTTTTTCATCTTCAGATTACGATAACTCGCCAAAAAATGATCGTAGAATTTTTATCTTTTTACAATCTAAGACTACAGACATTTCTCTTCCAAACTAGAACTCATTTGTTTAAAAATATTTTAAAACAGACTAATATTTTCATCAAAAAATGAAACACAGATTTTCAAGAAATATCATCCCATATGTGGATGTAATATCGATGCTCCTCAAGTTTTTATCTTACAAAGAAAATATTTACATCATCTGGAAGCTGAAAGCTTTCTTATTCATATAAACCTCATTTCAAGTCTCTATCTTAAAATTTCGATTTTAAATTGAATTTTAAAGCTGATAATTCAACAGTGATGAAAAGCCCTTCGACAACAGTAAATGGATGGAAGCTGTTACATTGCCCAAGAATTACCCCTATGTATCTCGCTATTAGCCCTAACAGAGGAGCGAGCCTAGGGCGAAGCCCCTAGTATTTATAAAAAATAGTTTTATAGTTAGAAAAAATGACACAATCTTTGTTATGTGGCTCTAAGCTGAGAGAATAATGAAAGGAAAATATTGAAGTATTTTTGAAGGAGGGTAAATCAACTAAAGATGTCAGTAAAAAGTATTCTTTGTTAAACTCTCTGAAATCACTTCTCTTCTTAGTTCAAGAACAGGAATGGTTTTTTTCCTATCTACAACACGAATCAAATACATTATTTATTTAAGTTATCTTAAATAAATCATCATGTTGGTGCAGTATCGAAATAAGTTTCAATTCTTAATACTTTCTGAAAAGTGGACGACCCAACATGCTACGGGTGGTATAGAAATAGTAAAAAAAGAGGGGGGGGGGGGGAAATATTGGGAGAATTTTCGTCAAATTTTTAGGTAGCATTTGGGCAAATTTTGTTAAGCCAATGTTGGTGTAATTGTTTTAGGTAGCAATGTTGGCAATGTTTTATGTTGTGTAATTCTTAATATTTTCTGAAGTGGACGGCCCAGCATGTTACGTGTGGTATAGAAATAGTAAAAAAAAAAGGCGGGGGGGGGGGTAAAATATTGGGAGAATTTTCATATTTTTCGGTAGCATTTAGGCAAATTTTGTTACGCCAGTGTTGGCGTAATTGTTTTAGGTAGCAATGTTGGCAATGTTTTATATTGTGTAATTCTTAATACTTTCTGAAAAGTGGACGGCCCAGCATGTTACGGGTGGTATAGAAATAGTAAAAAAAAAAAGGGGGGGGGCAAAATATTGGGAGAATTTTCATCATATTTTTCGGTAGCATTTGGGCAAATCTTGTTACGCCAGTTCTTTGAGATTTTTAGTGCTTTGTGTCAGTCATCAAACGCACGATCTCCTGAAACAACCTAACTTTCCCTCGAGTCCCACCTCAGGAAAAAAAAAAGGAAACAACTTGGCACCTGATTCATATTCTTCGTTTTCTCTTCACTACCTGTTCATAATCGCTCATTAAATTCTTCAAGTATACGTGCATATTTTCGTACCGCCTCCCGCCAGCTAATGAATTATGAATGAACGCAGGTGAAAACTATTGACAGAAACCCCCAAATTACTGTCACTCATTCGCAAAAGTGGAGCATAGTAATGAAACCTCGTGGAAGATGCGAATTACTGCTTGTAATTGAAATACAAAAAATATATATCGGTCATGCCTTTCCCCTGTCCCTTGAAATTATTTTCTAAGTAGTTAAGTCATTCATCTGACCGCAGAAAAATAACGTTCGTTATTATTAGAAAACTACCCCGTGTGAAATTAATCATGTCGGACACTTGTTTTGGCTTATGTGTTGTGTAAATAGTTCCTTATGCGCGCATGCAAATATTTTTATCCCTTTTTGCGCACATTCATAAGATTCCAATCTTGGAATAATTTAACTACAAATAAAAATATAATTGAAATGGAAATAATCATTTCCGTTTGTTCTCTACGAAAAAAAAAAAATAATAATCAGTTTTTTAATGCATATTTTGCACGTAAATAGCTGTTATATCGCATTGAATACTTTTGCGTGTTACATGACGCCATTCGTCACGCGATATCTTTTCTAGGTTTTGAATTAAACCCCATTTTAAAACATTTCTTCTTTAGCGATCTATCAAGTATATTACTATTCAAAGAACAGGAAAATAATAGTATGTTTTGCTTTTGATATTCATCAGTTTAGTTAGTTAATTCAGACTTTTCGAAGGAGTAAATTGTTAGCAAATAGCTCTCTTTTAACATTAGAGTTAATTTTTTTTTCCACGGAAGATTTTTTTAGATAAAAATTCATTGTTAGTTCGGCAATTTTTTTTTCTACGGAAGATTTTTTTAAATAAAAATTCATTGTTATTTGGGATAAGTTGCAGAACGGGGTCTGTGGGAAACTTACCACTTATTATCATTATTATTATTATTATTATTAAATTTAAATCTGCATGCTGCGTCGTATGCATGGACAAAAAATTTACGTTATGGAACTCAGAATTCCAAGGTGAAAATTGTTTAAAAAACGTGTCATTGAAAAAGAAGGCTCTGATTGTATTCGTGTATTATAAAATTAAAGCAAGTATGTGTAATGTAATAAACAGAAATAAGAGGGCATTTTCTTTTCCTTGGATTTTTAAGCTTCTTAAAATTTTCTATTAAATTAAGCGAGGGGTTTGGAAAAGTATATTGCATTTATATTGCCCAATTTCTAAATGAAAAAACTAAACTCATGGCGCAACAGTCCGCTGTTGACCAAGGCCGCCGGTGCCCATCTCCGTTTTCTTGACCATGGGCTTGGGGTGCCATACAGCATATGTCTCAGCCAGGTGGTCAACCTGACGTGAGACCCCCAGAGCTTAGTTCCCAAGCATGGTTGGTCCTCATTTTATCGAAATTTCTAAATGAACTATAGTTTATAACGGCAATTTTGTGGCAGGTAAAATTTCTAAACGCGAGGTAAACTTTAAATATCGCGACTTATGGAACGACGTTTATTTAATAATTTTTTGTTCAATGAGAGTTTCGAAAAATTAACAGACAATATGATGAAAAAAAAATAATGAACCGTTAAAGAACTGGATCTAATGAGTGTCTTCTCGTAATAATAGTAGAGGAAAACCACAAAATTTAATAATAATAATAGTAATAATACTAATAAAAGATTTTTTAAAAAAAGCTTAAAATTGCATGAAATTTTTTGTTTTCTGGCTAGCTTTAAAGTTTATACGGCGGTTGAAGTAAATTGATAAAATCTAGGCCCCGGGTAAGACTTGGAATGAACAGTGATCTTGCCCTATCCCTCAGGACTTCCCAAGACGCATTGCTGTTGCAAATTTTAGAATAGTGACATCTCATGACTTGTTACGTGGACACCTGCATCGCATCGCCGTTGCTTCTTCTCCTGACTGTCCTCTTTGTTCTGATAGGGAGGTTATGGACCTTTTAACATGTTCTTCTCTTGAAGACAAGCACTTTTCAGTCGCAAATTTTTATAATAGAGCTCTCCTCTACCGGGCTGTATGTGAGAATTATAATCACTGAACTTCCCCTCCCCCCTACGTAGAAAAAAAAAAAGAACTAAATTGATATCTCAAGAAAAATTACCTTGTGTATTCAGACGCTTTACTTTGTGATTGGTAAAAAGAAAACAACGTTGTTAACTGTCATTAATTTTTTTAGTAAATAGATGAATTAAGCAGAAAATGTCTGCAATAATTATTTATCTCACTTTGTCATCCTGTTAATAATTTCAAATTCGTCGATTTGTTGGTCAATTTCTTTTTATTTTCCACAATTAACTGCAAATCAGCTGTTTATTCTTAGTTTTGTTTGAAGCATTTCTCGAATCGGCAACTATAGGGTCATAATTTCTCAAATTTATATTCTCGTACTGACTTCTCTGTGAAGAAATAATAATAATCTAGTCTCATATATATTAATCCGAAAAGTAACGTCGCCAGTTTCAGTATAACGATAACAATTTAAGTTTCATATTGCCATTAAACGCTTTCTGGAATTATCGGCCTCTTATCGTTTAAATAAACAGGTTTCAAATCTCTACGGATATATTGCATTTTAACATAAAAGTTAAGCAGTGGTTGATAAAATTCTTAATTAACTAAAAATAACATTGTATGTTTAATAAAGGAATTTTATCTAGAGTGATGTACATTAAACTATTATTTCCAATGTAATGGAGTTTTGGGATGCATTTATTTTCATTTTTACAGTTTTACATTACCAATTTTGTAATCCTATATGATATATGTATGATGGCTTTAAGAGTGTGTAGCGTAGAACCTTATGATATAGCTTATAAAGAATAATGATATTTAATTTTACATCATAAAGTCTTATATAAATATATTTATATATATCTTATTTTATTACATGTTGCAAAAAATATTGTTTGTGCATAAATAATGCCGTGGCAATGAACATATTTATTTTTCTTAGTTTCGCTTAGTTCTCCTATAGGCCTCCATAATCAAACATCAAACCGTTTAACTGGTTAAATCACAGTCAATTAAAAAAATTTTTTGCTTCTCTCGATTTTTTTATTATTTTTATTATTCACTGACATACGTAGTTTTCATTCTGTTTCATTCCTAAGACCTCAAAACGAGTAAATTCTCAGAGTCCGAAATTTCACTGCAATATCCAAGTCTTTCTCGTAGCATTGTGTTATGGTAGTGTATATTTCATATACTCTGGCGCACATGTATTGTTTAGAATGCCAGATAAGATAGAGAAATATTCTTGGGAATATTATCCAGGTGTTAACTATACAAGGTGGGTTTACACAAAAAAAAAAGTTAATTACCCAGTGAATCCTGTCTGGCCATTTATCTATTTTTTTCCCCTGTTTCATTACTTGCTCTACAGGGTCCTGATGTTACTCAGGCTCATCCTTCGCGACTGGAGGTCGAGCTTGTCACAGAGGACAAAAGGCAGATGAGGACCTCCGTAAATTTCTCGTTCAAAGGTCAAGTGCAAAAGTTTGTAAATGCGTAATTACTAATTTAGATACGTAAATGTTATACCTCTATTGACCCATAATTATAGGTTCCATTATATTATGAGGACTAATTTTCCGGTCAAAATATTATCTTGTTAATTTTATCCAAGCCTTTCACGTTAACTGTGTTTAAATACCAGCCGCATTGAAATATATTCCAGCGACATATTATTGCACTTTATCTTAACAGTTTTCTGTAACAACAGAAACAATATTTTGAATGAATGTGTATACCAATTCCTCGTTTGATCTTATCAGTGTACGATTCATTATCCAATCTTTGAGTGCCGAGCAATTTATGATATGACTGAATTGTATCGTGACACAACTTGAATTCCAATTCGGGGACAACCCACGTTGCCAAAGAAGAAAAGGAAATATCCAAAGAATTCCTCGTTCTTATTCGTTTCGATTACTATGTCAAAATCGATAGGTATATAATTACTAGTTCTGACATGTTCTGGATTTTTTTTTCATCTCCGTGGACAGATATTAATTATCATTCTTGTGTCTTCATATTTTAATTTTTTTTTTTTTACTTCAGCTCGCTCGCTGCTTTTGATGTTGTAGATATTGAATAAAATTACCTGAATGAAGCGCCATTATGTTTTTTTTGCTCATCGTATTGACAATCAATTTAGATGTTACATTATCTTGCTTCTAGGAATTATGTGAACTTCCTTGCGCCTTGTTTCTTTCAAATATATTTTTAACTTTCATTGAGGCTGCATACTTTGGAAGCAATGTGTTATTTATTGCGTCGCTCGAAGCTTTTTTTTAATGTCAATGGTTGATGTATTTTATGCAAGTGAAAATTATATTTTTGATTTATCTTGACTTATATTTTGACGAAACATGACGTTTAAATTTACATTTAAACCTTTTTTCTGATAGAATAGGTACATTATTTTTCAAAATGTAGATAAAATTACAGACCGGTCAAGATATCATTGAACACCAAAGCTGTTCCGAAAACAAAATAAATATGATTGTTCCCCGTGAACTGGTTGAACCTCTGGAAAAAAGACTACATGCATACTTACATATAAAAGATTTAAGTTACTGTCAAAAGGCTATCATGTTTATTTTCTCTCTCACACACAGACACAAAAATAATAATAATAATAATAATTTATTTATTTATTAATTAATGAAGTCATATGTTCTTTCTTATATATGAGTGTGTGTGTGTGTGTGTGTTTGTTTGTTTGTTTGTTTGTTTGTTTTGTCAAAATTCATTCGATTTTTGGAAAAGTCAGTTTCATAAATGCATTTTTTTTTTTTTTTGCAGTATTTTGTGGAATCACGTTTCTTTTTCCCTGCAATTTTAGAAATTTTAACTGTACACCCTGAATCCGTATAATCCTTTTGATTTTTTGATAAACGTTACTTTACTATTTATAGAATATGCGATAAAATAACAGCTCCATCAAAAGTTTTATAAAATCTTTATATTTTTACTTTAAAACTGTCGTTTCGCTCGTCCATAATGCATGCAGTGATATATTTATTACTCTTCCACATGTTTAAGGGGGTCCAGGACAGAAAATTCTTCAAATTTTCGAAAAAAAATTATTACATTAAAAATTTGCTGTTCTTTTCTGCTTAAAATGACGTTTAAATCATGTTTCTATCTTAATTAGAACAGAAGATATTATTTTTTTGTTTTGCAACATTCTAATAGCAGCCAATCTTTGTTTAAAGCTTTAAATGCGCTTTTCTGCATGATGGATTTTTTCACTATTTCTCGTCTTTAAGTTGTTATAATTCAAGAACCGTTTAAGATAAATGGTTCAAACTTGGAACATGTTTTTTAAAGTTATTTTACTTTGATTTTGATTTAGAAAATTTGAAAAAAAAATTACTTTTGAAAATTTGATTTTTTAAAAATAAATTGCATAATTTTTTTAAAATTTTTACTCTAAATATTTTTAAAAAATTTTAAATTAATATTTTAAAAAATGCTGAATCAAATTAAAACTTATATATTTCTGTTTAATTAAATGAAAAAAAAATTGAAATTCGACAAATATTTCGAATTATAACGATTTTAAATTACCTCATTATTTTTAAAATTTTAAATCAAATTTTTTTAAAAACTTTATGAGAAGTTTTATGATGTGGTTTTGTTTACAAATTATATGGTTAACCGTCACAAAAAAAATTAAAAATTTTAACTCAATAAATAAAAAAAATAATAAATAAATGTGTCCGACTCCCCCTTAACGTTCGTGTGGATCCAATCTAGACTAACAATCTTTGTCATTCCTGGAGTGACTTAAAAAAAAGTTTAAATTCCCTAAGTTATAATCTAACCGTACACCTCTTCTGAAAACAAAGTAAATATCATTAGTCCACAAACCGTAAAAAGTTTATGTAAAAAGGAAATTTTATGATTATCTATAAAAAATTGCCATGCTTACTTACAGATGAATAAAAATATACAAAATTTGGGCTAATGAATGTACACATTGTTGATTCTCATATTTTTTCTTCTATCACACACAGGTATCATACAATGTAATAAATTTTACCGATAGATTCCGAATCCATCATATACTTTTGATGGAAAAGAAATATTATATTTTTAGGTCTTACTACTACTATGTGTTAAATTCCTTCTAAAGTTAGAAATTTGTACATTTTTTTAAAAAAATTAGTCTTTTTGAATATATATAGTGCATCGAACCATCATGAGTCATTATGTATATACACCTTACACGTTGCTGATTAACTTAATGTGCATTTGTAATGTAATCATTTCTCGGGTGACTTTTAAGTTATCCATGAATATTAAAATTAATCTCATTGTAACTGATTTTTTTTTTCTTTTTAAGCTCTTTTAAATGGCTGCATTATATGTGTTTTTCCTTTTTTGTATAGATGCATACGTTTTTCTGCATTATATTGAAGAATTTTTCTTATAATATTGAGAAAGCTTTTAACTTATACTGCAACGGTATTTTATGCATTGCCAAACCTTAAACTGCCTATTCAAGTGCGGCTGGTGTTCTTACACCATCTTATGATAAATTAAAAGACTCCTATTGTTTGGCGTTTCTACATATGATTCATTTAATCATTCGTTCTCGTGTTACACGTAGCATCCACACTGTGCTCTCTCTCTTTATCTCGTATAATTTCTTAAATACTTCGCAAAATTTTGATTGTAAGGGCATCATTGTTGTGTTGTATTACTATATAAAATTTTGGTATGCAAATGTGATAGAGAATTCGCGCCGATTATAATACAAATCCGGGCTTGTGGCGGCCCAGTGGTACAGCGCGCTGGTTTTCGGTGCTGAGGGTGCTCAGATCGAATCCTGGCGTCGCGCCACGAAAAATGCCTCCGTTCGTGTCGTCCCTTCATATGGGGGTAATGCTGTCCGCCTATATGGTGCCCCCACAATAAAATGGGCAGTAAAAATTGTGGCGTGGTATAGGTGAATGTCTCACGACAAATGCCTCCGCATTGGAAAAATAATAACAAATCTTGAAACGGATACGGTTCAGTGACACAAGTGTGGACGCACCTCAGGCTGGAAAGCAAAAGGTACCCAAATCTTCAAGTTGTTTTTAAGTGGGAAATACAAATGTTTGTAAGTGTGTGGCTGAATCATCATTGTTGCAACTTTTAAATCAGAAAATTGCTTCAGAATAGAAAATTTCTGGGGCTTGATCCTAAATTTGTTCTTATATCTTAACAATCTTGAAGTTATTTTTTTTTTTCAAATTCAAAATTTGATTTTAAAAAATAGTGGGAAATAGATGGCGTAAGAATATACAGTTGGCTCTCTGTTTAACGACTTTCAAGGGACCATGAAAAATCGTTCTTAAACAGAATGTGTGAAAAAATAACATTTCCCATAACGTCGGAGGGGCCGGGACTGGGTAATATCGTCGTTAAGTAGAGCGTCGTTAAACACAGAGCCAACTGTATATAATTTCATGAATAAAATTTTCACTGATGAATAAAAATATTTAGGAGTGAAATTGGACTTAGCTTTCTGTACCCTGCAGTAGCCCCTAATTTTTCAAACGTGCGTGTTTGGATAACTCATTTTAGCCCATTTTGGACTTAACATCCCAAATTTTCATTGATGAATAAAAATATTTAGGAGTGGAATTGGACTTGGCTTTCTGCACCCTGCAGTAGCCCGTGATTTTTCAAACATGCTTGGTTGGTTAACTCATTTTAGCCCATTTTTTGACGTAACACCCTTTACACAGCAAACACAGATGTGTTTAAAGCGCGTCAGGTATTTTTTCCCCTTTGGAATCCTTTTTTTCTTTTTAATATATACATGTTTACTCAAGAATATGACATATAATCTCATTTAAATGCGTTTTCTGCCAATAAGTATCTGATAACACTTCCTGCTGCTCCATTAAAGTTGCTAACGAGCAATAAAAGATGAAGTAGCTGAGTTGAAGAAACCTGAAGCAACTTAACGACAAGGGCAAGTAAAGACTCTTTTCTCTGTTATATTTTTGATTAGTCGTTTATCTCAGGTTACAATTCGTATAATTGATCGTTGGCTCGTAGCTGCTTTGAATGCATCATTTTCCTGAGCAGAGTTTAATGGGTAGTTAAGAAGAAAAAAAGAATCAAGATTGAGATTCATTTCGGGATACTTACAATAATGAAAACAATTTATATACCTGACGTGCTGGACATTTATTAAATCATAAATCGACGGACTTAGAATGTGATTTTATCTTTGTTTTGAAGAATTCATAGAGAATACAGACAGACTTTAAGCGGTACTCTTAGAATGATTTAAAAAAATTGGGGAGAAAATAGTTGAATGCTTTTTGTAAATACTTTTGAATTAGCCTAGATCCCAAGAAAATCAGCCTAATTCATGTAAGATTTTACAAAGATCTCGAAATCACAAAGATCACAAAATTTATGTACTATTTAATTTGCTTAATATGTTGTATGTTGTATATGTTGTATGTTGCCTTATTTCTCGTCTTATGCCTCGTTTTGTTTCCACAAATAAAAGAAGCCCTTTCATTTATGTTCGTGCCGTATGTAATTTCGTTAGGTAAAAATTATTAAAAGTAATGGATTATTGTGCATTTTTCGGTTAAATTTCTATTAATTCAATATATTTGATAATATTTGTATATGCAGGTCTTGTAGTTTGAAAATAATACATTTGTCCAGAAAATATGAATCATACCGAAAGATATGAAATCACTTGTGAATCCAATATTTTAAATTTCTGTCATGATCATCTTATATTTTCTTGCATAGTGCTTTTTTGTGTTAACATCAGTCTATTTTCTCATATGTCCTTGAAAAGAAACCCATATTCTCACTTAATTGCAAAGGGAGGATTTTTTTTTTTCTCATCGCCAGAGTTAATGGAGAAAAGGCAAATTTTTTTTCTGTCCATGGAGTCTTGTAATGTTTCTCAATAATCCTTTACAGTTACCAAAAACCCGTGGCACGTTACTCAGTGACTTTCGTGCGAAATTCTTTTCAATCCATTTATTTTCCTTTCAAACGTGTAAGTAATTCTTAAGCGATGTATAGTGAGATACCAAGCTACAGAAATCAGTTACTTAAGTTTGTTTGACACACGAGTTTAACACGTAATCATTTGTTTCGTTAAAAATTGTTTTTTTAAGAATCGGCTTGATTTTTTCCCTTTTTTTTTCTTTAAGAAGAAAAAAGTAGGATTTTTTAGTGTAGTGATATGGTCATTTCTGATCTCGCATTGGTATACACACACACACACACACACACACACACACACATATATATATATATATATATATATATATATATATATATGTACAGTCGAACCCAGTTATAGCGAACCCGGTATATAACGAACTCACGCATATAACGAACCAAAATTTTGGTCCCGCCGTTTTCCTATGGTACGTAATTTAATTAGTAGTGTGTCAGTTTAATGTAATCGATTATAGTTTATTTAATTCATTAATGATCATTTTTAATATATTTTATATTTTTTTAATGCATTATTATTGAATACACATTGCAAGTAATGAGTTATACATTTTGTGAACTCTAGCATTTTTCTTAACGGTTTGAATATAGCGAACCACCGGACAAAGCGAACAAAACCTTCGGTCCCTTGAAGTTCGCTATAACGGGGTTCGACTGTGTGTGTATATATATATATATATATATAAAATTTTTAAAAAGTATGATTTTTGTATATAGTAATAAGAGAAAATTATACACATTATAAATCTGTCATCCATGTTCGTTTCCGATTACAATTTTTTACAAGTGACTTTTGCTTATGATCTGTTAAATATGATCATAATTTACTTAAAATTTCTTATGTATTTTGGATCTTATATGAACGCAAAATTTGTGCTGTTGTAGGATGGTTGGTTAAAGAAATAGCAATTTACTTTTAATTATCTTATAAATGTTATGCCTTATAAAGAAACTTTTCTACAAGATCAGTATTTAAATAAGTGCGTTTTCTTTAACATTATAATTGTTACAAAAAATAAGATTTCTATTCTATGGCTTGCTTACATTTACTCATAAAACTTTTAAGCATATAAAAGGTTAATGCTCATTCGCAGATTTGTTTGTAAGTACTGCCTGCAAGAGAAAAAACTGTTGTTTTCGCCTTATACATCATCTTTTAGAACAACATTTAAAAACCGGCCAAACTTCCATCACTCCGATGAGGAAATTCTGTTAGTAAAATTATACATATTAACTATTTCCTTTCAACTGTTCTGGCCCTTTAAGAGGGGAGACGACAGGAGAACCATTGGTTCCCAAATTCAGATTCTAGAAGGAAGGCAAAGTTTGTTGCAATGAAAAAAAAAAACAGTTTAATTTAAAAAAAAATCACTAAATCAGCAGTTAAGAGTACTTCTTAAAGCCTATATCAGACCACAAAAATTTGCCCAACACAACATATGGGTTTGCAGATTTGAACTGTAAAAGGATGAAGAAGGATTGATCACAATGGAGTTGTTATCGATCATGACTGAGTGCTTGCTCCTTTTTTATCGATTTGGGAAAATGTTTTCTGGTCCTGAGAGCTTCTGAAGCATTACTGTTGTGTTGCGCGGATTTTTGTGCTCTGTTAGTGCTTTGGGCGCACTGCAAAAAAATCATCCATTACAACTCTTTGATTGCAAAGCTTACAAATTTTATATGTATGACGTTCCTTTGATGATATGAAGTCTCTTGATTGTGTTTTTTTCAGTTTGATTCTTTTCATAATGAGTCAGTAGAGTTGTCATTATATGTCTACATATATTTTCTTATATGAATAAGATTTCGAAGGTTTTTTTCCTCCCAAAATGAACATTATGAGTATTTTTCTGGCGCTTTGTAATTTGGTGATGGTCCCATTCTTCCTAACAAAGTGCCCTAGAATTTAAATGTTATTATAAAATCCCGTGTATTATAGCAGTTAACGTAAAATTATTTTAAGAACAATGTGCATTGTTTGTATTATGATTATTTTCTTACGAAATATTTTATTCTGAACCTCGTTTAATTTCCTTAATAATATCGAGTAAGGCTATTAACAAAGCAATTTGTTTGTTTGTTTTTTGGGGCCAATACAAAAACTTCTAAGTATCGTTTTAAAAGGACGATAAAAGTACCTGTGTTTAATTGCGGCTGTCGTTTTCCTCACATTCTGCTTGACATTTCCATTTTCAAAACATCTACCACTCGATTACCCAAACGCTTAATGGGATTTATGTGAGTTCCTTAAAAAGTACTTATTAGTATGGGTGTTTCTGAGATATTAGCTTCTGGAGTCCATTTAACCACACCCAACATAATTATGCTAATCTGTAAGAGAATGGTGTCCGAACGCAAAGTATCGTCTTGTTGCTTTTAGTTATCTTTAAGGTATTCGACATGCGTATACACATGATGTACTAAAAATCGCACGTTGTCGAGCTGTAAGTGATGTGCTTCCCGTAGATATTAAACCTTATTTTATTTATCTCGCCTCATATCATTGTTTTTTAGTTTTTCTCTGTAGTTGTGATAGAGAGAATTTTAAGAAGCCTTAAGGGGTGTTTCCAAAAAATACCAACGTGTGTTTTTTATATTAAAATGAAAAAAGAACTTGTGGTAAAGGACTATTTATTACTAGGATCCCAACTTGTTAGTTGCTTTTAAATATGCGCATACCGTAACTACAGTAGATTGGGAAAGCTAACGTTTCTTGAGTTACTCGACGCTGATATTACAGCCAGTCTTTTGGTGTTTACAAACAAAGGTATGACACATATCTATCGAGTAACTTGGCATTCTTTATAACTGCATTTTACCTTTTGACCGATTTCCTGTCTATTTATAAACATTCTTTGCCGGCGATTAGTTTAGTGACTGCTCAATTGAACTCTGAAAGCTACTGCATCACGAGTCTTGAATTCGGACCTAGCGAATGCAAATGATCCGTCAGTTGTGTTTCCTTTCATTCTAATATGAATTCGGCGCATTTTTCATAAAAAGTCTCATATATATATATATACACCATCGATTATTAATAAAGTAAGTTTTTGGAGTTTAATAAAAAATTTCTATGTTTAAATCTTTAAAGCATATAAAATACAATAGAGTACTGTGCAGCTCTTATTGTTTATGTGTTTAAAATTATAATAATTTTGCTGCTATTTAAGTAGTATACATATTATGCGTCTCATACTATTTACGTACTCAATTGCTTACTTCTCTCTTGTAACATTTGCCTGTGTTTAAGCCGAAACTCTAGGTAGCGTATCAAAGGTTACGTGAAAGAATTTCACAGCCAACTAAATTAGCATAGAATTAAATTGATATTTAACTTTATTGGAGTGTTCTTGATTATATGCTCGCGATTAGGTCGTGATCAAAGGAATCTTAAAATGTACACAGATGGACGTCACTTGAGTTCGCACACACACAATTTAGGAATAGTCCTCACAGAAGTCTCGATGCACCTCCATTGCAGGTCGTCCTCGGGGATTCAGACTCGAATGCTGGAACCACTGTCCGGGAAAAACTTTCCGTTCGTTCAATTCAGACCAATCGAGTAACGTTCGTGCCTCGAACTCAACAATCCGGAAATAGAGCTATTAGCTCTCTGTCTATCCAAGCGCAGGCTCTGCTACTTAGGACCGATGTCTCTTGATGCAGGCGACTCGCCTCACGCACTCTCTCAAGATCGAAGCTCAAAGCTCCAAGAAAATCGACGAAGAGCAATCTCTGCTCACTCTCTAAGAAAAAAACCTGGAAACTCTTTAGCAGAAACTAGAAGAGCTCCTACAAAAAACGAAGACGCTCAGCGAGAGCCCTCAAAAATCTCTTGTATCCTCTTAGTTTTTCCCCTAGCGGAACACTTTAATCTCCGCGCTCCTGAATCAGTTTTCTCATTGGCCCTCCTGGGGGGTCTCGGGTGCAACACGACGATCATTTTCATATCGATACAATATCGGAATATCCTCAATCGACTTCGTCAGGAGGAGGAGGAGTTCCTTTTATCTTATAATGTCAAACTCGCAGACAGTCCGGAGCCAGGCATTGTCCCTCTCGCCGTCCACCCGCTGGTCGATCAGCTGGTTCGATTGTACTTGCGCGACCCCTGCAGGGGCGGAAATTCCCGATTGGTTAACCCGTTCGAACAGGTTTGCGGTTTTAAAGTCTCCTCTCTGCTTTTTATCTAATGGTTTTTTCGAGCCGTGAGGCTGAAATTCCACACTCTCAATCTGTGTGTGTGTTTGTGTGTGTTGATATGTGTCCTAAAATGTTGATATCGTAATTTGAAATGAAACAAATCTTTATTTTTTTTTCACTCGTGTATGTTAAATATAATCAACTGTTTTAAGAGAGGAGGAAAGGTGTTTAGAGATACTGAGAGAAGGGGTCTTGCGCCCTCAATCGTAAATGGGGAGAATGTCCTGTTTATACGAATAAAAAGCCATTTATTCATACCTATTGAGAAATATTCACCCGTTTTAAAATAATTAACTAACTGTAATTAAATTAAAATTGTGTTTATTAAAACTGCTCTCAGTATAGAGAACACGCGTATTTAAAAATGGTTTCTTGGAAAAATCGTTTTAAATTTGTCCATAACAGCAGTTAATACGTAAACACAGGGCCACTGTCAGCTGAGCCAGGGCCCGGGGCAAAATAATACAGCGGGACCCGTCCCCACTCAATATTTGAACATTGTATACATATTTTTTAGTCAACTCTTATTTTAACCGGGCCACGGGGGTTTTGTCCCCCCTGCCCCACCCTGACGGCGGGCCTGCATAAACATGTATGCATTAGATTATAGTTTTTACGATGGTCCCTTATTTCTCGTCCGTAGTTTCTGAACACAAAGTTTTATCAGTTTGGAATAGGGAACTTTTTGAAATACATGAGTATGCGTATCTAAACACTAGCTTTATATACCCGGCGTTGCACGGGTATACCCTTAATAAAGCTTACTTGTATGATATGTATATTTGTATTTTATGCCAATCGATACCCCTCTCCACTGGTCAGCATCCCATCAGCATATTATAATAACCCCCCCCCCCCATGCTGATGTCAGCATTAAAATGTTTCTTTCAATTTTGATATCCCACTGGATCCCGGCCCTTCGAGGAGTTTGTGGGCTTCCCTGTGAAAAAAACCTTGTGAAAATCGCCGGTTTCATAAACAAAGAATTACCTGGCGTTGCCCAGGATAATAAAAATGAATGGAGTTAACCTGAGCTCTAGATGTATACGTACTAACAACCGAAATATATACAATTCACACACACACACACACACACCTTTCCAAACTTCTTTTAATTAAGGTTGATCTCTCTCTTTTCCCCTACCACCAATTTGGTGTTCAAAATAGTGATATATAGGAAATATAAATTATTGGATTGTTTCTAGCAATTTTTACAAAATCTAAAGCGAATGTCGAAAAATCGTGACATTGATCATGTTTCTTACATTTTAAATCAAGAATCTTATGGATATCTGTTTCCTTCTTTGAGATATGATGGAATATGTAAAAAACACGTTTAGCCCCCCCCCCCCCCCTAATCCTCTTGGGGGCCGAATTTTCAAAAATCCTGAATTGATTTTTAGGTATTCATGTTCCTTACATTTTAAAGCAACAATCTTATGGATATCTGTTTCTTTCTTTGAGATATGAGGGAATATGTGAAAAATACGTTTTGCCCCCTCCCCCCCCCCCCCCCCTTGAGGCCGAATTTTGAAAAATACTGAAATTAGTTTTAATGTATTCGTGTTCCTTACATTTTAAAGGAAGAATCTTATGGATGTATGTTTCTTTCTTTGAGATATGAAGGAATATGTGAAAAACACGTTAAGCCCCCCCTCCCCCCCTGGGGCCAAATTTAAAAAAATCCTGAAATTGGATTTAAGGTATTCGTGTTCCTTACATTTTAAAGTAAGAATCTTAGGCTATCTATTTTTTTTTTTCTCTGAGGTATGAGGGAATATGGGAAAAGCACGTTTTGCACGTTTAAGAAACTTATGGATATCAATTTTCTTCTTTGAGATATGAAGGAATATGTAAGAAACACGTTTTGCTCCCCCTCCCCTCCTTGGGGGGCGAATTTTGAAAAATCCTGAAACTGATTTTCAGGTATTCGTCTTCCTTTCATTATAAAGCAAGAATCTTATGGATATTCGTTTCCTACTTTCAGATATGAAGGTATATGTGAAAAACACGTTTAGCCCCCCCCCCCCCCTCCCTCCTCCTTGGGACCGAATTTTGAAAAATCCTGAAATCGATTTTAGATAATCAAGTTCCTTACATTTTAAAGCAAAAATCTTATGGATATCTGTTTTATTTCTTTGAGATATGAGGGAATACGGGAAAAGCACGTTTCGCCCCCTCCCCCTCGTGGGGGCCGAATTTTGAAAAATCCTGAAACTGATTTTTAGGCATTCGTGTTCCTTTCATTTTAAAGCAAGAATCTTATGGATATCTGTTTTCTTCTTCGAGATATGAAGGAATATGTGATAAAACACGTTTAGCCCCCCCTCCCACCCTTGGGGGCCGAATTTTGAAAAATCCTGAAACATGTTTTTAGGTATTCATGTTCCCTACATTTTAAAGCAATAGTCTTATGGATATCAGTTTCCTTCTTTGAGATATGAAAGAATATGTAAAAAAACACGTTTTGCCCCCGAATTTTGAAAAATCGCTTCTTAAATGACGCCTCCAGCACAAAAGTAATAAGCTCCTAAAATTTGATATCTGTATCTCCAATAGTTTTTGCTGGGCGTTGATACGTGAATAAGTCAGGACTTCTTCCTTTATATATATAGAGCGTATATACGAGCATAGCATATGGCAAATAGTATCATGGTTTCCACTCTTAATCGAGTTAATTTTCATGATCTCTCATCCGTATATCTCCAATACATTAAGAACTTTAGAAACTTTATTTTTAAACTCAATCTCTAGTCATAGATTACACAAAATGCATTGAATTACCCTACTTTTTATATATAAAGACTCTTTCTTGATAAAAACACTTATAAAAATAAAAAAATGATTGTTGAATAATTTTTTTTTTTTAAATTCTCATATCAGTTTCATAATTTTTCTTGTATTATGTTTATGTATTGCATTTTCGAAAATCCAAAAAATTATAAATTGTCTTTTTCTGTTTTGCGTAAACAGATATGCATGTGTCTATTGTCTATACTATTGCATAGATTTCAAATTGACGAAACTTTTACTTTGAAACCACTTCAGTGTAGGAAATAGATATATTTAAACATTAAAATATATATGACTGTAAATATTACAATAATTTTAATAGTTTAAATAACTACAAATATTTGTTACTACTAATGTTTGTCCTTAAATATTTGTTATTCACCTTTGTTAGTATAACCAAGTAAGAAACTTTTTTTTTCAGTGTAATATATTGCAGATTATTATATTACGTTTTGCTTATTATATTTATTTTTATTTATTTATTTATTTGCATTTTTAGATTATTATATTTTGCAGTATATTTTATTGCAATTATTTTTATTTTTTAAATATATATATACATATATTATATATTTATATATACAATCAAAGGTCTTTTTTTTCCGTCTCAAAATTAAGAACTTATTCGATTTTGTAATTTGTATCTTTGTTGCATCCACTATATTTTTGTGTGGTTCTATAGTTATTCATTCATTTAATTCTAATATCTGAATGTTGAAAGTAAACAGTGCGTAAAAGGCATCAAAATATTACGATAATACGTAGCACAAATTTATCTTGTTGATCCTTTTATATATTCATCTAAAACTGGTTCGCTAAAAGTTTAATGTTTGAGCGTATATACACATAAATGAGCTCTTAATTCTTTAATTGTTTCTCTCCACATTAAGGAGATCTAAAGAGCTTCACTGCTATCTAAACTGACTAAATTCTTGAGTATTTTTATCTATGATACCTGACAGTTTCTGTAAGGTGCGCAGCTGAACGCAACATCAATCGTTCCATGAATATTCTGCAAGCGTTTTTTCCCAGTCCACTAGTGTATGCCGTATTTGTGTTTTGTTGGTTTTTATCTTTAGATGCATATCTATCGATGGGTGATGTGAGCGTAGCCACATCACCATCGTTTATATGTCACTCATTGGCTTTTGTTTTTAGATGCATATCTATCCGATGGTGATTTGAACGTCGTCACATCGGAATCGTTTATATATCACTCACATACATTGATTAATGTTAGCGTGTCATCAGTAATAATTAATTTTAGTGTCTATAAATGAATGTTATCAATGTGGAAGGAATCAATGATGATATTCCGAGCTTTACGAATTTTAATTTGTTTGTTATTTCGATCTTGTCATGGCATCACCGTCAGAGCGGAAATTCTACTGCCTCTTTGGGAGGTCCTCTCATTATCATATTTCGGTCTTTTTCTATACTTATTTGAAATGAGTGTCGTGAAAACTACATGTATTATGACAAATTTAGAATCAGATATTTATCTATAAATAAAATGTTTTTTGTAAAAATTGCATACGCATTGAACTCTGTCTAGAAGGTAATGTAACTTTTTCCCCTTATCTGAATTGGTGATTGTTTCTCGGCTTTTAAGATTTTATAACTGACTATCTGAATACCCGTTCTTTGCTACGGAGTACATTCAAATTAAATACAACGGTCAATAAATGCAATTAATTCAAAAAAAGTATATATATATATATATATATATATATATATATATATATATATATATATATATATATATATATATATATATATATATATATATATGTAAATAAAGTCGTAACGGATATTTTTATAGAAAAGATAGTGTAGAAGATTATATTCAAATTAAATACAACGGTCAATGTATGCAATTAATTTGTATGATTAATATCCATAAAACATACTAATTTGAATTAAGTTCTTAAAAAACTTCCATCTCAATTAGTCTAGTGGTTAAATTTTATCTTTTACTGTATTTTAATATATTTTTTTGTCAATTTATTTCGTTGTTATGCCCGTAACGCAAAATTAATCTTTAAAATTTCACCGAATATCAGAAAATGGAGGTAAAGATTCAAAAAAAATTTCATTTTAAAGGAATTTTTATATTTCTCGCGATATAAATTTTATAACCCTCAAATTATTATTTTAAATGCAAAATCTTAAAAATGTTACAAAAACAGCTTAAAAATTTCTTTTAAAATATCTAAGAAGAGTTTTTCAAAAATGTTTATTAGTGCACCCCTACACTATGAGAAGAATCGACATGCAAATTTTCAGCCCTTTAGGTCCAGCGGTTTGGTCTGTGCGTTATCTGTCAGTCAGTCAATCAGTTACGGAACTGTTTTATATATATAGATTTGGTAAAGCAGGTTCTTTAAGATGGGCAATTATTTATTTCTGTTATATAGCTGCATTTGTTTCATAATTTTTACATAATTAAATGCATAACAAATTTACAAAGCAGCAATAATTTGTCTTCTATGAATATCAATTAGATGTAGCACATATTTCTGATATTCTCATTCCCTGAGGAAGTAATCGTTTCAGCAGCGTATTGCAACAATATCTGTAAAGTGAACTTAATTTAATATTCTAGAGCAGGGGTGGCGAACCAATGGCACGCGTGCCATTGATGGCACGCAACACAATATTTTGGGCACGCCAAAACGGTTTGCATTTAAATTAATGGATGTTATGTGGCTTTCAAAATTGATGTTTTTTACAGACATATGCCAACATTTCAATGAATTGAACATAAAGCTTCAAGGCACAAAAAAAAAAAAAAAAAAAAAAAAAAAAAAAACAATTATCGTCATGATGGATCTCATTCGCGCTTTTGACGCTAAAGTGCATGTTTTCAGAAACGATTTTATTACAAAAAACTACAAATATTTCCCAAAATTGAAAAAAATATATATCAAAGATTTAGGTGTACGTGAGAAAGCAAACGAAGAAAAAGTTATTGATGAATTAAGTTCCATAATTGATTCTTCAATCAAGGAATTTTCAGCGAGATTTTCTCAGTTCAAAGAATTATCGGAAACGCTCAAGTTTATTATGTACCCTGATGTGATTTCATTTGATAAACTGAACTTGTCCCAATTCGATTGGTTGGAAATTGAAGAATTTGAAATGCAGCTGATTGATTTCCAGTCTAGTTCAATGTGGATTCAAAAATTTATTGAAACAAGGAAAAAGTTTGAATTTATTGAAACTGAAAGACTAACAAGCAATATAAGTAAAAATGCCAGTAACAAAATTTTGGCAACACGGAATTCGATTCCAGATACATTTAACTGTTTGAAGAAGCTGGCTCTTGCTATTTTAACAATATTTTCATCTACTTATGCCTGCGAGTCATTATTTTCAGAGATGAATAACATTAAAAACTCGCTTAGAAACCGTTTGGAAGATGATTCCAGTTCAGCATGCATTCTGCCAAAAGTAACATCTTACTATCCTAATATAAGTTATTTGTTATCTAATCTGCAACAACAGAAGTCACACTAATGTTGCTTTAATTTGAATTACACATATAACTGTATTTTTTTGTTAGTAAATAAAGAGTTTTGAGTTGTTAGTATTTAGTTTTATAATTTTCCCAATAATCACTAAGTCAAAATTATTTGACGGCACGTCTATGGCCTCATTAAACATTTATTTAGAAAAAAATGGCACGTTGATCCATAAAGGTTTGCCACCCCTGTTCTAGAGCCTTGTGCATTTGTTCAAATGGAGGACCATTTTTGAAGGAAAAATTATCCCTTTATTATTAGTCGTTCAGTTTTTATAATTTGTTTTTTCTTTGGTTGAATAGAGTTCAAAATACATTCTTCTGTAGCACTGACTTTTAATTTGCATCTAAAATATGTAGCTCTTGTTTTGAAAATAAAGTTTTAAAAACTATATTTTCAACCCAAATCTACATTGTCCTTTATATATAAATGAAAACCGTGTCTGTTATAGACATAGGACTAGATCGTTGAAGCAATTTAAATGAAAAATGAAGAATTTCAGATTGTGATAGTGAATAATGATCGACAGGCGTTTTCTTATGAACTCAGACTTATAGACTAAGGGCATAAATTATCATCAGGTCAACAACGTAGGTTGGTAGACGCGTCTTAATGAATCGTTAAGCGTTAGCTTTATTAACTAAAAAATAAATTTTAGACATTCCGTGGTGAGTAGCACATTCTATTTTGATACGGCTAGCCCTAAGCTTTTGACCAGTTGCAAGGTTCTCTTCGCCGACAGTATTCTTTAAAAATAAATTAAAGTACATATTAATTTATTTCTGCGCTTAAAACGTACCTGACGAACGGTATATATGTATTCAAACCTAATAAATGACTTCCAAAATCATTTACAACACCGAATGAACTGAGCGTGCGATTAATTCGCAGTCGATTTACAAACAACTTAGGGAAAACCTCATCATTTTTCACTAGCGCATTCTACGCATAATATTGCTGACAGACTAATTTCGGTCCCTCGAACGTAATTTACATTCTTTCCTCGTTTGATGAGACGATAAATTGCGTGAAGAGTGAACGCTCTGCGACGATGCCTTTCCTTCGATGTTTAGAGGGTAAATCTTCCATGACCCTCCTTTTACCGTTCGTTGCTGGTAGTTAGTTCTACGGGAGTTGTAAGATTTACGTACCAACAATTTCATACCCCTGTCTTTGAAAAGTAATTTTTTAGTGACTACCTATTTGTTTATGACAATTTAAAAAAAAAATTGAAATGTCTGACACATCAACGATATCTTTGTAAAGTTTATGAAAACATACCTAAAATAATGAAGAAGAATCTTCAAATCTAGCTGCGTAGTAAATTTTTCGAACTAAGGATGTTTTCTCTTAACTTATGGCATGGTAATTACAACCACTAAATTCTCTTGACTTAGGCGCCCAACGAGCTTAAGAAGCCTTTGGCTTAGCACAGCTGTTTGAAGTTTATAAAAGAGGTAAGGTTCGTCACTGCGCCTTTAGCCGGAATCTGCCGTGTAAATACATAATTGATTGTCTGTTCATTGGTACTCTGTTTGTTAGTCATACTCTGTCCATAAACATGCTCGTCTTTAGAGTTCCAGTCTCTGGTCTTTCACATATTTGTTTTTCTACGACCTAACGTATTAGCTTGTGCCTCTAACTACTTTACTGTAACTTTTTATGAAAGGAGGAATTTCTGAAATCGTGGCTCTAACAAACACATGCACACATACACACACACACAAATAAATAAATATATATATATATATATATGTGTGTGTGTGTGTGTGTGTGTGTGTGTATGTGTATGTATGTATGTATGTATACATACATACATACATACATACCTACATATATATACATACATACATATATACCGGGTAGGAAAAATGTCCATAAAAAGTTTCAAAGTTCATAAAAATATGGGAATTTTGTTCGGTTTAAATACGGTTTGCGTGATAAGTATTGTCAGTACATGGAGTTTTTTTTCTGGCAGGAAAAAAATTAGTCCAAAAAATCACCAATTAAGTGGCAAGGATGCAAAAATAACGAATAGACATACAAACGACAATGAAAATGACTAATTTTATTTTCAATGTTTTTATTACACCAGCTAGTGTTCGACATAACCTCTACCACAAAGAATAAAGTAATTTAGGCGAGTTTATTTTGTTTTCGTCGAAGGTATTGATCAGGAATGGATTTACTGGATTTCCAAGGTAAGTGGTTTCTCCGTCTCGCATAAATGTTACCGTATGCAGCCATTTCTTTGTCGTAAAGACGGAACCACGTGCAAAAGAGTCAAATCACGCTCCCCAGTCTCTGCAGAAGTTGTCCAGCCTTTAATTTGGCAAAGCGTTTCAAACAAAAATGCTCCTAAAATGAAGCAATCAATGAACCCTCACCAAAATGTCACCTTTTGTAAATGATGCGGTTGCTGTGGGTACACACAGGATAAGAGGTTGCCCATATGCGACTGTTGTGGGTGTTCACGCCTCCGTGCAGCGAAAAATGAGCCTCCTCTGTCCGTAACACATTAAACAACCACTATAGTTCCTGTGTAGTTTTATAAAAAGCTCACGTGATACACGTTTTCCTCTTTGTGTAATCTAGCGATAAAAGTTCATGTAACGACTGCAATTTGTAGGGGTACGAATCCATGATACCATAAAAGATATATCGTACAGAGCATGCAAGTCCAATCGCCGTGCAGTTTCTGGGGCGTTTCTTGTCCCAGTAGCTGCCTGACACACCAATTCTTTCATTTCGGATGCCATAGCACTGATACGGGACTCCATTAAAGATGGTCATCCACTTCGTGGACGATCCTCCAATTGACATATTTTTCCAAATTGCTTGACGAGCTTAATTAGCCCTTTCACATGTTACGTGCCCTTTTCCATTCTTTAGATTTTTCTGTGATCGAATTTTTTTCTGAAAGCAACTGGTGCTAATTCGTTGTTTACGTAAGACGTCTTCACTAACAAAAGTTTCTTTGGCAAATTTAATATTCTTCCTAAAACGCACTTTTTGATAGCGATGAGTCGTAAGAATTAATGGGAGGCTCAACTTTTTAAGTCTTATTTGCATACTTTCAACGTATTTATTGGTTATAGTGCCACCTATTGGTGGTTTTTGAACTATTTCTTTATCCTGTGAGAGAAAACCCCATGTAGTGACAATACATACTACGCAAATTGCCAAATCAATCTGACAAATTTTTTATGAATTTTTTACGAACTTCATGCTCACCCTGAGAGAGAGATGGATGCAACGCCATCCTCCATGTTTTCTTTTTAGCTTTGTTTTATGTGATGGCAACAGGAAGCGAGAAAGGAATGTTTATATTTTAGAATGCAGTTGAGAAGCGATGACGGTACGAGTAAGATGTAACGGCGTATGACGGTATAACTGTTAAATTGTATTTTTGTTAATGTCTTCGTCCAGTTAATGTGAAATAAACGTTTTGTCCGTGGTATCATCGAGTGATTTAGACTTCGCCTCCTATATATATTCAATTAATCTCTGTACTTCGCTGCAGTATTATTTTTCGTACTGAAACTTTCACTACAAACAATTCCTTCATACTAAATTCTTTTTTAGCCAAAGCAGATGGTCAGTTCTTGATATTCTGTTTGAAATTTCTCCTTGAAACTCTAGCTAACAAAAATTATGAATAGAAACTTGACAAAGCTTCGGAAATTTGATTTCCAGTTTAACCTCCCTCCACATAAACTTTGATTGGATGCCAACTTACTACACTGAGTTTACTGCCTCGACTAGGGCAGGGGTTTCCAATCTGTGGGTCACTACCCCTTTGGGGGTCGCGATGGGTTCAACTTGCATAACCTTTCGAAAATTGATTCGAGATACAAGTATTTCGAGTTACGAGCTCCGTCATGGAACGAATTAAACTCGTATGTCGAGGTACTTTTGTATGTATATATATATATATATAATGTCAATTTTCCCCATTGAAATGAATGGGAATTCCATTAATTCGTTCCGGGCTCCCTAAAACACTGCATTTTTTTGTTATGTTTTTAAATAAGAAAAATGTGCTTATAAATGACGAACACTGTATAAAAACGCAATACACTAGAATGTACTACCATTAATTTGTTTTATTAAGTGTAGTGTACAACATTTACCTTGGCGATCAGACTTGAAGATGCTAATGGAAGAGGAGGAGAAAGGCTGAACTAAAAAATTAAATCTTATTCGTTGATTTTTGACCTTTTCACCACGCTTTCCTCACTTTCGCTTTTATTGCGAGTTACCCTCGTAAAGTGAACGAGTGAGATAGGGAAGCTGGGCGGCTGGGTGATTGTTGCATCATGCTTGTGGCTGTTATGTCCAAATTCCTCTTTCTGAGAATCCGAAGCGCGTTTTCTCATCCTTAGAAGGGGGAGAGCTTGCGATCCTAGGACCTAGGTTCCTAGGTGATCCCATACCGTAGACACCAGTGGAAGTTCCAGTGTAAGGGAGGGAATTGAAGCTATCTCTCTGCGAGAGACGTTGGACGCTGTTCGGTTTCGGAGGGCGACTCAAGTGTGGGCAGAGTGGGCAGTGTCTGTGTGTATGTATTTATGCATGTATTGGTGATAGACTGAGCCTGTTAGATTATGCGAAAATTGGAATGCAGATCACTCCTATAGTGCAAAAATTTTTCTGCTATTATTTAATTGCAGTATAAATTTCACACATCGCCATACCTGTAAGGATACGGGAATAAGCCATGGTATGAGAGAGAACAGAATAAATCATATTTTATTAAAATAGTTTCAATGAGATGGGTTATCACGAATTTCGTAGTTTTACACATTTTTGCTGCGTTCCGTTATCTAGTTATTATTAGATGAGACTGAAGAGGACGGGTTCATTTCAAGTTTCATTGCTGCCATCTGTTGTGTAAAAGAAGAATGTTTTACTTTATCCCCCCCCCCGATAAAGGGCGTTATAGGCCGAGGAATAAAAAAAAAGTAAAATTCTCTAATATTTATGAAAGATGGCTGATCCGTCAAAAATGTTGTCATGAAAAGTATTCTTTTACGAGAATAAAAAAGTTGCTGCTTAAAGTAATGGTAAATGATCAACTCTTTACTTAAATTTTCTGTGTTTTTTTTTGATTTTTTATTATTATTTATATTTACTAATTATATTTTAAACCTTAATCAGCAAAATAATACTTGAATCAAAACATATAAATATCTGTTTTTAAATCTACTTTATACAATCTTTCGTTATATCTCAAGTAATCTCCTGCAATACCGGAAATACGACAGTCTTTAATCATTGATGTTATCATCATTAATTATATCCCGAGGTTTTTAGTCTTCCCGCTGTGATCATCTTATTAGTCATTAGCTGCACCCGAGTCTCTGCAGAAATCAGAAGAAAAGTTTTAAGTTAAATGACTATGCCTTATCGTTAAGAGACGAAATCTGTTCATTATGAATAGTTATGCTTTGATTCTAATTTTTCACAAAGGTAAAACAAAACAAGAAACAGACGTGTCTTGGTTTCTAACCGAGCGTCAGTCATTTTAACCATAATTTACGTCTTATTTCGAATTTCACTGCTGACAGTTGCTACGACAGGTTTTGATGGCATTTGAATGATGACTACACAACACCTTACCAATTTCTTGGTACTAATTGATAGGTAAGGTTTTGCTCTCTATTTAGCTTGTAGCTTTAGGTGTTTCTATGTATTTATACTTTCCTTTCCCGAAGCTTTCGTCTGGTTACCTCATTCGTTTCCCACTAGTCCTGTTTTCTTTTGTCAACTTTGAACTTTCCCGTTCTTGACTAGTATTTTATGTCTTAATACTTACCTTCTTAAGGAATTTCTGCAAGTTTATTGGTATTTTCTTCGCAGTTCGCCTGTAGGTATGGAATGTCCTTTACTGAGTATGCACCAGTTTTCTATATGATTATCTTATGTGCTTACGCATGTATATACATATAAAAGGCACCAAATCCATATTTTGAAAGTAGATTAACTTTTTTTTCAGTGCGGAGGCCTTTGTCCCTTTAAACTTTAAACATTCGTCTGTTATCACTGCGGTTTTGCTGGCCTCTTTATTATGGGGGGCACCATATAGGTGGACCAGCATTGCCCCCTATGAAACGGTCCCGTAATTTTGAACCGAGTCAAGTGACGAGACCAGAAACACTTGACCCCGCACCTCCAGGGGTATTTTGGGAACTTGGAGGACACTGGAGCTACGACATATTTTCCTCGTGCACCAGCCGCCATCAAGTGCGGTGGATTTGTACAAGTGTACAAGTGGAAGGATTTCTTGGCGACGGGCATCGAACCCGCAACTTGCAGGTTACTGGCTCGATGACCTTGCCAATTGGGCCACCTGCGCCCACTGTTTAACATTATTCTTGCAAAATTTTTGTGCTCTTTAAGTGGCACTAGTTGCGAAGAACTAACTCGTACGCTTAAATAAAATGTGATTTAGCCAGTTAGAAACGGCACCATGTCCCATCATTATATCAAGGTAAAGGGCACTAAGTTGATTTCATTTAGCTCTCCTATAAATTCAATAATTGTGACTTAGTGCCTTTTACATCCTGTGCACAGATTTAGATTTATATACAATGGAAGGAGCGGCCGGCCACGGATCACTATTTTTTAATTCTATTCATTGGTCGTGCATATAAAAGAAATCATAAAATACTGCCGAGAAAATTAAATGTATGTATATAGCATTTCAGATCGAATGGAAATAGAAAGCTTCAGAAATTGTTTAAATCAAAGCGATTAATTACTCACTTTCTTGTTTGTGTGTTTGTCCAGTACAAATCTTGCAATCGATTTTTAACTAACTTCCCGACTAGCTAGACATTTGAAACTCTTAGAATAGCTCAGAACACAATGACAATGCATTCTTTTAATAATTTTAGCCATCTTTAAGCAGCTTTGAATTCATTTTCGGTTAATTTTGTTGTTTGAAAATTTCTTATAATTGCTCTCTTTATTACGCATTTGATCATTTTCTTTCGAGTTGATGGGATAATTCATCAAAAAAATTTTTTAAAGTATTTTTTAATACATAGAATTGTCAAGTTTATGTGATTCAACAGAAAATTTAAAAACGTGGTTTATAAAAAGTTCTTTTTATCTTGTAATTATTTTAAAAATTTTCAGTCACAAAATTTGCAATGCTTAAACATTATATTAGTATAACAGTTAAATGAAGAAAATTGTGCTGTAAACATTAGCAGGAAGTTAAAATGGAAGCAACCGTTGAGACATTTTGCTTTCAATAGCTACATCGGTTATTTCCCAACCTTTTTCGAATCGCAACCTCCTTGAACTGTTTCCACGCATCCTCCGACCCCCTCTCTTCGTACCCTGCATATTTTCCTTAAAAAGGCTTTTTGAGAGAAAAAAAAAACAAACTAAAAAGCATTTTCTATATTTTAACTCCTACTAAATGTTAATTTTACCAAAAATGAAATTTGCAACAAATGGGGAACATTAGGAAACATTAATACCTCAGTTCAAAGGTGCTTAAAAGCGAGAACACAACAGAACCTCAGTTAAAATAATGCACTTACTGTGTATGGATTCAGAATTATAGTATGACAATAAAAATAGAAAAACTAACGAAAATAAAATTGCTTTATTCCGTCGGGGAAACTACAATAGTTTTGCCAAAACTGACAGCATTGACGTTTAAAATTTATGTACCGTGTGCACTGATTTTGCGCTTTCAATGAGACTTTTTCCTTTAAAAAACATCACTGCCCAACAGTTTCATAGTAAATAAATATAGGCAGTTCTTCCGATGAAATTCATTAAAAAGGGCATTTTAATTGAATAAAACTGTGACGACCTCCTTGTGGGTCACAACCTGTAAGTCGCGACTCACAGGTTGGGAACCCCTGAGCTACATAGTCTGATCGTTAATGTAGCAAACAAAATATAATGGTATACACACCTAAAAAGGCCTTAAGAAAATAGTTTAACAACTTTTACCGTGCTATAAGACACTTTAAACAACTCCCCCAAATTAATGGGAAAATTGCATTTTCTTTAAACTTTATAGGTTTTTTTGGCGTGTATTATAAAATATAGAGTCTGTTAACCTTAAACATTACGCTATAATGTATTGATTCTTTGGGAGCGCCATGGTCATGTTTTGCTACACAAGGGCTAATTATACCGGGCCTATTACTCAAAGCAATTCCGGACGGCTACAAACATCCATGCCAACAGTGGGTTTGGTTTGGTTTGGAGCTCTACGGTCAACTTTTTGTTACACGAGGGCTAATTAGACCGGGACCTACAGTTTAAAGCCAATTCCGAACGGCTACACACATCCATGCCCACAATGGGACTCGAACCCACAGACTCTGGTATCGAATTCCAGCGCCCTAGTCATTCGGCCATCATACGGCCGCTATGCTGGAACGCATGAGCTTGGGGTAGCTTAGCGGTGGCGTGTTAGCTTTCGGTACTGAGGGTGCTCGGATCGAATCCCTACAAGCGCAGTTAAATACCTCCGTGTCTAGGATGGATATGGGCACGTTAAATCCGTAGACCGTAAAGTCTTTCTATGAGGTCAGAGAAGGTGGGAGAGGTACGGTCCGCTCAAATGCTGCCCCTGGGGGTGCTCGGTCAAGATTGAGATGGCACCTGGCTAAATCAGATTCTGACCCTTGTAGTGCCATTATAAACTGGAGCCACACCCCACAGCCCGCTAGCCTATATGGACCTGGTCTGGTATAAATTCCGGCCAGGGGGCATTAGAAACAACAACAACTTGAACGCGTCTTTCAATTTTTTTTAATAATGTTGGAGCTTCTGAATTAAAGACATTCTCAATAAATATTTCTTACCAAACCCTTCATCTAAATCTATTCATTAATTTTATTTTTACATGTAATAAAATAGGTATGTGTTTGTGTCAGTGTTTGACTTTTTAATATCATCTGTCATGTTATCAAAATATCCTGAATTTAATCTAAAGTGATACCTGTGATCTTATCCAAAATTAATTGCACAATTAACATTTATGCACTTAGTGGATGGTTCCTTTCGCTTCCATCTTCCGGCCGCTCAATCAGTATGTTATCCGTTTATATCAGTGGTTCTTAACCAGTGGACCGCTCACCACAGGTAGTCCGAGAGAACCCAAGACGTGGTCCGCGAAGTCAACAGTGATAATAATAATTTTAAAATATATGGTTTCATCGTTTGAAAACGACCGGTTATTTAGCAATTTTTTTAAAATTGGGAACCAAAATCTTTATTTCGGATTTTTTGTTCAAATTCTAAAAATTCCAGTATTTCTTCCGTTTTCTGGCATTTCGAGTACGAAAAAATCCCCGTTCTGCTTAAAAATCCCTTATATATTTTCTATGACGCTGAATTGCAGCGTCATAGCAATCTTACACCTAGTGAATCAAATGCAAGCTCAAAAATCTTTTAAAACTTTCAAGTTTTCATATGCTTTTATGTTTGCTACTAAATTTACTTTTACGTTAAAATGGTTATTATTATTATTTTTTTTTTTTTTTGTGTGTGTGGCCTTTTTATTAAAGTTGTTTATTACAAATAGTAGTTCGTTCATTCAGAAAATCAAACCCATTTTTGCCTTTTAAAAGGTTAGTTGGGAGATGGTCCCAGACAAACTTTTTTATTGACAAGTGGTCCCTTATCAACTAATTCTTTTATTCCCGTTTTCATGTCGTATTACCAAGTATATTTTGTCCGCGCCGCACCTGAGGGTACCTGATCTGGCACCTGAATGTCCAAAGTTTTATCGCACTGTGAATAATAATGTACTTTTTCGTTTAAAGCAGGGTTGGGCAATTGTTTTGGCTCGGGGGCCGCTTTGTGGAAGCGGAGGTTAGCGGAGGGCCGCACCTTTTAAAAGTTTTGCATTTATTAGTTAACTTTGCATTTCAGAAAAGGTATAAATTGTATAAAAAAATATAAAAATGAAATAAAATACTGGCAGTTTTTCTGACTGTCTTGGAGTTTTTGGTTGTCTTTGGCAGTATTTTTTTTTTGGTTGTCCGAATTTTTCTGGCTGTCTTGGCGGGCCACAAAAAAATCTGTCGCAGACCGCAAGAGGCCTGGGGGCCGCAATTTGGCTACCCCTGGTTTAAAGTAATTTTTATGTGGTGCGAGGACTCCAAAATGGAATAATCTCTAGTCAATTTTTATGTCGTAACCTGCAGAACCTGTGGAAAGTGAGATGGTATCTGTACTGCTCCCATTCAGTGTCGACCGGCTAATTCAGGATTTCCCAAAGTGGGCGATACCACCCCCCAGGAAGCGCTGGAACGATAGTCGCCTCGAGTGCAAATGGGGGGAAAGGATGGAAGAAAAAATAAAGGGGGCGGGGGAAGCATAAAAAAAGAAGACGTGAAAATTCTGAAGCATAGGGTAGGTGGGGGCAAAGGTTCGCACGCACATTTGAAAATGACCGGGAAGATTTTTGGGAAGAATAGGGTAGGTAGTGCATTCGTATACTTCCAGTCAGTTGCCTCGTGAAAGCTGTTGGAGTTACGACCTCCTCTTGCAGAGAAAATGAGATAAGCTTATTTTCGTCATTTTTAATGTAATTTTTTGCAACTTTTGAGTAATTTTGAGCATCACTTAAACTCTCGAACTGTTTTATGCCTATTTTCGCCTGTTAGGGTGGTAAATAACCTTTCAAATCCTACCTTGAGTTTTGGATTAACTCAAATGCAAAGGCGTCCATTCTGCCAAAACAGAAGCAGCACGAAATGGGGTAAAGGTTTGCAATGCAAACCTTTGCCCCTCATACTAATAACATTTGTTTCATGTCCTCTTTTCATTAGGAATCCTGATTTACAACGTCTTTTAGTTCTTGGTTTCAGTTTACTGCAAACATTCATCTTGAAACATGGTGTCTAGCGTGCGGGAATTATATGGGAGTTTTTGTCGTTGGGAAAAATGCGCGAATTATACGGGAATTTAGCATTTTGACCTACAAATGCGGGAATTTTATTCAACCTTTTCCTTACAATATTTTCAAATAAACAAAAATTACTACAAAATAAACGAGAATAAAATGCTCTAATACTCGTATGTGCGGCAGAGGGGGAACGTTCCGAAATCCTTTTCTTTTTTAATTTATTTTTATTTTTTATTACAGCCAATATATATTGGAAAAAGTTGTTCTATTATTTTAAAGTCAAGTTTGTTTCCATTGTTCCAGTCATCCAACTTTCATTTACAACCCTTTTTACCTGGAATTAAAAAATTAAATAGAACTAGCTGACTAAGTTTTCAATGCTTAAAGGAAACTTCAAATTTCTCTTGGAAATTATTAATGGGCATTCAAATTTTTGCAATTTGAAAATAAATTAAGGTTTTTGATAAAAACTGTTTGTTTTTAATTATAAATTTTTTGTAAAATGCTTGAAAATCCATAAATTAAAAATAAGATAAATTAGTACAGCACAAAAAATATAATAGTTCTGAACAAAGACCTATTTAACAAGATAAAAGAATTAAATGTTGTTATAAGACATTATAGGCTTCGAAGGTCAGAGAAATTAGCTCTCCCTCATTAATGGACGAGTTTCGGCTAATTTGCTACCTAGATAGCAAAGGAAAAAAGAGAGGGGGGGGGGGGATTTTATAAGCCAGTACTGCCAGACACCCTGTTTCGTTACCTACGCTAAAAGTTTTTTTTTTTTCTTTTCCGGAGTTTGAATAATAAGATAAGTGATATTTAATAATATTTTATTCACAGTATCAAAAATCAATCGGTAAATAGGATTAATGCATCTAGTCAAGTGTACTAAGTCAATTTATTGCCTACCTTAATTTGCTTAATTTTTACGGTTTTAAAAGACTAAGTAAAGCCTAAGATATGATATAACGATAGTGTTGATATTTTAGTTGGAAGTTCTTTAGTTTGAGAAAAAAAAAATTATTGAGATTAACCCTGTTCAATTTGTGAATTCCTTTATTGCATTCAACTTTCTGTGTTAATAGTTGATACTTCAGTTTGAAGTTATTTAGTTTTTTAAAAAAATTATTCAGATTAACCTGTTCAATGTGTGATTTTCTATATATATATAAGACCTTTAAAAAGATTACAAAATGTGAAATAAAATTATTTAGACAACTCTATTTGTGATTTTCTATGCCTATCCAGTTAGAAACCAACGAGTGGGGTAAAGGTTCGCAAACAGGTGTTTTGGTAAAATTACAAATTCGGTGCCTCAACCTTTCGGAAAAAAAATTCATTATTTTATAGAAGGTAGAGGAGATACCCAACTGCAATACAAGTGACTTTTGGGGGCGATAAGATCTAATGGAGGCCCGTAAAAAACCAAAAACTCAAAACTGCAAACCTTTGCCCCCACCTACCCTACGGTTAGTTTGGTTTGGTTGAGAGTGCTACGGCCTTTTTTCTACACGGGAGCAAATTAGACCCTGAACATACAGGGATTACAGGAAAGACCCTAGGCGGAAAACACTCAATCATGAAATGAAACTTTCCGGTGATATAATTTTCTAGTTAAGGCCTTTTTAAAAGCTCGGAGCAACTTGGGCAGTACCCCTTATTTCGTATTTTGCAACTATCGTATTTCATTGTTCTCCCTGCTTTTGTATTAAACCATTACCAATCGGCAGAAAGATACACCTGTTCGAGCATTGACAGCTTTTCTTTGGTGAAAAGTGTGGATATTTCGCGAAGAGTGGGGGATGATTGAAGACAATCTCCTCACCGGTTTTGGCCAGGGGAAAGGGGTGAGATACAGTTGTGCCTCACTTGTGTCACTTTCTACTCGTGCTGGAAAAATAACCTCTCAAGTGATTGCTCGTTGAGGGATCAAATCTTTGAAGAAGACCTTATATTTTTTTCAGGATGTATTTCGACGAAGACGATTGCTTCAGTCTTCTGGCACGGCTAAGTAATTAATTTAAATTTTTATCAGTTCAGAAATCTGGACAAATTTAAATTGTACGAACATTTTCATTTTGCTCTCTTTATCTACATTTATTTGTGATAAATTTGAGTTTGTATGAGCTAACAAATGGCTCTTTTTCTTTGACTTGGTTTTCCCAGTGAACAATGAAAAATGCAAAGTTTTGAGGTGATAGATCTTACATTACCGGCTTTCTTCAAGAATAATAGATAGACAATTTACATAGTTCAGACAGCTGTATAACAGTTAAATGTTGTTATAAGACATTATAGGCTTCGAAGGTCAGAGAAATTAGCTCTCCCTCATTAATGGACGAGTTTCGGCTAATTTGCTACCTAGATAGCAAAGGAAAAAAGAGAGGGGGGGGGGGATTTTATAAGCCAGTACTGCCAGACACCCTGTTTCGTTACCTACGCTAAAAGTTTTTTTTTTTTCTTTTCCGGAGTTTGAATAATAAGATAAGTGATATTTAATAATATTTTATTCACAGTATCAAAAATCAATCAGTAAATAGGATTAATGCATCTAGTCAAGTGTACTAAGTCAATTTATTGCCTACCTTAATTTGCTTAATTTTTACGGTTTTAAAAGACTAAGTAAAGCCTAAGATATGATATAACGATAGTGTTGATATTTTAGTTGGAAGTTCTTTAGTTTGAGAAAAAAAAATTATTGAGATTAACCCTGTTCAATTTGTGAATTCCTTTATTGCATTCAACTTTCTGTGTTAATAGTTGATACTTCAGTTTGAAGTTATTTAGTTTTTAAAAAAAATTATTCAGATTAACCTGTTCAATGTGTGATTTTCTATATATATATAAGACCTTTAAAAAGATTACAAAATGTGAAATAAAATTATTTAGACAACTCTATTTGTGATTTTCTATGCCTATCCAGTTAGAAACCAACGAGTGGGGTAAAGGTTCGCAAACAGGTGTTTTGGTAAAATTACAAATTCGGTGCCTCAACCTTTCGGAAAAAAAATTCATTATTTTATAGAAGGTAGAGGAGATACCCAACTGCAATACAAGTGACTTTTGGGGGCGATAAGATCTAATGGAGGCCCGTAAAAAACCAAAAACTCAAAACTGCAAACCTTTGCCCCCACCTACCCTACGGTTAGTTTGGTTTGGTTGAGAGTGCTACGGCCTTTTTTCTACACGGGAGCAAATTAGACCCTGAACATACAGGGATTACAGGAAAGACCCTAGGCGGAAAACACTCAATCATGAAATGAAACTTTCCGGTGATATAATTTTCTAGTTAAGGCCTTTTTAAAAGCTCGGAGCAACTTGGGCAGTACCCCTTATTTCGTATTTTGCAACTATCGTATTTCATTGTTCTCCCTGCTTTTGTATTAAACCATTACCAATCGGCAGAAAGATACACCTGTTCGAGCATTGACAGCTTTTCTTTGGTGAAAAGTGTGGATATTTCGCGAAGAGTGGGGGATGATTGAAGACAATCTCCTCACCGGTTTTGGCCAGGGGAAAGGGGTGAGATACAGTTGTGCCTCACTTGTGTCACTTTCTACTCGTGCTGGAAAAATAACCTCTCAAGTGATTGCTCGTTGAGGGATCAAATCTTTGAAGAAGACCTTATATTTTTTTCAGGATGTATTTCGACGAAGACGATTGCTTCAGTCTTCTGGCACGGCTAAGTAATTAATTTAAATTTTTATCAGTTCAGAAATCTGGACAAATTTAAATTGTACGAACATTTTCATTTTGCTCTCTTTATCTACATTTATTTGTGATAAATTTGAGTTTGTATGAGCTAACAAATGGCTCTTTTTCTTTGACTTGGTTTTCCCAGTGAACAATGAAAAATGCAAAGTTTTGAGGTGATAGATCTTACATTACCGGCTTTCTTCAAGAATAATAGATAGACAATTTACATAGTTCAGACAGCTGTATAACAGTTAAATGTTGTTATAAGACATTATAGGCTTCGAAGGTCAGAGAAATTAGCTCTCCCTCATTAATGGACGAGTTTCGGCTAATTTGCTACCTAGATAGCAAAGGAAAAAAGGGAGGGGGGGGGGGGGATTTTATAAGCCAGTACTGCCAGACACCCTGTTTCGTTACCTACGCTAAAAGTTTTTTTTTTTTCTTTTCCGGAGTTTGAATAATAAGATAAGTGATATTTAATAATATTTTATTCACAGTATCAAAAATCAATCAGTAAATAGGATTAATGCATCTAGTCAAGTGTACTAAGTCAATTTATTGCCTACCTTAATTTGCTTAATTTTTACGGTTTTAAAAGACTAAGTAAAGCCTAAGATATGATATAACGATAGTGTTGATATTTTAGTTGGAAGTTCTTTAGTTTGAGAAAAAAAAATTATTGAGATTAACCCTGTTCAATTTGTGAATTCCTTTATTGCATTCAACTTTCTGTGTTAATAGTTGATACTTCAGTTTGAAGTTATTTAGTTTTTAAAAAAAATTATTCAGATTAACCTGTTCAATGTGTGATTTTCTATATATATATAAGACCTTTAAAAAGATTACAAAATGTGAAATAAAATTATTTAGACAACTCTATTTGTGATTTTCTATGCCTATCCAGTTAGAAACCAACGAGTGGGGTAAAGGTTCGCAAACAGGTGTTTTGGTAAAATTACAAATTCGGTGCCTCAACCTTTCGGAAAAAAAATTCATTATTTTATAGAAGGTAGAGGAGATACCCAACTGCAATACAAGTGACTTTTGGGGGCGATAAGATCTAATGGAGGCCCGTAAAAAACCAAAAACTCAAAACTGCAAACCTTTGCCCCCACCTACCCTACGGTTAGTTTGGTTTGGTTGAGAGTGCTACGGCCTTTTTTCTACACGGGAGCAAATTAGACCCTGAACATACAGGGATTACAGGAAAGACCCTAGGCGGAAAACACTCAATCATGAAATGAAACTTTCCGGTGATATAATTTTCTAGTTAAGGCCTTTTTAAAAGCTCGGAGCAACTTGGGCAGTACCCCTTATTTCGTATTTTGCAACTATCGTATTTCATTGTTCTCCCTGCTTTTGTATTAAACCATTACCAATCGGCAGAAAGATACACCTGTTCGAGCATTGACAGCTTTTCTTTGGTGAAAAGTGTGGATATTTCGCGAAGAGTGGGGGATGATTGAAGACAATCTCCTCACCGGTTTTGGCCAGGGGAAAGGGGTGAGATACAGTTGTGCCTCACTTGTGTCACTTTCTACTCGTGCTGGAAAAATAACCTCTCAAGTGATTGCTCGTTGAGGGATCAAATCTTTGAAGAAGACCTTATATTTTTTTCAGGATGTATTTCGACGAAGACGATTGCTTCAGTCTTCTGGCACGGCTAAGTAATTAATTTAAATTTTTATCAGTTCAGAAATCTGGACAAATTTAAATTGTACGAACATTTTCATTTTGCTCTCTTTATCTACATTTATTTGTGATAAATTTGAGTTTGTATGAGCTAACAAATGGCTCTTTTTCTTTGACTTGGTTTTCCCAGTGAACAATGAAAAATGCAAAGTTTTGAGGTGATAGATCTTACATTACCGGCTTTCTTCAAGAATAATAGATAGACAATTTACATAGTTCAGACAGCTGTATAACAGTTAAATGTTGTTATAAGACATTATAGGCTTCGAAGGTCAGAGAAATTAGCTCTCCCTCATTAATGGACGAGTTTCGGCTAATTTGCTACCTAGATAGCAAAGGAAAAAAGAGAGGGGGGGGGGGGATTTTATAAGCCAGTACTGCCAGACACCCTGTTTCGTTACCTACGCTAAAAGTTTTTTTTTTTTCTTTTCCGGAGTTTGAATAATAAGATAAGTGATATTTAATAATATTTTATTCACAGTATCAAAAATCAATCAGTAAATAGGATTAATGCATCTAGTCAAGTGTACTAAGTCAATTTATTGCCTACCTTAATTTGCTTAATTTTTACGGTTTTAAAAGACTAAGTAAAGCCTAAGATATGATATAACGATAGTGTTGATATTTTAGTTGGAAGTTCTTTAGTTTGAGAAAAAAAAATTATTGAGATTAACCCTGTTCAATTTGTGAATTCCTTTATTGCATTCAACTTTCTGTGTTAATAGTTGATACTTCAGTTTGAAGTTATTTAGTTTTTAAAAAAAAATTATTCAGATTAACCTGTTCAATGTGTGATTTTCTATATATATATAAGACCTTTAAAAAGATTACAAAATGTGAAATAAAATTATTTAGACAACTCTATTTGTGATTTTCTATGCCTATCCAGTTAGAAACCAACGAGTGGGGTAAAGGTTCGCAAACAGGTGTTTTGGTAAAATTACAAATTCGGTGCCTCAACCTTTCGGAAAAAAAATTCATTATTTTATAGAAGGTAGAGGAGATACCCAACTGCAATACAAGTGACTTTTGGGGGCGATAAGATCTAATGGAGGCCCGTAAAAAACCAAAAACTCAAAACTGCAAACCTTTGCCCCCACCTACCCTACGGTTAGTTTGGTTTGGTTGAGAGTGCTACGGCCTTTTTTCTACACGGGAGCAAATTAGACCCTGAACATACAGGGATTACAGGAAAGACCCTAGGCGGAAAACACTCAATCATGAAATGAAACTTTCCGGTGATATAATTTTCTAGTTAAGGCCTTTTTAAAAGCTCGGAGCAACTTGGGCAGTACCCCTTATTTCGTATTTTGCAACTATCGTATTTCATTGTTCTCCCTGCTTTTGTATTAAACCATTACCAATCGGCAGAAAGATACACCTGTTCGAGCATTGACAGCTTTTCTTTGGTGAAAAGTGTGGATATTTCGCGAAGAGTGGGGGATGATTGAAGACAATCTCCTCACCGGTTTTGGCCAGGGGAAAGGGGTGAGATACAGTTGTGCCTCACTTGTGTCACTTTCTACTCGTGCTGGAAAAATAACCTCTCAAGTGATTGCTCGTTGAGGGATCAAATCTTTGAAGAAGACCTTATATTTTTTTCAGGATGCATTTCGACGAAGACGATTGCTTCAGTCTTCTGGCACGGCTAAGTAATTAATTTAAATTTTTATCAGTTCAGAAATCTGGACAAATTTAAATTGTACGAACATTTTCATTTTGCTCTCTTTATCTACATTTATTTGTGATAAATTTGAGTTTGTATGAGCTAACAAATGGCTCTTTTTCTTTGACTTGGTTTTCCCAGTGAACAATGAAAAATGCAAAGTTTTGAGGTGATAGATCTTACATTACCGGCTTTCTTCAAGAATAATAGATAGACAATTTACATAGTTCAGACAGCTGTATAACAGTTCTTAGATGGGTTTTTCAATATACATGTGAATTGTATAGCATGTAGCATAATGTCTGCAAATTTTAAAATTAGCAGACCTCGGCCCCTTAGCCGACCAATTATCATGTGTCGTGTAATTAATATAAATATATATATATATATATATATATATATATATATATATATATATATATATATATATATATATATATATATATATATATTAGTATAATATAACATAACATAACATAAACTGAAATACACTTTAAAAAATAAGCATTCAGTTCTCCAGTATTACCGAGTCATTTTATGGACGATAGATAAAAATTAATTACCATAAAACTATTACGCTGATAAACCTGTAGAAGTTAAGAGCACTGTTTCAGTTGTAAATATAATAATGTGTACATAAATGAGTTCCAAAATATTTTTGACGCATTATCGTGCGAGACCTTCAATTTGTATAAAACATTACGTTATTTTCAACAATATATGAGATTCTGTTCTCTTTAATAAATTTCTCTTTAATAAATTCTCTTTAATAAATACTCTTTAATAAATACTTATACGTATACGGCTTGATTATAACTTAATTTTAATTCTTTATTTTAACACAATCAACACGATTTGTAATGAAGCGTTTTGTTATTTTATTTAAATTTAAAAAAAAATATTAAGTTACTGAGCTTCATTACATTATTTTAAAATTTTTTATTAACTGCATGTAATATGTTTGGTATTTTAGCTATGCTCGCAGTGGTAGTGTAAGTTTTACATAGCTGCATATTTTTGTTCTAAAGAGAACACACATGTTAATTATTTATTTATTTATTTTTTAGAACAAATGTACTATAAAACGGAAAATTTGAATCACTACTGGTTTCAGAAGGAAATAAGTTTCAGTTGTTTTATGCTAGTTAGTGAGGCAGATGTAGGGATTTTTCGTAAAGGATGTATAAACTAATTCATTTACTTTTTACTCATTTTCTTTTTCAGCATTTTTTTTATTACTATTTATTTATTTTTTTTTATGAAAAATCTTTTCGGGAAATCTCAGTTTCAGCATCATGTAAATTAGGGATGGCCAACTCAATACAATCCGGGGGACAATTGAATAAAACACAGATGACGGCAGGCCAAGCGTTTTTTTAAGAGCGAATTTTGATTTGTACTGCGCGAAACACGAAATTGCTATCAAGGTTTCCCATCATATTTAGTGGAACGTGGGTTCAGTGCGATCATAAATGTGTGTACTAAAAACAGAAACCGTCTACAAATAGCTGATCAAGGTGTTTAAGAATGCTGCTGACAAATATAAGAGCCAAACATTAATAAATTGATAACAGTGCACCAAGTTCATCCTTCTCATTAGGATTAGTTTTAATGTCATTCGTAATTTTTATATTATATTATCCTTCGTTATCTTAATTTTTTGTGTTTAATGCAAATATCACTATGGTCGATTTTAATAAATAATTTTATAAATTCAAACTTCAAGGGGCCTGATTTAACATCTTTCTTTATTATGTTCTAGGGCATAGATAGAAATATAGTTACATAAAAGGACGAAATATATATCAGTGCATCTCTGTTTACTTGAAAAGGTAAATTTCCAGGGGGGAGGGGGAGCGCTGACTGATAGAGACCAATAAGTTTGGGAACCCCTGGGCTAAGTCGTTGGTGAAGGGAGCAAGTCTTTATATACCATACGAAAATCCTATGTTCTACACACACACACACATACATACATACATACATATATATATTGTAAGAATCTGTTACGACCCTTCCGAATAAATCACCCAGACAGCCGGACCTCCCACAGCAGGTGAACAGCGAACAGTTCTATCTTTCAGCGTCAAGGTGTCTGCACACAAAGAATGGTGTTGCTTCTAGCCGCCGGGCCTGGGAGGACGTAAACTAATGACTATTTCGACGTGAACTAATGATTTTCAGATCAGCTGAATCATGGGAACCGAACACATGGCCTCGTGGTCAGGCGAATCACAGCCAACGGACATGATGTCACAAAATAGTGCCAGCCAACCAAAACTTGTGTAGTCACGTGACCGGAAGCACGGTTGCCAACGCCGCAGAAGAAATCCAGTTTTTTGGACAGACTTGGTCGAGACTCTCATCTAGAGAGCACCTATCGTCTACGTTGTCCTGGAGCGACCGACTTGACCCTGACTTATTTTCAGAGCAGCCGCTCGAAGCTCTCGTCAACGAATACTTCACCCCGAAGTATAGCTATCTCAGAGCATCCTGCTCTACAGGATTCGTTATTTTATTTTCAGAGCTGTACGCTCTAGAGGCTGTGTACCGACCTTCTAGTTCCGCTGTGACTGTACGTGCATCTTATCATCGAAATCATTTGGTTATTACGAAGGCTAGTTCCCTCTATGTCTAGAGGTAGATCAACACCTGTGTAAAGAGTGTAATAGATCAACACCTGTGTAAAAAGTTTCCGACTAAAATTTAATAAAACTGTATTTTAATTTAGTAGACTGACTCTGAACATTTTTAGCTACCCGGAGTCTGAAGATATCACAGTCTACTAATAATTGGTGGCAGCGTGTTTGGGATTGTCCCATTAATTAAAAATTGGCAATCCACCCCTTCGAATTAGGAAATTAGAGTAGGAAGCCCATCTAGGACTTTTTGTGCGGACGTCCCGTCCCAAGTGTGTGCATCACAGATACCAGTATATAGCAGCGAGCAGCCTACCAACAGTGGATTTGTGCAGCGATCAAGTATTGGGGCTGCATATTAAATAAGAAAATCCCCCAAGAACCAGCCTGGAAAGACTGCCTAGCTTCAATGAGAGCCTACAATCTAGTCTTCAAAATTAGACAAGGTAAGCCTGTTTTCTCATTAGAGGCAAAAGTAATTGATTGATTAATTAAAAGTAAATTAATTGATTAGAATCTGTGTAAATGTTAACATGTGTAAATTAATGTTCATGGGAAATAACTATTGAATTGAAATAAGTAAATTATCTGTGAGAAATTAATTAATTGAGTCAAAAGTAAATTAATGAAGTATTAGAATTGTTTATGCAAAAGAATAAGGTAAAAATGAATTGTATGCAATGTGTTTAAAATTTTAAAAGAAAAGTAAATGAACAAATAGTTGTTAGATGAATACTAGAACTGTGGATAATCTGATTTAAGTACTTATTCTAAATTGAAATTAAGTAACTGTGTTTTGCCAACTAATTTAGTCAATTATTGAAATTAAGAAATTGTGTATTGCAAACTAAATTAGCCAATTATTGAAATTAAGTAACTGTGTATTGCAAATTAATTTAGTCAGTTATTGAACTTGTGTAGAGTGCTTAAGATTATATTGAAGTAGCATTGATTTATTATGTGTGTGAAATTTGGTCTGAAAAATTTAAAAAAAATTTTTGAATTGTATGTGCCATGTTAGGATTTCAAACGAGTCTGTTAAACTGTAATCTTTCGGAGTAACCCCCCCCCCCCCCTTTTTCTTGGAAGAACGTAGCACTAGAATTCCCCGAACTGAGAGGGCTCTATTGTAAAGGCGTGAGAAAAGCGGACAACCAGTTCTTTTGTTGTGTTGAGGTTAAAATTCCGAGGGTTCCGGTAAGGTTAAGTTGTGGATAAATAGTTATTGAGGCAAAATGTCGTTTTTAACAAAATACAAGAAAATTGACTTGCAGAATTTGGCTTTGGAGCTGCAAGTAGAAATTCGAGAATCAGATAGAATAATTGACCTGGCAAGAAAAATTTCAGAAAGTGAAGGTTTCGAGGAAGAGAGCGCGAAAAATATTCTCGTAAATCTTATAGAAGATAGAAAATTGCAGGAGATTAAAGACGCCGAGAGAGCAGAACGCGCTTTTCAGCTTGAAGAGAAAGCAGCAGAACGCGCTTTTGAGCTTGAAAAACTTAAAATCACTCTAATTGGGGAAAATAGTAGTGTGAATTCCGTGAACTCAGAAAGCGGAAACCCGTCTAGGCATGTTAAATCGGTAATGCAGAGGTATGATGCCGAAAAGATAGACATAGCTTTATTCTTAAATCTGTTTGAGAGGCAAGCTAGGAAATTGCAAATTAATGATTGTGATTTAGTGTCAGAGTTACTCAGTCTTTTGCCGAGCGAAATAGCGGGAATAATCATCAGGGAACCTGAAGAAAAAAATGATAATTACGAATATGTTAAGTCGGTACTGCTAGACAGGTTTAGACTCAGTGCCGAAGCTTTCCGTACAAAGTTCCAAACCCATCAACGGAAAAACGGTGATTTGTGGAAAGATTTAATATTTGAATTAAGGAGCTATTTAGAGGGATGGTTAGATGGAATTGAAATTAAAGATTTTGAGTCACTCAAAGAACTTATGGTAGCCGACCAAATAAAGAGACGCGTACCAGCGGAAATTAAAGATCATTTCGTAGATGTATGGGGAACACTAAATGATCCTATAACTTTAGTAAATAAGCTAGACGCGTATGAATCGACCCGCCGATTCGTAAAGAAACCGACGCAAATTAAATCGCCCGAAAAGAAGAAGGTAGACCGCCCCAAGCAGTCAGAGAAATTTAGTTCCACGACGGAAACGGGAGTAGAAGAATCAGGTACGAAAGAGTGGCGCAACGCTGCTAATAAAAATAATAATGATTGGAGGACCAGGGAGTATGAGAAGCGAAGTGGCCCCATCTGCTTTCAGTGTGGTCAGAATGGACATGTCCGCCCGAACTGTCCAGAAGTAAATAAATCCAGAGAAATCATAAACAACTTAGTTACGTTGGAAGATTTTTCTCTTGCGTTTAAGCCCTACTTAAGCGAAGCTCGCGTGAATCAGGTCCAAACCGTATTATTGCGTGATAGCGGGAGTTGCGTAGATTTGTGCCCTGTTAAATTAGTTAAACCCGGAGATTTCACCGGAGAGAATGTTTTGCTCAAACAGCCCTTGGAAAATGAATTTAGACGTTTACCTTTAGCTCGCGTAACCCTTGAGAGCCCCGAATTCGGCCAGGTGATAGCAAAGGCCGCCGTGGTAGGTAAGAGTGTGGAAATGAACCACTACTTGCTGGGGAATGCCACTCAGGAGCTGATAGAGGCGCAAATATTAAAACCAGCTAGCGTAAATGCCGACGTCACCCAAAGTCGAGGGATGCGGGAGGAAATTCAAACGGGAATTACAGTAGAGAACGGGGAAACGGCCGAGCAAATAACTGAGTCGCAGGAACCCGATTTAAATTCGCCGGATGAATTGAAAGAACTTGAATTTCCAATAGTCGTCGAGACTAAAAATCTGTTAGTGGAAGAGAGTGCCGACACTCTCGTTTTAGAACAAAAAAATTGCCCTAAACTTACACCTATTTGGGAAAAAGTTAAGCCACAGGAAACCCTGGAAATTGTGGGAGAAAATGAATTACTTCCTAAGAAACCCCGAGATCACAGAGGGGAGGAAAGAAAAAAATTGATTGTACCAACTAAGTACAAGCCTAAAGTTTTAAGTTTATGCCATGATGGCATCGGATCGCTCATGGGAATGTCAAAAAGTAAATACAAATTAGTGAGGTATTATTTTGGGCCCCAGTGCATAAAAGAGTGTAAGGACTATGTTAGGTCATGGGACCTGTGTCAAAGAGTAGAGAGATCGAGAGAACGGAAGAAAGCCCCGCTGAAATTAGTCTCAGAAATTACGGAGGTTTTCACGGGAATTTACGTAGAGATCATTGGTCGTATGCAGACCCCACCAAAAAGAAACCGGTATATTTTAAACGGTTTGTGGAAGTATCCGGAAGCCATAACTTTGAGTACTTTAAACTTAGAACATGTGACTAATACTCTATTAGAAAATTTCAGTCGGATAGGGCTTCCGAAGGAATTGCAATTAGATAATTTTACCGAATTCACAAGCAAATTAACGACCACGTTTCTGGAGGAAGTTCATATTAAGGTGACGCGGAACTCAATGTTTCATCTGCAAAGAAACCCCGTCGAGAGCTTTCACCGCACCATTGAACGACTCTTAAAAGTTATTTGCCTTAAGGCAAAAGAGAATTGGAAGGTAGGGTTACCCTCAGCCATGTTTGCACTTGGAAACATGACTCATATGTTTATGGTTTTTAGCATCGCCGAACTGATATTTAGGAAGAATTTAAGGGTGCCGGAAACACTACTTTTCGGAAAATGGTATAGGAATTCGCCGGAGACTAATGTGGTTACAGATTATGTTTTTAAGTTCATGAATAGGCTACGGAACTATCAGAACATCGCTTCCGAAACTAAACGGGAGATTAAACTTAACAGGAAAACTAATCATGATAAATGGTCAGTGAGAAGGGAGTTTAAAATTAGGGAGAAAGTTGAATGGTCAGAGGAGTGCAATACAGCGGCTCGAGAATTAAAAACGGAACTGACCGAGAAACCTGTTTTGTACGCTCCGGACATCGCCAAAGAAATTATCCTGTACACCGATGCATCCGACATTGGTATCGCTATAAATTTGGCACAAAAGGGACCGGAGAATACTGACCATCCAGTGTTGTACCTTAGTAAAAAATTTACTAATGCAGAAAAGAAGTTTTGCACCACCGAAAAAGAGTGCGCAGGCATAATATACGCCATAAAGAAACTAAGACATTACCTGGATGGGCAGAGATTCACCATCGAGACGGATCATAATCCGCTCGTTTTTCTTAAGACGAATGCGGGAAATAACCCAAGGCTTATGAGATGGGCTCTTGCCTTACAGCCTTTCAATTATCAAATTGTCCACAAATCTGGTAAATTGATAGGTCATGCCGATTGCCTAAGCCGTTTCATGGCAGAATAGAAACCTTAAGTCAGGCGTAATGTTGTAAATAAATTAATGTAGAGTGTGAAAATAATTAATGAGTTGTGTAAATAACTTAGTGTATTAATGTGTTAGGTAACCTAGTAATCATAATGTATTAGAATAAATGTATTAATGGTGTAGTAAATTAAATGCATTGCCTCTAATGATGTATCAGGTGAGCTGTGTCTAAAAGTGATTTTCAGATTTTGCCATTATGCCAAAATCTCCTTCAAGGAGGGAGGGGTTGTAAGAATCTGTTACGACCCTTCCGAATAAATCACCCAGACAGCCGGACCTCCCACAGCAGGTGAACAGCGAACAGTTCTATCTTTCAGCGTCAAGGTGTCTGCACACAAAGAATGGTGTTGCTTCTAGCCGCCGGGCCTGGGAGGACGTAAACTAATGACTATTTCGACGTGAACTAATGATTTTCAGATCAGCTGAATCATGGGAACCGAACACATGGCCTCGTGGTCAGGCGAATCACAGCCAACGGACATGATGTCACAAAATAGTGCCAGCCAACCAAAACTTGTGTAGTCACGTGACCGGAAGCACGGTTGCCAACGCCGCAGAAGAAATCCAGTTTTTTGGACAGACTTGGTCGAGACTCTCATCTAGAGAGCACCTATCGTCTACGTTGTCCTGGAGCGACCGACTTGACCCTGACTTATTTTCAGAGCAGCCGCTCGAAGCTCTCGTCAACGAATACTTCACCCCGAAGTATAGCTATCTCAGAGCATCCTGCTCTACAGGATTCGTTATTTTATTTTCAGAGCTGTACGCTCTAGAGGCTGTGTACCGACCTTCTAGTTCCGCTGTGACTGTACGTGCATCTTATCATCGAAATCATTTGGTTATTACGAAGGCTAGTTCCCTCTATGTCTAGAGGTAGATCAACACCTGTGTAAAGAGTGTAATAGATCAACACCTGTGTAAAAAGTTTCCGACTAAAATTTAATAAAACTGTATTTTAATTTAGTAGACTGACTCTGAACATTTTTAGCTACCCGGAGTCTGAAGATATCACAATATATATATGTGTGTGTGTGTGTGTGTGTGTGTGTGTGTATGTATGTATGTATGTATTATACGCGTGCGTGTGTGCACGCACATTTCTGACATCTAAAAAAAATCAAAAAGCTCTTAAATTTTAAACTCCTGGAACCTTATGTTACAAATAAATCCTTTACTTTTTCTCTGATTAAGGTTGAATGAAGCTCGGGTATATATATATATCAGTCCCAGTCTTTTTAGCTTCACCAAAAATGATTTTTTTATACTAAAACTTCAGTACAAGACCTGAAAATATTCTTTAACTTTATTAGCAGCAGCAGCAGCTAATGGTCGTCAAACAGTCTTTTGGTTTTGACTTGTTTTCTCTGCAAGAGTAGGTCTGTGGATGAACAAAGAGGATATAAAAGAAATTGCAAAGTTTGTTACTATATGTCGTTGGTAATCATTTCATTTAGAAAATCAGTTTTGATTTAATTTGGTAACTGGTGAATGATTGCTTTTTAAAGAGGCACCATTTCCGTGTTTGCTTTATTCCCTAAGCCTAGCGTGTATTTACGGGAGTTTACAATTTGCAGAACTATTCATTTTAATTCCATTTCAATTTTACAATTTTATTTCATTGTTTTCAGCATTATAATGTCACAATATAATTGCTTTATTTAAATGTCATATTTTGTGTTCTCCTTAACCTTCAAGAATATTTTATACAAAATATTGTAAGTGTTCTTACTGGATAAGCCACATAATCAGGACACCTTTAATAAATGTCATGTAATATAAATTGTTTTTTTTCCTAAATAAAAGGATAAAAAAGAGACCTAAAATTTATCAAAAAAAGTCTTTTATAAAAGTACTTAATTTTTGGACTAGGAAAAGGGGGGAAACCTTACAATTCAAATCTAAAGAAAATCACTATATCGTATTGCAGTCATTCGTTAATTTTGGTGTGGAATGTGACCCTAACAAAACAGCTGGTGATCATTCATTTTCATAAATAGGTCGCTGTAATTTTGTAGCGCATTTTTCTGAGCACTTCCTCTTGTTGATCAATACATTCTTTCAAAGATCGCAATTAAGAGAGATTTACGGCTAATGTAATGAATTAATTATTTTCCCATTAGGTTAAGAACCTATTGGAAACTTTTCAGAACAGACTGGACACAGATGAGAAAAGATTCACTTCGCTCACTGTTCTAGCACATTTATTCCGGGTGGTTAAATGCAGGTTATCAGTGAAAATGATACGGTTTGGCGCCGGTGAGAGGTTAGACCCTCATTGGGGGTATGGCACAGAACAGAGTCGCCAACGTCCATTACAGTTCGACCGCAGCCTGTTTCCGTATCCGCCATCAGATAGACCTAAGCACGACGCCTCCCAGCTTGGGAGTTTCCACCAAATCTCGAGCCACAAAAAGGGAATTTTCTTGCAACTGAATTTTGGTAATTGAGTGAAGTATCAAGTTAGAAAAATACGAAATGAATCTTAGTTGGGCGAATGAATAAAGGGCTGTTTATGCTCTTCGTATTTTTTTTCCTGTTCATCGCAGTATCATGGAAATTAAATTTTCAATATCGCGAGAATTGAATGAATTTATGTCTTAATGTCTTAATGAATTATCTGTTTATTTGTTAGTTCAAATTTATATCTAAATTTTCTATGCATTCCCGTTGAAAAAAATTTGGAAAATTTTGTTTTTTTTCCAAATGCATCCATCCCAAAGGCATATTAGGGAGGGGTCAATTTTGTTCACCCCCCCCACCCCACTCCGATAGTTTGAACTAATCAAAAATACATAATGTAAATAAAATTTCATTCATAATGCATCTGTTTATTTAGTTAATTTAACTAGTAAGTTTATTTTACTACTTCAATAACTAAAATCATATAATTATATTTGGTAAGTTCCTTGTAGGATTTCAAACATTGTATGTTAAATTGTATATAGATATAACGTTCATTTACGTAGTTTTACTTAAGACTTTGTGTCACGCTTACGCATCAGCTGAAAATAAGTGTGCATAATTAGACAGATGATGTCCTTAACGACCTCTGATTGATTTGTTAGTCATGTGCTCTCTTTGTGATGTGTGAAATCTTTTCATGCTTATGGAATTTCAGATTTATAACATTTATTTTCTGCTTGAAGAGTGGTTCAAGAAGTTAATTTAACTTAGTAAGTTTATTTTACTACTTCAATTGCTAAAATCATATAATTATGTTTCATAAGTTCTTTGTAGGATTTCAAACATTATATGTTAAATTGTGTATGTGTGTATATATATATATATATATATATATGTATATATACACTTTCGAGATATATATATATATATATATATATATATATATATAGATAGATAGATAGATACGAGATGTTAACGTTTTGCTATTGTTGTTCAGTAATGTATCACTGAAAGGGTCTACAAACGTACATTTGTTCTTGATACAACTAAAAAAACTGAACTCATGGTGCAACAGTCTGCTGTGGACCATGGCCGGCGGTGCCAATCTCCGCTTTCTTGACCGTGGGCTTGGGGTGCCATACAGCATATGTCTCAGTCAGGTGGTCAACCTGACGTGGGACCCTCAGAGTTTAGTTCCCAAGCATGCTTGGTCCTTATTTTATCGACCCACTAAAGGGATGAAAGGCTTAGTCGACCTTGCCCAATTGCAGGGTTGAACCCTGGACCTGTGGCGTGGCAGCTTGATCTTGATACAACAGTTAGTTTTAAAAGATATCTTTCAAAATTTCAACATTCCATCTTCTCAGTTATGCATATGGGATTACTCTGCCGGAGATCGACATTTGATAGTTCCGCCCATAGCAGCGAAAAAGTTAATTCCAGTCGGAATTATTTTTGGCAAGGATCTTTATTTTTTACACTCAGATTTCGATTACAATTCAAGACTAGACGAAGTTGGGAAAATTTACCTAAATTACACAAGTGTTATGAATCGTAGCAAATTTTTGCCAAAATGCCATGCTTTCGTGGGAAAAGTTTGAAGCACCTGGAGTTTCCCACGTTTTAGGGTTATGTTTATTGTTAATAGTTATCGTGCAGAACTAATCAGATAATGTCCTTAACTACTGTTACTGTGCTATCCATTGTCCCCTGGGGACTTTGTTATGTGATCGCTGCAGGTAAGTAACATTTTCCCACGTCTTTTAATTGGTCCATAAAAATCTCCATTGATCACTTGGGGAAGCCTGAGTGAGCTCTTTCCCATTTAGAAAGTCGTTTAAATCCTTCGCATCTTACTTGGTGACATCATCTCGGTGTGTCCTTCCACAGATGAATAGTAAAACTCTTGTCGGCGCCATTTGGTACCGTACATTACCTTCTTTTTACCGTTTTTTCCCACGCCTGATGGCCTTGAGTCGAGAGACACCTTCCACTTGTAACAACAACAACAAAAGGACAGCCTCCGCCGCTCAGATCAAAGAGTGGGCCGGCGGTATCTTCGCATTTCGACCCCTCGTAATGGGCTCCTTCCCCACTTGGGTGGTCTTGTGGGCAGTCACAGATCGGGGATTGAAGTGCCTGTTCGGAAAGATTACCCATTGTTTGATTAAGCATGTGGAACTGGAGCATTTTGTTCGGAGAGTTGACTTTTCGATTTGTCGCGCGAGCAGGTTAGCAGTCAATATTTTATCGGGTATGAGGCTCTTATCAAAGGGAAGTTTCCAACCTGCCTCTTCTGGGAATGGGTTCGCTTACAGAATTAGTTTTTGTAGAATACAGAAACAAATCTGCGTATGACAGGATATAAAAAAGAATCGAGAGTCAAAAGAATATCGTTAATCGTATCATGTGTTTTGTTTATAACATAAAATTAACACTTCACTATCTATCAAGCTGTAACCAATTTAACCTTTGAGTTTCCAATGCATATAATAAACTTGATTTCTGTAATTTTTTACAATGGAAGTTGTAATAATTTCCTTCCGCAGGGTGTTATCCTTGAAATCAATTGTATCTGCATGCATCACGTTAGGGTTGGATTTCCTCTCTAAATTTAAAAAAAATTCATTTCTACTGATTTCGTGTCGAAAAAAATGGAGGTGATTTATTTTTACGTTTCTTTAATTTTGTAACGGAACCGATTAACGTTTTTTTTTTTTTTCTGAAACTATGGTAAATTTCTTATGATACACAAGTAACGTAGCCAGATGAAACGTCAGATATTGTATGAGTGAGGGGGGGGGGCTCACAATTTTTTTATGTAAACGTAATTCAATGTTGTTTTGGGTTCATGATTTGTAATAAGTTTTCATCCTCTGGGAAAGGCTTAACGAATTTGGCACTCCATCTTTTGTTTTCCTGAGTAGAACACTTCTATCACAAATGCATTATCTTTTTGTTTCACATAAACGAGAACAAACTTTTCCCTTCTATTCTCCTGTATAGATCTACTTTTTGTTATTTTATTCGAATGCCTCTTCTCTTTGTATGTTTTTTCGTATATTTTTTCGTAATTTTGTATATTTTTTTCGTGAGGAACAAATGATTACTACTAGTATCGAGAGTCCTGGTTCAACTTTCACAGCTTTTATATATATATATATATATATATATACAGTGGCGCACCCAGGGGGCCCTGCCCCCCCTCCACAAAGAAGTAGAAATATTGATTTTGCATTATAAATATTTTTATTTGTTCATCTCGCCCCCCCCCCAATGCATTATAAATATTTTTATCCATTCATCTCGCCCCCCCCCCAAAGAAAAAATCCTGGGTACGCCACTGTATATATATATATATATATACACACACACACAAACACAAAATATGCATTTTAGAACGTAATAAAAAATTCAGATTTGAAAAGACTTGCCTCTTCCTGACTGAACATTTCTCATTCTCAGTAAGTTTCCACATTTTAATAAGCTACCTTCTGTTCCTGGATAAATGAATTTATCAGAGATTAATGCGTATCTGAAGTTAAAATGTAAGTGAAAAACTCAAGTAATTATTCTGTACATGAAATATGGTGTAATAACCGCTTACGCGATTACCAGGACGAACCACGGATCCTCTCCAATCTCCAGACATTGCTTTATCCAGTTAAACCTCATTAGCGTATGGAATCTTATTTTGAAAGCCTTTCTTCGAGAGGTAAACCTTGTGGACAAAACAAAATCATAAGAGGGTGTGTGGAGAAAGAGGTTTATAAAAGAACAAATGATAGATGAGTGTGTGAAACGCTTGCAGTAGCCTGAAAAATATTTTAGTATGGGTAGACATACACTTCTATACATATTTGAAACTGATATTTATTTTCAAAGCATTCATTGGGCATTTGATAACTCGAAATGCTTTCTTTTGTATTTATTGGTCTAATATTTTATATTTATCGGTGCAAGCCCTCCAGGTGTCGCCCCAGGGGGTGCTCGATCAAAATTGAGGTAGCACGAAGGGAGCAATTTTGACTCACCTGTATGGTGCCCCCAGATAAAAAGTAGTCAACAGTTTCCTCGGTTCTGTTCGAATATTTCTGGCAAAGTGCCCCGTATTAGTCCCCCCCCCCCCTTCCGAAAAAAAAAATTCATTGGTCTACCGTAAAATCTTGACTATAATACGCATGCTTGATTTTGCGCGAAATTTTCGGAAAAAATTAAAATTCGACTTTAATACGCACCCATGACTTTTCAATATTTTATTAAAAAATTGCGCAAATACTTATTAACATAAATAAAATTTGTAATAAAAATAAACGAAAACGTCAAATTCGGTAGAAATTTCTTTTTAATTCAAAACAAACAATACTGTGAAATTTTCAGTCTTAATTACATTCTAGAGAATACAGCTCATCTATTGTTTGTCGTTTATTCAATGTTTAAAACTGCGTTTTTTGGTACACGAGTATAATACGCACCCTCATTCTAGCGGACTAAAATGTGAAAAAAAAATTCGTATTATACTCAAGATTTTACGGTATTTCAAATAAATGGGGGGGGGGATGCCATGTGCAGTTCATATTTATACTAGATCCCTTAAAAATCGTAGAAAAATGAAAAAAGTTGTATGGTCTCTATAATCTATGCGTTATTAGCAGTTATAGTTTTTTTATTCAATTTAAGTATGAAGTTTTTTTTAAATACCTTTCTAAGTTCATTTGGTTTTAAGTCTTAGTTCACCATTATGAAGCTCTGATTGATCTACACGAACTGCGACATTTGAATGAGGTTGCGATTCTGGTTTTTTTAAGCTGATTACCTAAAGGAAAAATCTTCATTTTTTTTCTGTTAGTCAATAGATCAGAACAGCAATCAACTATAGTTCTTTACTGGACGATCAGCGCTATAATAAATTCTTAAAACTATTTGGACTCCTTTCAGAATTGATTTGTTTTTATCATGTCACGGACCATCAACATCAACAAACATATCCAAGATTGGAACGTAGCATAAGCCCCGCACCCCGATATTAGACCATTATTCATTACATTATACGTCGTTTTTTATCTCGCATGTGTTCGTTTGCTTTTCCAAAACGCAGCCAATTATCATAAGTATTTCCTCCAACTGGATGCAGTATTTAATTGCTTTTTCAAAGACTGCGGCTGTGCAAACTGAAAATGGGGGAACTTTTGCCTGTTCCCTAGCGTTAATCATTAACAAGATATGAGAGTTTATTTGCCTTAATTACAGAGAAGGGAGGTATACTTCCTAGGGCCTGGAGTTCAACGTCTCTGAGAGGATTTCGTCTTGGATGTAGGATTTATTGGTTCCCATTAGGAGCTTCTGAAATTCGTGTAATTGGATTGGGTATAATTACAGGTCATTGAATTAATAAAGTTGCTTTTAGGGAAAAGATTGGAGTGTTTGCACACCACAGGCGATGTGTTAGCCGTCAAGAGAGAGCGAGAAATCAAGAGTTAGCCGCTTTTATCTTGATAGGAAACAACTGATGTAAATAACTGATATATGTTGAAATCAATCTTTCTGAATGTCATATGCCTTAAAAGTACTTTGGGGATTTCTGAAGGTCATTTCAGTGTCTCAAAGAATAATGCATGCGCGATACAAATATCTGTACAAAGAAGTTTTATAGTTTTGTGTATGAAAAATTAATTAAAATATTTTAAATATTGATTAAAAATGAACCGAAATTCTTTAGTGTTTTTAGCTGTAAAGCAAGTGAACCAAGAGAAGTGGAACATTTAATTGTAGGCATTCCTTATATTATTCAGCGTTAGTTTATTTTTTATAGCGTCGACTGCACAGCTTTCTAACTTCACAGTTCTTTTATATTCTGCTCAACATTAAAAGAACCGTTAATTACAATATACCTATCTGTACCAATATTTTAAGACCTGTCATTTTGACTGACTTGGTTGTTCCGATGTTAATAACTTAAAAATACACACCTTTTTCGTAAACAACCATCTAACCAATTTTTTAGCTATTAGATCATTTGTATCTGCTACTTTTCAGCCGCTTTCAAACAAACTGATTTTTGTGATCTTATTCGAGAGAAAAATCGTGTATCTCATATAGATGGCCTAGTTGATAGAATACGAAGTTATGAAACGAGTGATATAGTTGTCAGTGCAACTCTTCTGTTAATGGTTCGATAAAGTCGGTTCGGTGCTTTTCGGATCCTAGATTGGAATCATTTGGTGCAAGACTTTTTTAGCATAGAGGTAGAGGTTGTAGCGTACTGGGAAAGATGTTCCTTTTTTCCCGAGACCCCACAAGGGGTGAAACACAGCTGCGTGTTTTTCAAAGAATGTGTTGTTCGGTTCCACCAGTTCGGAACACGTGGGGGAATTAAAAACCGTTTCCCTTACAGAGACGCAGCCACTAAAGCTGTCATCTTAACGTTTCGGCAATGCAATAAAGTTCGGCGCCTAAGAAGAAGCTGTCAGCCGAATCTGCCGGGCCCTCCACCCCTTTGAAAATCCAGACATTGGAGGGAGAGACGCTGTATAAAATCCGAGCGGGATAGACGTGGTTGCTAGGCTCCTGTGTTGTCGGGCCGAGAATGGGCCCTGGAGCGTGTATTTGTGAATCTGCACGTAAATTAAGTGATTACATTGGAAGTGTTTAATTTTTTTCTTGTTAATAAATTGTTAAGTTTTGATTTAAAAATTTGGCCTTCATTTTGTAAATTAGAACTCTGTCTTTCTTGGTATGGATCAATAGTTGTGAAAATTCTTAAAAATGCCGCAGAGAGTTAACAGCCTGAGTGACGTCACAAGGTCATGTGGAATTTTTGACTATTCTATTATACGTTCGAACTGACTCACTTTTTTCTTCCACTCATAATGGCAAAGATTGTTGTTTACTCTGCTAATATAAGTGCAATTGCGCTTAGACTGATCGTTGTTAAGAAGTATTTTGCGTCAAAGGGTATAGTAATGGAGAGCGATGGGTCCAGACATGGACGCTTTTGGAATCTTACTATTGAACTTTATTTAATATTAAATTAAGTATTTTATTAATTATTTAGCTGCATTTTAATTAATGAGTGACATTACAAGTTCTTTGCGTTATTTCAGTTATCTAATAGACTAATTGTAACTATTTTCCAGGTTACCGCCACTGGCACGCTGATCTTCGTCTCGATGATACGCCATTAGAAGCAGGCCTCGGATTCACTTGCAAGCTCAAGTCGCAAACCCCATTCCTTGGCCGATCGGCTTTGGAGCGACAAAAACAGAGAGGACTCAAGAAGAGAATCGCCTGCTTCACAATCGATGAGTCAGTTTTTATCTCTTTTTATATGTACATTTACTCTTTAGCTACATATTGCAAACAAAAAATTCAGGACATTTGCCGTCGAAAATGTAATGGCATACATACCTTTCACCTACCTTTCAGACTACAAAGAGACTAGGTCAATAAGAAGCCCGATCTAAAAGCAAATATAATTTGTTACGGTTTCATTCGAGTTTACAAGTTGTTGTAAATACAGGGTGATTTTTTTTTAAACTCACACTACTCAGAGCCATCTGTAGTGCGATCTATCAGCCGGAATTCCACCAAAATTGATAGAGGGGCTAAGGACGACATGGGAAAGAGTTCCCGTGAAAAAAAAAATTAGTTCCAAATGTCGCCGATAGAGGACGATATGGCGCTGTTGTTGTCGGTGCACTCGAGAATTTGCATAAAAGGCAAGTAAAACATCAAAATACACATTCACGACTATGTAGTCGACAGCAGCGCCAATATTTCGGGCTATAAAGATAAAGGATGAATACCGAAAAAGTTGTAAGCAGACAAATGAATAACAAAGAAATTTCCCTGCAACATTGCACATTGCTATATGCAACAAATTCACTTCTCCCTCCTTCAATGTGACCACAGTCCTGGTTGGACGAGACATTGTATCCTGAACACTACGTTCTCAACAGCCAAGCGTAACATGTCTCGAGGAATGTTCATTAAAGTCCGGGATATGTTGTCAGGGCCGCCATGTTCGAGACTCCACCAAGATACACCTTACACTTTAAATAACCCCACAGAAAGATGTCACATGGGTTACGTCCGGGAAGCGAGGTGGCCATGTCAGGGGAAAAAAGCGATTGATGACCCTTTCTTCTGTAAAGCGAAGGCGCAACAGATTCCGCACCGATCTTTATAGTCCAAAATACTGGCGCTGCTATCGACTACGTAGTCGTGAATGGGTATTTTGATGTTTTACTTGTCTTTTATGCTAATTCTCGGGTGCGCCGACAATAACAGTGCCATATCGTCCCCCTATCGGCGATTTTTGGAACTTTTTTTTTTTTTTTTCTAAATAATAACGGAAACTCTTTTCCCATGTCGTCCTTAGCCCCTCTATCAATTTTGGTGGAATTCTGGCTGATAGATCGCGTTACAGTTGGCTCTGAATAGTGTCAGCTTAAAAAAAATCATCCTGTATATTTACTACTAATTTGTAGTTTTAAATCGATTTTGCTGAAAAATTGCAACTTGAGCTTAAATCATAATCACAGCTACAAATATCAAACTCCCCCAAACTGCCTCACGACTTCACCTGTATGGTCTTATCTGGCGCACCCGAAGACTTCTTCAATTATACATCTGCTTTTAACCTTCTGCATGCCTCTTTCATCGGCCGCTGCTTGAAACTTTCATCTATATGAATGTACCTAATTACCATAAAGTGTTTCCTTTAAACTGTCCAAGGAAGAGTTCCATTAAGTGTTGCTAAAGAGTTTGCAACTTATGACAAGAAAATGAACTTTTATAAAACAGGTTAAAAAGAAAAAAGGTTATAGCTCACCTGATATTATGAAAGGATGTTGGGAATTCTCGGTTTGTTGGCAGTAGGGTGGTTAGGTCTCGAATTTTTGATTTATGGATACTATAGATGCCGTAGTACTTGAAAGATCCATTAGTTTTAGAATCCATTAATTTGTGAATTGTTTTTGATAGAAGCTATGTGATTGCTTCCAAACCAGTGTCACTATGAGAATGTGGAAATTGTTTTGTATAGTAACAGTCCAAAGAGCGATTGGAAACTTGCTACAGATAGTTAATTTTACGAGGGTTGTAAATAAAGTGGTGGCAACGTCGCCCAGACAGTCGTAGAACATCGGGCGTGGTCAAACAGGATATCGGAGGAGTGAGGTGGAGCTGTAATCGATGTGTAGAGTACATAAAACCGTAGATCCAGTAGAAGGGGTAGTTTCTGCGTGACGTTGAAGTGGACAGTGTCGTATCTACCGCTCTAAATCATGTTTACAAAAAGTGATCAGCGATCGGGGATTAAATTCAAGGTTGCCCGTGGCTACAGCACCAGCTGCACCCGGGAGTTGTTGGAACACCCTCCGTACTCCCCATACACGACCTCTTTCCTAATCTGAAAGAACCCCGTCGAGGCATCAGATTTTCCGGACGTGCCGTCTGTGATCCGAGCATTATTAGGGCCTGTTCACATAGGAGTCCGTTGCGTTGCGTTGCGTTGAGTTAAGGAAAAGATGACGTTGAAACGAAAATAAACCAATCATATGCCTCCAAACGATTAGCAATGAAATATTTAACGCCTATGATTGGTTTATTTTAGTCTCAACGTCATATTTTCCTTAACGCAACGCAACGGACTCCTATGTGAACAGGCCCTTAGGGCGCTCTGTCGCTGACATCAACACACAACACCTTGCCAACGGTATCCTACGGCTTCCTGACATCTGTTAAAAGGTACATAAATTTGCTGGTGATTATATTGAAGGAATGTAATGTAATTTTGATTGTACGAACATTAAAACAAATTTCTGGGTATGTTGCAATTACTTTATTTACAACCCTCGTATTATTTATTTATTTATTGAAATCGGAGGGCAACTGCAGTAATTCCATAACGCGAAATCGAAAATCAAAATAGCAAATTTAGCCACTTTTTTTATATTCTCAGCACCAAATACACAAACTGACTGCAACTACCTACAAGTTTTAAGACTTGATTAACTGTGATTGAGTGCGTAGTTTTATGATCTTGGTTTCATTTCAGCCATATACCTCTGTGGGGACTGGAAGTGATCTGGCGTAATGACCGCATTGTTGGCTTCATTCGTCGGGCTGAATACGGTTTTGCACTTGGCAAGAGCATGGCGTATGGTTATGTCACCGATCCTGATTCTGATGTCGTATCTACCGATTTCCTCAAATCTGGCTCGTATCAGCTGGAAAGCATGGGAACCAAGTATCCGGCAAAGTATCATGCGAAATCTCCTTTCGATCCCAAGAATCAGCGAGTGAAAGGGATTTATGATGCACCACTGCCTGTAGATTGCAACACTGAAGAGGCTTTGTTATCTCAATAAATCACTTTTATTGCATCAAGTACAAATTACCTACACATCGGTTGTTTAATTTTCTTAGGTTAACTATTTTGAACTACTAATGAAATTCTGTAGCAGATTCATTAGAAACAAGTAACTGTTTTGTTCCTATATTTTGGCATTTTAAGAGGTTTTTAGTAGAATAGTTTTTATTATACTGTAATTAACTTTTATTATCTTATTCGAAATTGTGAACCTCTAACTTTTAACCATTGTTTATATATTGTGGCAATATAAAATACATTTAATGTGATTTTTTTTTATAATTCATTACAGAATAGTTTTTATTATACTGTAATTAACTTTTATGATCTTATTCCAAATTGGGAACCTTTATGGTACATCCACATTCATGGAGACAAGTACCCCCGACCCCGCTTGACACCATTTGACCCGCGTGACCCCCCGCCTCGCCTTTGATGCTCTGTTTGAGGACCGCTCGATCGGAGGATCGGTGTAGAACGCAGTGCCCATAAATCACTGGCTTCCCATGCAGAATACTGTGCAGAGCACATGAATGTGAACACCTTATCAGCTCTTAACCATTGTTTGTATATTGGAGCAATATAAAATACCTTCAATATGATTTTTTATGATTAATTACAGAATAGTTTTTATTACAATGTAATTAACTTTTATTATCGTATTCGAAATTGAGAACCTTTAACTCTTAACCATTTTTTATATATTGTGGCAATATAAATTACATTCCATGTGATTTTTTAAAAAAGGATAATAGATTTCAGCTCTAGTACAAAAAAAAATAGAAACATAAACGAATTTTTTTTTCTAAATTTATGTTGCTTTTTTACCTGTGTTCAGATTTCGGGACATAGTTTTTTTCAAATGCAATTTCATTACAGGATATTTTACAAAATTGATTTATTTCCGATTCTGTAATCATATCTAGGTAAAAAGAAATCATTTACACTCAAAATGCTAGTAAACAGTTGTCAAAAATCAATTCGCGTTATTACTGCAAAAAATATTTATTGTTTTAATTATTTTCTAACATGAATTATTTATATTAATATGCGAGTATTATTGTATTCAAAGTTGAAACCAACTTCAGGAGTACTAGAGGAATAGCTCAAATGAGTGAAAATCCCGGTGCCAACTACAAGCCTACCTCACCTCCTGAACTTATACTGATTTATTCAGCTTGTACTTATTCTGCTTGAGTACTTATTCTGATTTTTAATAATGTCTAAATATTGCCTTTTTATAATGTGTAAATTTTAAATTGTGTAAATCTGACCTTTTTATGATGTGTAAGATGATCTTTTGTTAAAGGTCTCATATACTCGAACCCTTTAAAAAATGCTGAAACTGAATCTCATAGACATTGAGAAACTCCCAGTCTTTAAAAATCTTTTACCCTATATAAGGGTTGGGAGGAGTGGCAACTCTTGTTAAGAGGGGACGTGGAAGCAACAATTTTTTATCCTTATTAATTTTCTTCTATTTCCGCTGATATTCCATAAACAAATGCCTTTCTAGTTTCAAACTTGTTAACTGTCATAAGTTTGTCCTAGAAAAAATAACATAAATTTTTTAACATAGTTTTCATTATGTGTTTTATCAGCTTTCTATTCTTTGTTCTGTCTTAAAAAAGTTTATAAGTACCTTCTTTTTTTAAGAAAATGAAACTGTGTTCTAAAGATTTTAAGTTCAAATTTATGTTTATAAAATCTGTGGCGTGAATGCAGATGTTGATATATTCGAAAAATTCAATTTTATGTTTTAAGTTGATATGTCACACTTAAAATTAATTCTTTAATGTGGCAAAAGCTGATAGTGGAATTATGAAATAATATTAAGTTATTCGTATTGGCAAATGCTGTTATGTATAAAAGAGGTAATGGTCCCTAGTTGAATATTTCAGTCCCTAATTGAAAATTTTCATTGAAGACCAGCCATATGCTTGAGGTTGAATATGAGTATTAACTAAAGAATATTTGGATTGAAAAATTTAATTGAGCGATTTTATATTTCACAATATTAATGTTACTTTTTTTAATTTGCCGAAAACAGGAAAAAATGACATATCAACATCTGCCATAATGCTACAGAAATACTTTAGTTCTGAGGATCTGTAGCATTATCACTGATGCTTGATAAAATAAAATTTTTGCTTAAATTTAGGTGATATTTCATTATTCTTTACAAGTTTTATATATTAAAATTGGAGATCCTTATTCTTCTAAGTGAAAAAATAATAGCTCATTCGTATCAGAGCTAAATAGTCTGACCTCATCTGATGAATCAATCACCTCCCCAATCTGATGAATCAATCAAAATGATATGTAAGATGTGAGAGGTATCATCACCTCATGAGATATTTTAGTTTTATCGCCGCATATCTGAGTAGTTAATCTGTAAGGAAAATTTATGCTTGATTGTTTGCTAATTATTACGTTATTTTCTATGAATTATTCATCTAGGCCTAGCTTGCGTTAATGACTCTAATCATGATCATAATAAATCATTACAAATCGTGTCAAAATATTCCATGAATTTTGTTGGATGAGTAGTTAAGCTACTTTTTTCTGTAAGAATAGTTAAGCTGTTTTTCTGTAAATTGAAATAATATATTTTTATAAACCTATTTATGTAAATATTTTAAAAATTTACAAACTGTGTCAAAATATTTTAAGATTTTTCTTGATTGAATCTTTGTTAAGCTGCATTGTGAAAACTTATAATTAATTTTTTTTTAAATATGTTTGTATAGAAATTATTAGTGTTAACACACGTAGTGTATTGTTTGGAATCTTTCATAGGATTTGTGTTTTTTTTTTATATGTAAGGAAACATCATATTTTTCCCTTTAATATTTGGTTATGGTGATTTTTTTTTTAAATTACAAGTTGAAGTTTTTTACGTTTTGTACTTGTATACAATATTTTGTTGATTATATAAAGCTGCCATATATACATTAAACTATAATTTATATTGCTATCTCTAAAGTATGATGTTTCGAAACCAAATATTTTAATTTATATGTATTTTTGATATGCAATAAAGTACAATTCACAATTATAAATGTCGCGTGTGTGCGTGTGTTTTCTTTCCACCCGGAGAAGTGCATTCTCTATAAAAATTTTTACTTAAATTTTAGTTCTTCCCTATACAGTCGAACCCGGTATATAACGAACTTACGGATATAACGAAAGAAAATTTTAGTTCCGTCGTTTTCCTATTGTACGTAATTTAATTATTAGTGTGTCAGTTTAATGTAATCGGTTTTAGTCTATTTAATTCATTAATAATCATTTTTAATAGATTTTATCAGTTTTTAATACATTATTATTGAATACACATTGCAAGTAATGAGCTATATATACATTTTATGAACTCTAGCATTTTTCTTAACGGTTCGGATATAGCGAACCACCGGATAAAGCGGACAAAACCTTTGGTCCCTTGAAGTTCGTTATAACAGAGTTCGACTGTGCCTGCATTTTGAATCGTCCAAAACTTGATGCTTATGTACCTTACCTTGTTAGATTTCTAACTGCTTTTTGTAAACCAGAATGTCATAAATACATTCCGTGAAAATTTCTGAATTTATATTCCAAGATAAAAGATGCATTTCGTCAAAAGTGTCGACAATTTTGATGATATGTCCCATAGTGTGTTTATCATTAAGTTGGACGGAATAATAGTTCATTTCAAATACCAAAGCGATGCTAAGAGAAGAATCTTTTACACCATTCAAGAGAAACCACTTTTCTATGCATAAATTAGCAATGTTATTGAAGGTGAATGTTCATCTTAAAGTGTTCATAATTTTTAAGTGCTTTAGAGCAGGAATTATAATTTTTAGAATCTAAAATGGTGCTTCACAGCCATGATTATATATATTCATAGCTATAAGGCACCATTATAAAGCTATTAAGCACTATCATTATTTTACATGTATCTAAAATGTTAATGATGCAATTCGGTAATGTGCTTGGCTTTAAGCCGAGGAAAAATATAGCCTTGAGTAATTTTCAGAGATGACAAATCAGTCAGAAATGTCACGGAAAACACGTTGTCGAACTTGGAAAAGTTACCACCCAAAATAATTAGGAAAAATTAATTCCAAGAATTGAATTGTTGCAAAATAGAATTCCATATCAGTGCAATGTCGAAATTAGTTTGAATTCTTTATAATTTTTGATAAATGAGCGAACCAACGGGTTACGCGTTGTCTTATCTATATATATAAAACAGTTCCGTAACTGACTGACTCACTGACATACAACGCACAGACCAATCCGCTGGACCTAAAGGGCTGAAATTTTGCATGGCGATTCTTCTTATAGTGTAGGGGTGCACTATAAAAATTTTTCAAAAATTCTTCTTAGATTTTTTTAAAAATTAAATGTTTAAGCTGTTTTGTAACTTTTTTAAGTTTGCATTTAAAATAATAATTTGAGGGTTATAAAATTTACATCACGAGAAAGATCATAAAAAATTCCTTTAAAATGAAATCTTTTTGGAATCTATCTCGATTTTCTGATTTTTGGTGAATTTTTTAAGATTAATTTTTAGAATTTAATTTATTAAATGCTGGTCACGTGATTTCTTTTCTGGTACTTTAAATAAATTTATCGTCACGTGCATAACAACTAAATAGACAAAAAAAAATATTTTTTACTTTCTTATGCAGCAGACGATTGGATATTATCCAAAAAAAAAAAAAAAAAATCCCTTACGATTATTTTATATATATATATATATACATATATATATATATATATATATATATATATATATATATATATATATATATATATATATATATATATATATATATATATATATATATATATACATACATATTTTACATCAATTGTATACATTGACCGTTGTATTTAATTTGAATGTACTCCATAGCGAAGTGCGGATTTTCAGCTAGTCTACATATATAAAACAGTTCCGTGACTGACTGACAGATAACGCACAGACCAAACCGCTGGACCTAAAGGGCTGAAATTTTGCAAGGCGATTCTTCTTATAGTATATGGGTGCACTAAGAAAGATTTAAAAAAAATTCTCCTTAGATTTTTTTAAATTAAATTTTTAATCTGTTTTTGTAACTTTGTTAAAATTTGCATTTAAAATAATAGTATGAGGGTTATAAAATTTATATCACGAGAAAGACCATAAAAAAATTCCTTTAAAATGAAATCTTTTTCGAACCTTTACCTCCATTTTCTGATTTTTGGTGAATTTTTAAAGATTAATTTTTAGAATTTAATTTATTAAATGCCGATCACGTGGTTTCTTTAATTTTTGTGATACTTTAAATTAATTTTGCGTCGCGTGTATCACAATGAAATAAATTGACAAAAAAATATTAAAATATGGCAAAATATAAAATTTAACCACTAAACTAATTGAGATGGAAGTTTTTAAAGAATTGAATTCAAATAAGTATGTTTTATGGATATTAAACATACAAATTAATTGCATACATTGACCGTTGTATTTAATTTGAATATTTTCTTGCACATTATTTTGTCTATAAAAATATCCGTTACGATTTTTTTTTTATAAATTTATATATATATATATATATATATATATATATATATATATATATATATATATATATATATATATATATATATATATATATATATATATATATATATATAATTATTAATTGCATACATTGACCGTTGTGTTTAATTTGAATGTACACCGTAGCGAAGTACAGGTATTCAGCTAGTCTAAATATAAAATTACAGAATCATCAATGTAAGAACACAGGACCCAACATATACAGAATTAGAAAAAGACAATCTATCCAGCGCTTGGTTCGATCATTTTATTTAGAAAGCAATAAAACTGTTAATGTTTTGCGTTACACAGGTATGTTGAGTGCAGTGCTGTGTTTTATAAACAAAGAATAGCAATTTACCAAAAAATATTTTTTTTAATTATTGATTAAAAAAACACGCGGTTTATCAAATTAGCGAGATATTTAACTTATGATAAGCGGATTAGTTCGCCTGTGTGAACTACATCCCTGTCGTAAGTATATTAATAAGAGGGGTTTTTCCTCATCTTTTTTCACTTTTTGTTGAATATTTATTTCGTAAGTGGAATAAATAATGAAACAAAAGCTAACGTTTAAAATGGTTGCTATAGTAAGACTCTCGGCCCAGTGCTGCGGATCCGGGTTTGTGTGATATGAATCAGTAGTCATTTGAGCTTTAGTGGGTAATGCCTGGAATGAAACTCAGCCACTGGTTGAGTCATCGTTAATCTTTTAAAGATGTTCACAAGTAATTGATTACGCTGCAGCGCGCTGAAGGGCATCCATTGCTTAAAATTAATGAGCAATACTGCGTCTTAACATCCGGGGCTTTAAACAGCTGACTGTATGACAACAATGTAGTATGGAACGCTTTATTTTCTAATACAGCCGAACCCCGTTATAACAAAATTCAAGGGACCAAAGGTTTTGTTCGCTTTATCCGGTGGTTCGCTATATCCGAACGGTTAAGAAAAATGCTAGAGTTCACAAAATGTGTAACTTATTAGTTGCAATGTGTATTCAATAATGATGTATTAAAAAATGATCATTACCGAATTAAATCGAATAAAATCGATTACATTAAACTGACACAATACTAATTAAATTACGTACAATAGGAAATCAGCGGGACCAAAATTTTTGTTCGTTATATCCGTGATTTCTTTATATACCGGGTTCGCTATAACGGGGTTCGACTGTATTTCTAACTTAAGTCCATACGCTTTCTGTAAAGAACTTTCGAATTCTCTTTTAGAAATTAGTGACACTAGTAATGATGAACAACATAAATCTTTTGCGCTTTATCAGTGTTCTATATAGCCCAGTCAAAATAGGTTTTATGGCTAAAAAAAATATGAAAGTTTTGAAAATTGGTGGAGATGTTTGTTTAGGCATGCTAATGAACATGCTAAAAGTCCCCACCGATCAGACTTGAGCTTTCGCCGCCATCTTTGAAAATGTGTACACATTTTTGGTTTTTTGGAAATAACTTTAAAAATATTGATTTTATAAAAAATAATTAAATACAAAAATTAAAGAGCATTAAATTATGAACAAAAATCATTCATAACATTTTTTTATATGTCTAACAGGAACAAAGATAATTGACTTTGAAAAGAGCGCACTATCACACCTGGAACGCGCAAGCGCGGTTCCCCATCGCGGTGGGGGAAAATACCCGCGCATGTGCATACCATAATTAGCCAAATTAGTTTTACACGAAATGGGAAGGTTTTTTGTATTTTTTCAAATAACTAGGGAAATATTAACTTAAAGAGGTGGGTAAAAAGGTTCCCCACCTCTGGTCTATACATTTGATTCCGTAGAAAATTTTGAATAAGCGTTTTATCGATATAAAAATATTGCTTCACTCAGTGTGCTAGTAAATAAAGTTGCTTTTGAACCTGGTCACTTCAAAGTCGCGGACGAAAAACAGCGTCTTGTGTCTGCCAGAACAGACTGAAGCTCCGTTAGATGAGAGCACGAAAAATTGCCGAAGGAATTTCCGTTTGCCTTCATACCTGACAAAGGCAGTCATAGAATTCTCTCGTATCAGATCCTTCATGAGGGATTAGATTCCATAGAAACTAGTCTGCGTGGGAAGATATAAACGAATGATATAAATTGAAATTAAAGAGACTATCATAAAAAAATTCATGACATCACGCATTTCAAAGCGGAATGTACAATACATGTGCATTTCAAGTATACTGATGCGGTAGTAGTTGAGTGCAACTGTTTCGCCCTGGTTGGCCTCCATTATATGAACAAGTAAAACTGAGAGCAATTTTCGTTGATTTTTATATCACTTCTGTGATATTAGTTGTGAGGTATCATGTCATATATATTGCTACGTTTTCAAATCTCTGTTCTCGCAGGGATTTTAAATATTTTGATTACAAAGGACTTATTCACCACGAATTTGTTCCTAAAAATCAAACAATTAATCAGTATTTTTACAACAAGGTGCTTTTTCTATTAAGAAACCGGATAAGGCATGTTAGGAAGGAACTTTTTGATTCTGGGCAATGGTTTCTTTAACACGATATTGCTAGACCCCATACAGCAATTTCTGTGCAACAATATCTTGCTAAGCATTCAATTACAGTGATGAATCACTCACCATATTCTCCCGACTTATCGCCAGCTGATTTTTTCCCTTTTCCGAAGCTTAAGATGGCCATGAAAGGACAGAGATTTGGAAACGTCTCGGATATTAAATCAAATATTACGCGTATTTTGTGAGCGGTTAGTTCCAACGCCTATAAACAGTATGACTTGAAGAAACGTTGGAAAAATTGTATATACTCCTTTGGCGATTATTTTGAAGGAGATAAATTTATTTGAAGGTGAGTAATATTTTTCTTATTTATAAAAAAATTGTCCGGTTACTTTATGGGCGCACCTTGTAAGTAATTTCTAATTAGTCTACCTCCGGTGTATGCTCTAACCGGTGTATGCTCTAGTTAGCTTTAGCTTCAAATTTTCACGTGTGGGCTTGTGGTGGCCCTGTGGTACAGCGCGCTGGCTTTCAGTGCTGAGGGTACTCGGATCGAATCTCGGCGTCGCGCCACAAAAATACCTCCGTTTGTGTCGTTCCTTCATAGGAGGTAATGCTGGTTCACCTATATGGTGTACCCATAATAAAATGGCCAGCGAACTGCGGTGAATTATGGTCGAATGTCTACACGACAAGTGCCTTCTTCGCTAGGAAAAAAAAAAAAAAGAAATTTTCACGTGAACACTGTCTCATAATTTACAATATTATATCAATTTGAATTATTTTTCAGTTTCTACTAAGCTTCCATTTATGAAATGAAAAAATAATTCTAAAGGCCACAATATTGATGGAAAATTGATTTTCTTTGAATATTCGCAATTTCTGATAAGAGTTATGAATTCGTAGGTATGCTATTACATTGCGGGTTTTTCACACTATAAGGAATTAACTCTCTGAATTCTATCGAATAAGGTAACAAAGGTGATAAAATAAATAAAACCTATGGAATAGAAATTATGTGTGTGCGTATACACAGTGGAAATATTGTGTATGAACAGAACAGAGATGACAACGAGCACAACGGATGACTAAGGGTGTATGACAAGCAGGCCCTGATTTTCTATTAGACTCGGTAGGCCCGGGCCTAGGGGCCCCTAAATGTTGGGGCCCCCTCCAAAATTTTTATTTTAAAAGAAAACATTCCCAATTCGAATTTTTTTTAATCTTACCTTTTTAATATCAATATTTTTTATCAAATTTGATTGATTTGTTCATCATACGACTAGTTATATGTATAGTTCATCATATGTATGTTATAGTGTGTATAAGGGATTAATAAGTTTTTCTGGTTGCATTGTATTGGTGATTTAATGATGAAGTTAATATGTTGTATTGATTTTTGTTATTTAATAATGTTCTAGGCTTCTACCCTTCAAATTGCCAATTCTTGGTAAAATGGTACTTTCACAATGATTCATGATTATTTTTTTTGTGTGTGTGTCAATTTTGGAAATTTTATGCCTATATCAGAGTTAGGGGGCCCCCATCCCGAGTTGTGCCTATAGTCAAGAATTTTCTAAATCGGGCCCTGATGACAAGCTAGGTCATAAGAGGTTGAATTTTAGGATATGGAAAGACACATGTTATTACGTTTATGAGCTCTAGTTATCGTCACTGAATCCCTTTTGAAGCTATTTCCGCTCTTTCGCGAAATCAAAATCTCCAAATTTCTTAGCAAAAACAAGCATTACTATAGGTCTTTCGTAAAAGCTTAAAGAGGTATACCTGTATTTTTTTATATATATCTGGGTTGTTATTTTTTTTTTTACAGTTTAAAAAGATTTAAAAATGGGTGCATAAAAATTCCCTAATAAACAATTTTCTATAGTCAGACTGCTCTCTTTATAAATAAAAACAAATATATCCAATTAAATTTAAAAAAACTAAAGTCATTATGGCAAATTAGATTCACTAAGATAGAAATTAGCGACCTCTGTTTCAGATAATCAAAAGACGTTGTCGTTCATTTTGTTCAAGGTATTTTCCCAGGAGAATATTGCCTTAAGAACTTAACGCCAGGTGTTCGTTGACGAAAAATGTTCCGTACCACAAAAAATATACCACTATTTCCTTTCTGCCCTAAGCTAGTCTCTTGTTCAACCGGAAGAGTTATATGTGAACTTAACGAGAAATAAACTTCTTTTTCGTGAACTGTTTATAAATTAAAAATAGCTGGACTTCGTAATATGTATAAATTATTGTCTCTGATTATCAAGAATATAAATCTTCATCATTTTTATTCGATGTTGTGTTTTGGAAAAGAAACAAATAACAGGTTTTAATTATTCGTCGGCTCGTAGTAGACTGCAAGCTAATGGCTATAATTTAATAAATATTTAATAGTTAGCATTATGCTGTTAAATATATTTCGTTAGGCGAGGGAAATGTGTTGGAAATTATAAATAACATGGTGTGATATTCTACACCTGCATCCAAATGTGTTGTGTGTTTTCAAGAGTTTTTGAGATTTTTTTCGATATACATGAAACATATTTTAAAAGTTGTTGATGATTGATTTAGTTTAATCATCTCGTACTTGGACTTTCAAAATATTTTTAAAAATTTGGAATAGAGCTTCCTATTCTTTCTCATATGCTTAACATATAACTTTAATTATACTGAGCTTATTTTAGCCTAAATTTAGTTTATACGTATTTTCCTATTTGGGAAAGACAAAAATTCTGAGAAAAGGGCCATTGCACGCTAGAGCTCAAAAACTAAGGCCCGTTTTTACTTGCTCACAAATTAATTTAAATTTTCTATCAAATGTTTATTCAAATTATTGATTCTTGTACTACAACTGAAATCGAAATATTCCTTATCTTCCCCTTGGAAATTTCCTAGAAAACAGGTTTTATCTGACTCTACATAACTATCCGTGAGTTTTTAGAAACATTTATTAAATCTTAACCAAAATATTTGAATGCCTTCACTTTAATCTGTGAAATTCAACAAGTCTTACTAAATTCGTGCTGCATTTGCGCTAATTATATTGTTTCTGAGCAGGCTTATAAGAGCTGTTTCAAGAGTAAATGATGCATTTCGATTTTTTATTTTTTATTTGCTCATTTTTTTTAAAAATAACAAACTCTGCAGCTATCTCAGATTTAATGAATAGAGAGATGTCAATTGCAAAAAGAAAATACACGTTCCTAAAATGTACTTTAGCACTAATTTTTATAACTACATTTTCAGTGTACACATTGGAGCATTATTTCGCTGTTGTCAGCAACGCATAGTAAACACGCTGTAACGTATTCCTGCGATTTGTGTCAAAAGCAGACACTTAGGTAGCGTCACAGGTTACGTGTAAGGTAGACAGCTTACTAAAATAGAGACTTTTAAGATAATGAGGATTTCAGTTTTATTTAATAAACACGGTTAGGCCGCGATCTCGAATAATATATATACAAAGCAGTCCGTAGAAGTTGGAGTAGGAATCGTCATCTGTCTCTCAAGGATGGAGCACACTGTCGCTAAAACGAGGCGACGAACTGCTGGTCAGGTCACAGAAAAAAGGGCCCGCACTCGTCCACTGGAAGCTAGCAGCTTCTCTGAAATAACACAATTGGGGAGATCAAGTTCCGATCGGTTTCCCCGACCTTTCTCGGTGAAAAAGGGTTTTCTCACGTAGAGGGCAGAGCCTCACAAAAAACAAGTCACTTAAAAGTGCGTGGAGCTAGGAGATCAGGTATCACTCCTAAACTCTCTAAGGAAAAACTCTCCGCACAAAACTGGTCTTCAAGCCCTCGTCGGCTTATTTTAAAAACTTGATCCCTGGCGGAATTCTTTCTAGCCTCCTCTCTATAGCTCGCTCCGGATAGGCTGAGCGTCTAGCCGTGCGCAAAAAACGATGCCGATTATTACATCTTCATCGCTCGCTCACTCATTAGCGATCTCGTTTCAGGGCGTAAACTGTCATTGTCGGCCACTGTCAAAATATGGCGCCAGACTGTCTCCTCTTTTCATCCCAGGAATGCGTCCCGAAGAGGTGCCCATTGTGGTCCTCTTCCACTCGCGGGGTCGGCCATTCTTTAGCATCGGTTCACGGCTAGCGGCGATTTTAATGGTGTTCCTACTCGCCTCGAGGGGGGGAAATTGCCACAACGCTTAGCTGTGCATAACGTAATAATGAAGTTTAAATGAAAAATAACATAAAAAGACTTTCCATGTAAAAGTAAATAAAAGATTAAAAGGCAATTTTAATTAATTAATTTTCAAATTAATTAATTTACTGGGTTACAGGGTAAAATAGAGTGGAACACGCACTAGTCAGAAGGTCATTTATTAAAAGATAGACATCTTTAGTGTGCAATGGGCATTTTCTCAAAATTTTTGTCTTTCCCAAATAGGAAAATATGTATAAGCTAAATTTGGGCTAAATTGAGTTCCGTATAAGTGAAGTTATGTATTATTTACAACTGAAATGTTTCCGGAATTTGAAAATTTACGTTTCCCCGTGGAAAACGTTCTAACAACATTCTACAGTTCTTTTTTTTATCATTTTTTAATAGCATTATTCAAGTGTTACAGCGAAGAAATTATTAAGTAGACGGTTTTGATGATAATCTATATATATAAAACAGTTCCATAACTGACTGACTGACAGATAATGCACAGACCAAACCGCTGGACCTAAAGGGCTGAAATTTTGCATGGTGATTTTTCTTATAGTGTAGGGGTGCACTAAGAAAGATTTTTGAAAAATTCTTCTTAGATTTTTTGAAATTAAATTTTTAAGCTGTTTTTGTAACTTTTTAAAGTCTGCATTTAAATAATAATCTGAAAGTTACAAAATTTATATCACGAGAAAGATCATAAAAATTCCTTTAAAATAAAATCTTTTTCGAATCTTTACCTCCAGTTTCTGATTTTTGGTGAATTTTTAAAGATTAATTTTTAGAATTTTATTTATTAAATGCTGATCACGTGGTTTCTCCTCTTTTTGTGATACTTTAAATTAATTTTGCGTCACGTGCATAACAAAGAAATAAATTGTCAAAAGAATATTAAAATGCGGTAAAAGATAAAATTTAGCCACTAGACTAATTGAGATGGAAGTTTTTTAAGAATTTAATTCAAATTAGTATGTTTTATGGATATTAAACATACAAATTAATTGCATACATTGACCGTTGTATTTAATTTGAATTTTTTATCCTGTATTATTTTGCCTATAAAAACATCCGTTACGATTTTTTTAATAAACTTTTTATTTTACATTAATTGAATACATTGACCGTTGTATTTAATTTGAATGCACTTCGTAGCGAAGTACGGATATTCAGCTAGTTATATGAATAGTATTTAAAAAATAAATTGATTCCAGCAAATTTACTCATTATTTCTAAAAATACATACAGAAATCTTATATTGTAAAGAACAAGGTAGTACATGTCTGGTATGATGTCGATTTTTTTCTTTTTCGATAATCTTGAAATATGCAGTACTTCTGAAGTAAACAGACTATTTTATTCTTTAAAATCATAAAGAGTACTGATTGAAAATTCAGCAAGATAGCTTTTAATTTGCTTAATTAATAAATGGAGGAGGTGCATACATTTTGAGTCTTAAATTAGTGTATTAATTTCAGTATAAAAAAATCTTATTAAAACATGAGGTATATGGATTAGTTCTAAATGTACAGTGATCATGGTGAAGCAGATTTGATCCTGAATTTTTAAAGTAGATTTGATCCTAAATTTTTAAAGTATGCTGTACCAACGAAATCGATAAACAATGTATGTACAGTAAAACCTCGTTTATCCGGACTAACTGGGACCAAAGACTGGGACCTGGATAATCCGGGTAATATGGGTAATAAGCAAAACCAAATCTATAACTAAGCAGTCTTACTGTTTATTATGATAAAAGCTATTGTTTTGTATCAAAATTGCATAGTATTATTTACAAGACATTAAAAAATATAAAAATAACTTTTCTGAGTCAGCCCACGTCAACGCCCTGTGACACTCTAGTAAAGCTTTCTTAAACTCAACAAAAAGCATTTTATTACCATAATTTATTGTACAATCTATGCAAGAACTGTACATTGAATCAAACTCAAAAACAAATATTTGGCATACTTATTAGATACGTTCTTGCTATCATAGTAAAAAATTATTATCTAATGTGACCATTAAATATAAATAATGTCTACAAATCTGATCCAGATTATCCGGAGATCCGGATCAACGAAGGCCGGATAAACGAGGTTTTACTGCATTTATTTTTTAAAGGCACCATGAAAAGTAAATGCTATGCACTAAGAGTATATATTCATAAATTTCATTCCTTCAAAAAAAAAACTACAACTATAAATTACATAAATATTTTTTAAAGAAATATCTAACATAATTTAGATTGGACTGTATTAAAAAATACGAGATTCATTGGCAGGGGGTGCCTCTAAAAACGGGCAGCAAATATCGAAAAGTTTCAGTTTTTCTAGCGAAATTAAATATTTACTCTTGAAAAGGGAACAGAAATTTCGTTTCTCAGGAGCAAAATAGGTTTTATGTGACGCTGTTTTAATATAACATCATTAAGTTTCCTAAAAGCTTTTCGGAGGATGACAGTGATCATCACTGCTGTGGTTTGCAAAGAAAGCAATAAACAGGGTTATTCTTTCTCTCTTTCTTTTATTTCAGCCTGACAGAATCGGATTTCTTTTTTAGACTTACATAAGCAAGTAAAACGCTCTTACATAATTATTATCAAGGAGATAATACATAGTTTACCATCATGATATCTATTTTCGTAGTTTTAACAAAAAATTTTCTCTTTTTGTAACTGACTAGCGGAATACCCATACATCGCTACGGAGTACAGTCAAATTAAATACAACGGTCAAAGTATGTGAAGAATGCCACCCCCACCCAAACCCCCCAAAAAATAAAATTATAATAAATACAACGGCCAATGTATGCAACTAATGCAAATATATATATATATATATATATATATATATATATATATGCGAATAAATGCGAAATTTTATATATTGTAATTTTTCTTTTGCGAAATTTCGATATTTTTTATGCGAAATTTACGTACCTTTAGTTTAAGGTGACCAGACGTCCCGCTTTTGGCTGGACAGTCCCTATTTTTGACAATTTGTCCCGCGTCCCTCGGCGTTTTAAAAAAGTCCCGATTTTTGGAAAGAATGCACAAGCTAGGGAACGGCGAGAGAACGGGAAGGGAATATACGGTTTTCGGCGGCCATGTGGCTATTTAGCCAGGATATGAGTTTTATATTATTTTTGTTAATTTTATAATGTTAAACTTTAATAATAACAAATAATTGTTGAGAACTGATTATCGAGAACTGCGCATCAAAGTTCGCATTGTTGATCAATTGTTAGAATTCGACCACCATTGTTTGGACTTAATGAACATTGGGTTACATTAAAACAAGAACTTAATTGGAATGATGTGCAAAAATCATTCGATCATATTACTCAAAATTTCCCATATAGTAATATTTCCGAAAATGATCTTTTTAATGAGGTATCATTATTAAAAATATTGTTGATAAGGAAAAGGTTAAATCTTGGGCATCAGCATAAATCACAATAGAGAACTAATGGTTAGAAATATTTCAGCATTTTGAAACAAACCATGTTCCATACAATAATGCACTAAAAATTGTGGAATACGCACTGTCCTTAACATGAACTAATGTTGCGACTGAACGCGTTTTTTCTACGGTAAATAATGTGTGGACATCAGAAAAAGTACAATTAAGTGTTGAGACTTTGAAAGCCATTTTATGTGTGAAATATAATTTAACAAATTCTTGCGAAAAATTTCATGACCTTTTAAACAACAACAGCAATCTACTAAAAAAAAAAAATTCACGCAAATGAGAAATATGCCAAAGAATAAAATAATACTATACATAATTTTTTTAAATTTATTATATTTGTAAATTGTACTTATGATGAAATTTAAAAAAAAATATATTACAATACTATTTTTACGTTCTATGAAAATTTTTGTTGCTCCATATAGACCAAATTTTTTATCAAGAACCCACCCACCCCCGGTCAATGGTGTCCCGTTTTACCAAAGTTAATATCTGGTCACCTTACCTTAGCTATAATCCTTAACTCTACAATAGACTCTTTTTGTGTCTGAATGTAATGAATAATTAACCTTTAACGAAGAAATACTCTGCACAAGCTCTCTTGAATTTATATTTCAGTCAGCCCAATATGCGCATATTCTGTATTCCAAGAATGTATCTTTGTAATGGCCCTAGCGTTGAAATTTACGCTAACGTATACAAATGCACATTTTATACGTTCTTTGTATACACTCATTATATGCTATACTCCTCTTACGTAAAGATAAAAAAAATTACCACTCTCGACTACAGAGGACTATCTGGAGCACCCACAAAATTCATAGCATTCTTCGCTAAGAATCAACAGCAGGTGTTTTGTGGATTAGAAGCAGACGGTGTGTGAAAGAACTGAGGAAAAAAAATTATTTTGTCTTCGGGCGGTCTGCTTTGTAATTACGCTGCCCGTGTTCCATGCAGAGATACATTTTTTCCCCCGGTATACGTTACACACATGGTTGTTTTTTTTTCAACATTTCTCTCTTCTGTTTGACTTTGATCTACGTGAAAAATGACTACTTACATTCTTTTTTTTCCACTTTGAGTTTTCTGTGGCTTTCAGATTATTGTCATTTGTATTGCTCAGTTACTCGTGTATGAATTTTTATTTTTATTTGTCTCTGCCTATCATGCATATATTCACATTTTTCTTTAGCATGCTTTTGTTATTATTATTATTATCGCAATGTTATGTATCGTAAATATTTCGAGGGCGGTCTTTTTTTTCTCTGTAAGTTCAATGGACTGAATTTAAAGATGGGGAAATCTCGTAGGATTTTAAAAGATATTATGACTGTTACTGTATACTTAGATTTCGTGCTCTGAGTATTAGAATGATTAACCTTTTCCTTACGGAGGTGGGATAGCACGTATCCCAAGAATACGGGCCCAAGAATGAATATATATATATATATATATATATATATATATATATATATATATATATATATATATATATATATATATATATATATATAAATATATATATATATATATATATATATATATATATATATATATATATATATATATATATATATATATATATATATAAATATATATATATATATATATATATATATATATATATATATATATATATATATATATATATATATATATATATATATATATATATATATATATATATAAATAAGAGCTTGTCTGTTTGTTTGTCCGCTATAGAATCATAGACTGTTTCACTCACAGAGACCAAATTCGGCACAGTTAATGGTTAGGACCCGAGAAACTTAAATCAGCAAAAACGAAGTTTGGGTCTCTATTAGTTTTTTTAAAATTAATTTTTAATGATTTTTTGTGCCCGTAAGAGGTGCGAGGTACCCCCTGTGGATACAGGCGTTCAGTGAAATACGAACCTATCCCTCTTCCCCAGCGCGGGAGAAGAGGGGTGCGCGGGGGGGGGGGGGGGGAGAGATTCATGGTAATAATGTTTGGCCTTGCCTAACTGACAGATAACGCACAGTCCAAACCGTTGGACTTAAAGAGCTGAAATTTTGCATGGTGATTCTTCTATAGTGGAGTTTATAGTGGAGGGGTAAACTGAGAAAGATTTTTGAAAAATTCTTCTTCATTTTTTAAGTTTGAATTTAAAATGATAATCCGAGGATTATAAAATTTATATCACGAGAAATATCATAAAAATTCCTTTAAAACGAAATCTTTTTCGAATCTTTACCTACCTCCCTTTTCTGATTTTTGGTGAATTTTTAAAGATTAATTTTTAGAATGTAATTTATGAAATGCTGATCACGTGGTTTCTTTTCTTTTTGTGATACTTTAAATTAATTTTGCGTTACGTGCATAGCAACGAAATAAATTGACAAAAGAAATATTAAAATACGGTAAAACATAAAATTTAACCACTAGACTAACTGAGATGGGAGTTTTTTAAGAATGCAGTTCAAATTAGTATGTTTTAACACAACTTTCCCGGCTCTGCTTTTGTCCTTACGGTGGCCAGCAGTGTATTTTACTTAATATGCTGGTTCAATTGACCTTTTATACTTTATTCTTATATTTTCATGAGTTATAGTAAACATTTATTAGCGACTGGCAATTTGGCATGTCATACTAATGATGTCAGTGCTCGGTACATTGGGGTATCAATGGATCGTTGAACCGTTACCAATCTTCCTCTTTCTCTGTGCCCTTTTCATGTTATCAAGTCAGGCAAAAGACATTGGTTTTTGATAAATGCTCTAATACGCTATGCAAAACTTGTCCCGTTGCAAACAATTCACAAATTCAAGTTAATTCACAAAAACAAAAATTCTGTAAAGCTTATAATTGTATGTATAAAATCACCTGCAGTAGTTGTCATATGGAATATATAGGACAAACCTCTAATCTGTTACATATTAGAACAAATTTACATAGATCTAATATTAAAAAATATAACACACACAATTGTCAACCACAAAATATTGAATTTGAACATTTTAATAAACATAATTTTGATACTATTATTATCTCAATACTGGATATCAATTATCAATTCACTCTCTGACAGGTTATTATGAAAATTTATATATGCAAACTAATAAAACTATTTATTTTTTCCATATAGTCTCAATCCATTATATAAACAGAAAAATATTGTTCAGTTCAACTTTACTGATGTGTTAGCAACACCTATTTACCCCCAACTAATCATGGAACACAAGACAGCTAAAAGAACACAAAGAGGTAAAAATAATAATAAAAGCAATACTTTTGATTGCAATACTTATAAAAATGCTTTATTAAATTTTCAGGAAAGGTTTATCATTGACTATCAATATTGAAACATAAAAGCTTGGATATTTTCTGTAAATAAAAAACATATCATTAAGCTTTATCATCTATTTTTAAGTACTAAACTAAAGAATTTTTATTTTCAGCATCTGGTTTTTGATTTAATATTAACACGAGCTTATCATTTAAAAATAAACTTATTTAAAAAATATAACATAGCAACTAATACTTATTGTGTAATAAACTTTACTAACCCTATATTAAATAATATAAATTTCAATAGTATTTTTGATAAACTACATGATATGTTTCCTGTAAAAGAAATAAAAATTAAACGTGCCTTTAAATATAGTCTGCCTATGGGTAGACGCATATTTAACTATAATCAATTATCAAACATTTTTTTACAGTCTATCAATATAAATTGTTTATTCCATCTGCCCAAATATAATAGTTTTGTAGACACAGCACATGGACTTGTTATAACAGGCAATTTGGAACTAGTAGAAAATGTAGCACTACGTGAGTTGAGGAATTTGGGAACTAAATATAGATTACCCAGTTCTTTTAATAATAAAATTATCATAAATTTATTAAATACTGATTTGGATAAATTTATATATAAAATAGCTATTAATTATTCTATCCTAACAGAAGCCTTTAATCAATGGAAAATTAATTTACTTAAACTAGTACAGTCTAAACTTCCTAATAATAGTTATTTTTATAATTCCCATAAATACATAAAAGAAGCTATAAAAAACTTACAAGAATATTTTATTATAACTTATGTAGATAAAGCAGCCAATAATTATGCAATTATTTGTGAAAAATATTTTGCTATTTGTTTAAAAAAACAGCTAGACAATAGTGATTTATTTCAGCCATTAAAAGATACTACTTGTATTATTATTAAGAAAATTATAGCTAAATATAAACTTCTAGGTATAACAGCAGAAAACTATATCTTTCCTTATATCAATTTAGTTCCTAAATTTCATAAAATGCCTATTGCTTTTAGAGCAGTAACCTGTGGTCACAACACTTATGCTACTAAATCAAGTGTTATATTATTAAATTACCTCAAATTAATTTATAAAATAATAACTTCTGGTGTTTGTGGTATCATTGATAATAGCTTTAGTCTTATTAGAAAACTACAAACAATAAATACACTGCTGGCCACCCAAATTGCAACACCAAGAAAGACAAGAGATATCACAACAAAATTTATTTTGTAGATAACATGTTGACCAAGTATCAAATGATTAAATTTATAGACTTCTGTGAAGTGTGGTTCCTGCCAAAATCAGTAGCCAGAGTAGCGGCCATTGTTGGAGATCACCGCTGCCACACGCCTCGGCATTGATTCAAAGAGACTTTGGATGAGTTTTGGGGTACAGCAGACCAAGCAGCTTCCACGCGTTGCCAAAGTTGATCTGCTGTGGCAGCTGGGGATGGAATCTGGGTCAATCGTAGAGCAACCATGGACCACATGTTTTCTATCGGCGAAAGATCCGGAGGGCGAGTCGGCCAGGGAAGCAATTCAATCTGGCGATTGACGAAGAACCGTTGGACAATGCGTGCCACGTGTGGTCGCGCATTATCCTATTGAAATATGGCTGTGGGCAAGCCCTGGAGGTAAGGAAGGACAACTGGCTCCAACACCTCGGAGATGTAGCGCTAGCTGTTTAAAGTACCGGCCATGCGTACTAGAGGTGTGCGAGAGTGATATCCAATACCGCCCCATACCATAATACCCGGTGCATTATCAGTGTGGCGGTGAATAACGCAGCTGTTCAGCATCCTCTCTTCACGGTGTCTCCAGACTCGAATGCGACCATCGTGGTGTTGCAGACAGAAGCGTGACTCGTCAGTAAAGACAATTTCATTCCATTCTGCCGTCCACATCCTTCTGTCATCGCACCATTGGCGGCGGAGACGTCTGTGGTTCTGCGTCAAGGGTAGACAAAGCAATGGACGTCATGCGGACAGACCACTCTGCTGTAAACGGCGTCGAATGGTACGCGCAGACACTGGATGATGCGTTACAGACTGCATGTGCTGTGCTATGGTTCGTGATGTGACTGAGCGATCCGTCACTGCCATGCGCACAATTTGCCGGTCATCACGTGAAGTGGTGCGCTGAGGTGGGTGCGATCGAACACGCCGGTCCGTCGTACCCTCCTGCATCCAACGATCACATCCGCATTACAGTTGTTTGGTTTCGTCCAACACGACTACCGATGTCCCTGAAAGATAATCCACAATGTCGGTAGTCAACTATCCTTCCTCTGTCGAACTCGGATACTTGATCAAAAGATGATCGCTGTTTTCGACGAGGCATAATTGATCGTTTTTTCAAAAAACCACAAGAAAAACACAATTGCCGAACTTGAAATCGTCGAAATCTCCAAGCCTTAAATAGCGCTTTGAAGTGGCGCCACAGGCGCGCGTGATGTGCGTCTGCGCTGAAATTCTAATCATTTGCATATCTCACCTCCGCTAATGCATGTTGTAAATTTCATGTTATTTGCATGTTTCCTTCAGGGTGTTGCATTTACAGTGGCCAGCAGTGTAATTGTAAATCAATAGTTACTTTTGATTTTAAAGATTTATTCAATAATTTCAATATAAATGATTTAAATAGAGTAATTATAACGCTAGTACATAATAATATTCAATACTTAAGCAAAGATTTTAATCTTACTCATTTCAATAGACCTTTAGATTTTGTTACTAAACATAATTATATAATACACAATAACAGTATATACTTACAGACTAAAGGTGTACCACAAGGTGGAAATGCTTCTAGTATGCTTGCCAGTTTATACTTACATTATTTTGAAGTTGATAATATTGATAATAGCAATTACAAAGTATATAGATATATTGATGATATAATAGTTATTAATAAAAGTAGTAATAATATAGCCTTAAATTTTTACCCTCATAATCTGGAACTAATACAAAGTAGCGAAAATAATATGTAAGGTATACACAAGATTCGATTCACAAGAATCGAACTTTTGAATTAATGAATTAAAGAAGCTGCTTGAGATATGCTAATTTCGGCATACGCTCTTAGTATAAATACCACGCAGCGTCATTAAGAAAAGGGGGGGAGGTTGTTAAGGTTGAAAAGGTGTTATCCTGCGCTAGTGCTTAGCGGGCCAGAAGTTTACGTGGCAGTACTGCTGGTTTGACTTACTGTTCGTGAGTATAGAAAATATATTGTTCTTGAAAGCTGTATTTATATTCCGTACAAGTAGTACGTATGCTTATTGCTGTAAAAGCCAATTATATGTGCAACGAATTCAATAAACATTGTTTCATGTATAAACTGTGTTTGTTTCAAATTCAAATAGAGTGCCACTTCAAATTATATACACCCAAGTCTGGGTGGAAGTGAGCATAGAAACTCTATACTGGCGCCCTGAAAATATATATACCCTGGTAGTTAGCGTTACATTTGTAACGAACAACATAATTGAAATTAAAAACTGTGTACTGTGTACTTATATTGATAAAATTGTTGCAAGTACTTATATACTATTTAAAAAAATGAGTGTTGTAGAACAAAATCCTGCTGGAAATTTTCCTCGGGTAATTATGGTTCAGCAAATTGCGCCATTCGAAGCCACCTTCAATGGCGGCCCCTCAAGCCAATTCCTAAAGAAAATTGAGCATTACTTTCAGCAACAATGCACCCCAGAGGGGGATAAACTTAAAATTGCTCTAGCCGCTTTAAGAGGTAGTGCATTTCAGTGGTACACATGCATGCAAAGCAGTAATCTGATTTTTGACTATTTGTCATTCAAGCAACAGTTTCTTAGTGTTTTTCCAAAGACCTTTAATCAAAGTGAAATTGAAGCGGAAATTTATTCGCTAAGGCAACGTGAAGGTCAGTCTGCGTTAGATTTTGCTACAGAAAAGATTTCCAAGTGTGAGGAATATTTAGAAGGGGTAACGGAAGCGGTAATCTTAAAAATAGTTATCCAACGTTTGAAGCCAAGTGTTCAAGATTTTTTAGATAATCAAACAATTACAAGCAAGGTTACCCTCCTTCAAGCTTTAGCTAAATATGACAATAGGCATTTCTTCGCTACCCCTCACCGTCATTCAGGTACGAGAAGTTTTATACACCCGCGCCAAAATTTTTCGCGAGTTTCAAACCAGCAGCGTAAGCAGTACCGCAGGCAAAATAATAGAAGCGCACGGCTTTATAATGAAATTAGTGCACTTAAAGAAAATAATATGCAAGCACCTTACTTGCACTGGCAAGTTGATTCACATGATATGGTTCAACCTGTTGAAACTGTTTGGTCAAATGTATTATTTTGTCCGAGCAGTAATCATTATTTTGAGAATAGTGAAAGTCAGGGTATTTTTGTGGCTTATAAAGAAAGTGAGTCTAGCTGGAATGATGAGGTAATTCCAGTACAAATTTCTGAAAATAGTGCCGATAATAATGCTAGTGGTTTAGAAAATAAATCATCTGACACTTCTATTAATGCTATACCTGATATTATTAATGCTATACCTGATATTATTGATGCTATACCTGATATTTTAGATGATATTCACACATCTGTTAATGAAGGAAATTTAGTAGATGACGAAGTATGCGTTACGGCAGTTAGTGAATACTTATTAGTTGACGATAATAAAAATTCTTTAAACGATATTAGGAACTCGCTAGGTAATGATTATATTATTTCAAGTTCCCAGCCGAATGAGGATTGTGTAGGCCAGGTTGATAATATGGTTTTAAATAAAGTACATGAAAACCATACTGAGAGTCAGGATGAAAAGTTGACACAGAATTATACTGTAAGTAGTTTAGCTGATGCTTCGGAAGTTATAGACGTAGGTTGTATTAAAACGCACCAGTACGAAAAGCTTAATCTTCCTAAAACTGAAGCAGTGTTAACGAATATAAATGATAACGATTCTGATGTCGCAAGTTTCAAAGAGACTTTTTCGTCAAAAGAGGATAAAACTAAAGTTAAGGGGGATAAAAAACGTGAAAAAGCGCCTTCAGGTTCCAGCATTAAAACTGCTAATACTGTAGTAATTAAGGCGGTAAACAAGAAGTCGTATAAGCACAAATACGAAAAGCAGAGTCAGGTTGTTGAAAAAATAGAATCTGCATTAAAATTTAATACCGATACAAGCAAAAGTACGAAGAAAGGTAAAGTGTGCACTACAAAAACTCCATCAAAGGAGGAATGCGTCGCTGATAAGGTACACAAGGTTATCAAAAGGAAGAATGACAATTTTAAAGTTCCTTTGCATAAGTACAGGAAACGGAAGATTTCTGCCGCCCAGCAAGGTTGGCCTCCTCCCAAGAGACCTCCTGTCCATCGTCAAGCCGGACCAGCGCCTCAGGACCTACGACCTGCTGCACGAAGGATGCCCACACGGTCAACGAACCCCTTTACTAGGACTGCGACCATCAAGAGAGGTTCAACGGATTGGACAGACTGGTGCAAGGAAGTTGCTGCATTCATGAGGAACAAGTCTTGTATCAATTCTCTTATTCTAACTCCCACCCTTTAATAAAACCGAACCAAATTGGTTTGAAGTTCCCCATTGTATATACTGTGTAAACATTTTGAGGGGAAGGAGTGAGCCACTGAAAAAAAACGGCATACTGTTGTTTTATAAATTTTTGAAGGGGACATGTAGTGACTAGGAAAAAAATACATACTGCACAATATACCAATTAACCACTAATGTACTAACTTCACAAATCATAACAAATGTACATTATGAATTGGGGGTAGAGCAGATACAAACAGTCAAGAAATGTCATGCTGTGCAATTGTGTTGACACTTTTAACTAAAATAAGTCTTTTAGGGCGCAGTTGGCCAGCCCAGTATCCGCAACTCTGCAAATCCACTGTTTGATGGTGTCACCTGGACCCTTCGGGGTTAGTTTTGTAAAATGGTAGTGGCGTTTTTCCTCCACACAACGTGTGGAAGGTTTTTTTGACTTTGCCACCCATTATGTCAAAAGTCAGACCAGCACGCGTTTTCAATTAGTTAACTGAAGCCGTTCAGACCTCAGTTACCTAATTTTTTTTTTCGAGGGAGGCCAGTGTAAGGTATACACAAGATTCGATTCACAAGAATCGAACTTTTGAATTAATGAATTAAAGAAGCTGCTTCAGATATGCTAATTTCGGCATACGCTCTTAGTATAAATACCACGCAGCGTCATTAAGAAAAGGGGGGGAGGTTGTTAAGGTTGAAAAGGTGTTATCCTGCGCAAGTGCTTAGCGGGCCAGAAGTTTACGTGGCAGTACTGCTGGTTTGACTTACTGTTCGTGAGTATAGAAAATATATTGTTCTTGAAAGCTGTATTTATATTCCGTACAAGTAGTACGTATGCTTATTGCTGTAAAAGCCAATTATATGTGCAACGAATTCAATAAACATTGTTTCATGTATAAACTGTGTTTGTTTCAAATTCAAATAGAGTGCCACTTCAAATTATATACACCCCAGTCTGGGTAGAAGTGAGCAAAGATTCTCTATAAATATTAATGTAAACTTTTTAGATATTAACATCAAAGTAAATTCTCATAGTAATTTTACTTTTGACTTATATGATAAAGATCAGATTATGAATTTATTGTTAAATTTCAAAATCACCTAACTTGTTTACATAAATCTGTTTTCAATAACATTATTGTAAATCAGCTAGTACGTATAAATAGGCTTTGTTCTAAAGACAATAGGAATAAGAATATTATAGAGTTGTTAGTTGTGCTAAAACGTAATCATTACCTCGATTGTCTTTCCAAGCACATAATTGGTTGTTTTAGATTTAATGAATAACTTGTTCTGTTGCACTTAATTAGTAATAAAATATAATAAGTTTATTTTGTGAAAATAATTATTATAAAGTAACATTAATTAATAATATTTATATTCTTAAGTAATAATAATAATAATAATAATGAATAATAATATTTTACTCTTAGTAATAGTAATAATAATACAATTTTAATTTTGGTTTATATGTCCTATAACACAGTCTCAATAGTAAGTCTGCATATGTGTTTCTATTAACTCCATGGATGCAAAGTTTGTGACGTCAGTCTCCTTGCGGTTTTCTACTCTTAACTTCAACTTTGTCTAGCCAGGCTTGGTGTTCTTTGATTCTTTTTTTCATTTCTTCTGTTTCTTGTGAATTGTTCGGTGTCTAAGTATGTTTATTGGTTAGATCATAATTATCAGAAAGAATCCATTGGTTTTTAGACAGTATCGGCACCGCTGATGAAGAGATGCTGTCTAAAACCTTTTAAAGACTTATCTTTTCATGTTTTTAGATTCTGGCTGCAAGTAGTAATAGAGCTTATGCTGGTTTTTCACTTTCAACTTTGTCTTATATATATATATATATATATATATATATATATATATATATATATATATATATATTAGATAGTTGAAAATTAACAAACAATTGGGGACTGATATGACCATATAATACTATAAACACTGATATCAATAAGGTAAACAGATAGTACTAAAACGGAATGGAAATGGAGGCGTAATAGTTGATGACTGGGGGGAGGGGGTTGTGATCCCCCAACCCCGATTAAACATGTTTTAAATCCGGATAACACTCCCGGTGGTCGGCTACTACACCAAAACCCTATAGATCAATTAAAGTGAAAAAACAATTAAAGTGAAAACAAACAAATTAAACCAGAGATTATCATTAAATAATAAAACTAATTATAACGCTAAAAAACTAAATAAATATAAACGTATAATATGTCAATACCTCCAAAGACATACCACCTCTCCAAGCTAGTTTGACGACTCTCCAACACACACACTTATATAGTTAAAATAGGGAATATATATAAATATATATATAAATAAATAAATAAATAAATATATATATATATATATATATATATATATATATATATATATATATATATATATATAACCCCCCTAAATGGCCGTTCTTACAAAGGGGTATGAAATTCCTCGTTCTAAAGAAGGAATCAGAAAAATGGGCCCCATAAGCTAAAGGTTAAGGATGTTGTCTTTCGTATCCAAATATCCATCCATTTAAAATGATATTTTTAACCTTCACATTTTTTTTTTAAAGAATGGTGAAATTTAAAGAATATATTGTGCACACAGTTTTGAGAGATTTTGATATTTTAAAAATGGTGAAATACAATTTTATCATAAAAATAAGTGTTTTTTCAAGATGAAAAAAAATTTTAATAATTATCATTAATGTAGTTTATTAAATTCTGATAACTAACTGTTGGTAATATGGAATCGGTCAAGTTTCAACGTAGGACTGCGTTCCTCTATAACGGTCTTCCGGAAAGCAAAATTTCAGATGTCCTGCTTCGCGAGTTATAGTTTTGGCAGCGCGCCAAACCCAGTCTGTATCGCTTGTTCAAGCATTAAACAGTTAAACAAAAAAGTACCAAAATGCGTTAAAATTTTGACATATCGCTCACTCCTTTCAATAACGTCATATCTCACAAATAGGCGATTTTTAGTCTATTTGTGTCTTTTAGTCTATCAGGGCTTCTTTTCTGAATGCCCTGAAAGAGCAGTATATCCCTGCAAGATCGTCATATCTCACTGCTTAATATTTGCCGCTAGAGAGCAGAATTATTTATTTTCAATATTTTTCAATGGACTTTTAAACTTTCAAATCACTCTCCTGAAAAATGTTGTTTTTTGAGATATGACGTTGTTGAAACGAGTGAGCGATATATATATATATATATATATATATATATATATATATATATATATATATATATATATATATATATATATATATATATATATATATATATATATATATATATATATATATACATACGTACATATATATATATATATGTATATATACATACGTACATATATATAGATACATATTATACATAATACATACATACAAAAGAGGCAAAATTTCAGATGTCCAGCGTCGCTAGTTATAGTTTTTGGTTTTATATATATATATATATATATATATATATATATATATATATATATACATAGCACATACATACATACAAAAGAGGTAAGCAACTATAAGTAATCCTACGTTAATAACCCGCTGTCGTTTCGTTAGAAGAGACTACCTGAATTTTGCTTTTTTCCTTCGTAGAAAGTTCTTTGGTTTTTCAAGGCTTTGAGTGAAAAAGTGAATAATTTTTAACTTATACTACCACATTCAAATTTCACATGTTATAATTTATAGTTAATGCGGAAATTTTTCGTAAATTCCACGATCAATTCAGTTCTCTGAGTAAAAGAGTAAATAGTTTTTAACGTGTATTAACTGTAATACCCTCCAATATTGCATTCGGTCTCCTTTCAAAAATATTTGTATGGGGAATTAAAAGGAAAGAACTTAACAAGTGATTCGAAAAGGTATATCAAAATATCTTTAAGAGAAAAATTCACGATAAAAGTAATTATAAGGGAACGGCCTTGCATGCTCAGATATTTTATGTTAGCTGGGTATACAAATAAGGCATGTAGTTCTTTAAACATAATTAGGGCACACTTCTATTAATATGAGAGAAAATACGCTTTTTTAAGTTACATAAAATTAGTTCTATGTGGACAATGTTTTCACGAGAATAAATATATTTGTATATTCAGACCAGTCTTCAATTATTTTTAGAATAATGTAGGATTATGCAAACGAATTGTAAGATCCACGATAGCAGGAAAATCTACATTAATCCATTTCAACAAGGAAAAAGGTTAGCGGAACTGATGGTTACTTGGTTTTGATTTGTTTATCCAGAAATGCTGTAAGAGGAATAATCTGTCCAGTTACTGTTAGTTTACATGACCGTTGCTCATGTGTCTTAAAGTATAATTTTTCTTCCTCTAGAAACATAAATGTAGCCTTTCTTTAAAATAAACCAATACTTAAGAATAAGTTCATTGATTCCAAAACTTCGGTACAGAATAATGAAAAGATATAACTTTGTTACCGTTTCTCTTGGGCTGGTAATAGTTGCATATTGAAATTTGTTGCTAACTAAATGAACGGAGTATGAATTTATAGGGACTGACTGTGGACGTTTTTATTTAGTTGAAGATAAAAACAGAAGCCCTAATAACAGTGGTAGATTAATACAACACTCTGTTTTAATTTCACATTTTGAAATGCTTTCCATCTGTACCTTAGTTTATCCAACGCTCTAGAGGAAAAGTGATTGACAATGTAACTGCTCATTCTATATGCATTCAACGAAATGTTTGAAAGAAACTTTCAGTCAACTATTTCTTCTACAAGCTTCTTCAAAAATGTGGATTAAAGACTCATTAGGTTGCGAAAACATGCTTGAAATTTTAAATTCAGTAGTCAGCGAAAGAGACAAAGTTACCTCAGGGTTGGGCTTGGTTTTCAAACAAAACAGTCTGCACGATTTTTGGTTATCTATAGAGAATATTCCCACAGAGAAATTCCAGAAAAGACAGTGTATTTGTCTGTATTTGTCTTCTTTTACAACAACTTTTGTCCGTGCGTAGGCTATGTTGATGTTCTACACACGACTTCATTGTTATAACAAAACTGTTTTAGAGAATCAGCCCATGGTTACGTTTAAAACCTGACTTTGCGGATGTTGTAACTGAGAATCATTACCCTCCATAATGCAGCTGATAGAAAAGGTAGTAATTTTTTTAGAATTTTAAACCTTATACTTTTTGTGATGGGCCTTCGCCTATCTATATATATAAAACATTTCCGTAACTGACTGACTGACTGACTGACATTAGGGTGGGTCGTTTTTTACTTTTTTTAAAAATCGAAATCGCCTGTGGTGGGAAAAGCTGTGTATTGCTATCAAATGTTTGTAAAAAAAATCATTTTGAAATTAAAATATATTTAGGCCCCCTGCCCGGCCCTTGAAGTTTCTCCAAAAATGTAAAAAAATGCATTTTTTATTTATTTTTAATTTTTTTTACGTATCAAAAATTTTAACCGCCTGTAGTGGAAATTGTTGCATAACATGACCCTTTGTTCATGAAATTTTTTTTAAAATTAAAATATATTTAGGCCCCTCCGCCCCGGCCCTTGAAGTTTCTCCAAAAATGTAAAAAATGCTATTTTTATTTATTTTTAATTTTTTTTACGTATCAAAAATTTTAACCACCTGTAGTGGAAAAAGTTGCATAGCAAGACCCTTTGTTTGTGAAAAAAATTATTTTGATTTCGTATCATATTTAAAGCCCCCGCCAGGCCGGCAAAATTTTGATAGTTTAACTCTTTGAAGCAGAATTTTTAATAAACATATTTTAAAAATTAAAGTCATTATTAAACTCAATGTCCCATATGTGTCAAAGGGTTAAAACAGCTCTTTCCTTATTTTGCCAAAATTATGGCAGAATAACCCAGAATTCACCACGAGGAGGTAGCTGCATTCGAATTCCTCCCGCACCCACCCACCCTCCCAACCTAATATGGGCGAAGTTTTTTTTCCCTGTTTATTGATATAGCAATCTTTTACTTTATATTTTGCCTTATTTTGGAAGTTTGGCATCAGCTTTAGAGACGCCAATGTTGTATGTATAAAGTCATCGCGACTTTTTGCTCCACAGACAGATGAGGATGTCTCTGACACTATCTTGACTGCCCTTTCGACGTCTTGTGTACGGCATGGGAGAGTCCACATCTTACTTTCAATAAAGGCCACCCATTTCAGCCATTTTCTCAATTTTTGCACTGGGTATATGTTTAGTTAGTGGAGGTTCTGTCAGTGAACATTTCTCTCAATTGATCAGTTCTGCACAGTCGTTTGCGTGAAATCTGAGAGGCGGAATGACAAAATCACAAGTTGTTTCATTGGGAAGTGTTCGGGCCTTCATGATTCTTCTGAAGCCTAATTTCCTGACATAGGATCGTTTGTCGTTGATCATGGCAATCAGCAGGTTTTCTGGGTGACCATAAAATCATTCATTTGCATTACACGATCCACTACTAATTTCAGCTCATTGCTCAGATATCTTGAGTAGTGTATAACTTCCCAAAGATTCTGTGTACCAGCTGTGCATGAAGGCTCACTTTTAGTGAGAAACCAAACTTTTGCATACACTTTTGGAGCTGGCCAGTTCTTTTGAAGATGTAACAACTTGCTTAAAATCCTCATCAAATAAAAATATTCTTCGCTTTCAGCAGTAGAGCTACCATCCATAGTACTTTCACATCGTTGAGGTTGGCTTTTTATCTCAGTTTCTGACTTTTGCTTATTCACACGTTCAGCATCCATTGCTTTCCTTGCTACTCTAAGTTTTAGCACCCTAGTGATTTTAGCATCCAAATTCCACATATACATTTTCGGCCAAGATCTCCGGTCCTTCAAAAATTCTTGTTCCAAAACCGGTACTTTTCTTGGCTTCTCACGTGTGCACAATGAAAATTCGTGACACTTTACATGTTGAGATATCAAAAAGTGTAGATTTTGCATTATTTTGAAATCTTCTTAATTTAATTTTCGCAGCTTCACTGGTTTTTCCAGTAGACTTCTTTATATTCATGAATTTTTTATGAAACTTTTTTATAAAACTTTTTTTTATGAAACTTTTTATGAAACCGCGCAGTACAATCCCACCATCTATCGGGGAAATTTAAAACAAATTCGCTGGCCTAGCGGGAGCTTTAAATATGATACAATATCAAAATAATTTTTTCACAAACAAAGAGACTTGCTAGTAACAATTTCTACTACAAGCGGTTAAATTTTTGGTACGTAAAAAAATAAAAAATAAATAAAAAATGCTTTTTTTGCGTTTTTAGAGAAACTTCAAGGGCCGGGCGGGGGCCTAAATATATTTTAATTTCAAAAAAAAATTTTACAAACATTTGATAGCAATGCACAGCTTTTCCCACCACAGGCGATTTCGATTTTTAAAAAAAAGTAAAAATCGACCCACCCTAACTGACATATAACGCACAGACCAAACCGCTGGACCTAAAGGGCTGAAATTTTGCATGGCGATTCTTCTTATAGTGTAGGGGTGCACTAAGAGAGATTTTTGAAAAATTCTTCTTAGATTTTTTAAAATTAAATTTTTAAGCTGTTTTTGTAACTGTTTTTAAGTTTGCATTTAAAATTATAATTTGAGGGTTATAAAATTTATATCGCGAGAAAAATCATAAAAATTCCTTTAAAATGAAATCTTTTTCGAATCTTTACCTCCATTTTCTGATTTTTGGTGAATTTTTAAAGATTAATTTTTAGAATTTAATTTATTAAATGCTGATCACGTGGTTTCTTTTCTTTTGGGGATACTTTAAATTAATTTTGCTTCACGTGCATAACATAGAGATAGAAAAAAAATTATTTTTTTTCTTTCTTGCTAATGTGGCAGACGATTGGACACTATCCAAAAAATATTAAAATACGGTAAAGGAAATGTTCCTCAAACTGTACTATATTCTTTAGTATGTTCTATCAGATTTAATTTGAATATTTTCTTCTTCATTATTTTGTCTATAAAAATATCCGTTACGATTTTTAATAAATATATTTTTTCGTATTTTTTACATCAATTGCATACATTGATTGTTGTATTATATACACTCAAGAGCCAAAACATTATGACCACCCCTACATTTTGCAATGAATTCGCCTGGATGACGTGGAAGGCATGTGATCAGGTGGAAGTAGTATTTAACTGCTGCTGGAGAGTCTGAAGAATCATTCTTTCACTTACTTCTGTGTGTGATGGGAACGGCTGCGGATCTAAGCGACTTTGATAGAGGGCAGATTGTAATGGCTCGAAGGCTCGGAACAAGTATTTCCGAAACTGCACGACTCGTGGGTTGTTCGCGACCTACAGTTGTTAGTACTTATGCAAAGTGGATGAATGACGGTGAAACCAGCAGTAGACGACATGGTGTTGGACGTCCACACACTATCAAAGAAAAAGGTCGTCGGAGACTGTCTCGCATGGTGAAGCAAAACCGGAGCCAGACAGTGGCTCAGCTGAGAGCCCAATACAATGCAGGGCCAAGTAGAATAGTATCGCAGCACACTGTTCAGCGGACACTGTTGGATATGGGGCTACGCAGCAAACGTCCCACTCGTATGCCTTTGCTGACCAAGCGTCATCGCCAACTGCGCCTGCGCTGTGCCCGGGAACATCGCGACTGGTCCATGGATCAGTGGAAGAGAGTTGCCTGGTCAGATGAATCACGGTTTTTCATTCATCACGCCGATGGCCGTGTCAGGATACGCCGTCTTCCAGGCGAACTGGTGCTCCCTCAATGTACAGTAGATCATACACAGGCCGGTGGTGGCGGTATTATGCTTTGGGGGACGTTCTCTTGGGCGTCTCTGGGACCCGTGGTTGTGGTAGAGCAGACCATGAATGCTACAGGGTATCTGAACATCATTGCGGACCAGTTGCACCCTTACATGGCCTCTGTTTTTCCAGCTGGAAATGGAATGTTCCAACAGGACAACGCCCCGTGTCACAAGGCTAAAATTGTGTTGGAGTGGTTCCAGGAACATGATGCTCAATTCCAGTTAATGTCCTGGCCGCCTAACTCACCGGATCTCAATCCGTTAGAACACATTTGGGATGTCATGGGACGGCACCTCCGGGTTCAAAGACCACCAATTCGCAATATCTCGGATTTGCGTGACCGTTGCTTAAACATCTGGCACAATCTGTCTCCGGCCATCTACCAAGGACTTGTGGCATCCATGCCAAGGCGGGTTGAAGCTGTGTTGTGTGCCAAAGGTGGGCCAACTCGTTATTGACAGGTGGTCATAATGTTTTGGCTCTTGAGTGTATATATATATATACAATTTGGCATTAATTGTTACATTGACCATTGTATTTAATTTGAATGTATTCCGTAGCGAAGTACGGGTTTTCAGCTAGTACTGTTATAAATTGCTTTTTAAAGATCATAAATTAATGCTTTTAACATAAAATATAGTCTTTCAAGGTAAAGAGTTGCTTATTACGATTACAATTAATTAATTATTGATAAAATTCTATCAGCTGAAATTAAGGGATCCACCAAAGTACTATTCCTTTCTGAAAATGAGGGTTCTTCACGGAACAGCAGGTAAGTGGTCATAAAGGATATTAAAGGTACGCTTTTTCATGCCATCTGGCGGTTAATCGAGCAACTAATAACCTTGATAGTTCATATTTGTAACACTGTAATGCAAATTTTAAAAATACTGCAATCACAGTCAATTTATAGCGAACGCTTTAAGGTACATTTAAAGCAAAGACTCTAGATTACGTCAATAAAGTGAGCCCTTAGCACTTTGCAAAGCTCGATAGCCACATCAGTCCGCCATTATAAAAGGAAATTTTTCGCATCGTTGAATATCTCGAAGCATTAAAGTAATTCATGAAATTACAGCATCACATACAAGCCAGGCTTCAAAACTGTACTTGAAAATTGCGTCACCATTAAATGAAGCGCGTAACAACTGTAAATTGAGATGTTTATGTGCAGGAAATTTTCATACCTGTCCTTGACGATTGTTGTTTGTTGAATTTCGGGTAATGCTTTTCCCCCTCATGTGTCGTGCTTGTATCTCAAGATCGTTTGAAGCGCAAAATTTCGTGCCTCTAAAATAACAATGTTTTGCTACGAGTTCGTTTGGTGGCTTAGCTCCGAAGTATGAAACTTCTACAAGGATTCTTATAAAGCTTGGTACTTACGTTCGAGGAAGAAAAATAAAACAAAATTTATGTCGCATGAAAAATGGGTGTGATTCTAAAAAATATTTTTAGTTCTGAGTTCAAACTCCTAAGTACCTTGATAAAACAAATTCCATAGGACTAGCATATATATTTGTGAATTCAGATTCATTTAATAATGTTTGAAAAAGAATTAATAACTTCTATGATAAACGTACAATATTTATTTTTTTTAACCCAAATTTTGCATTTAAAGAAAGCTGATAACTTTCACTCCAGTTGTGTGTTTCTTAATTCTTAATTTAAAAAGCACGACAACATATTTAATTTTGAAAAGAAAAAGATTTTAAATGGCACTCAGCTTGAATTTTTAATTGAATTATGAGCTGCGTGTGGCGTTTTCAATTTCTTTAAACACGTTGAAAAAAAATCTTTTCTAATAATAAAATGCATATAGTACAGGGCTTAAACTCTTCTTGCGCCTCTGTACGTGGAGTGACATTTTAATCGGTTAACCGCCAGTTTTTGAATTTCCCAAATTTTCCCTTTTTCTGATTATCGAACTTATTGTTAAGATTTTGTATTCCACGGGAGCAGATGCTCTTTCACTTAGGTGACGATGAGGCTACGTCGCTATAAATCTCTCACAATGCAAGATGCTACAAATAAAGCTAGCATATGGAACAACTTCGCATAGCCAACAATGCACATAATGCCAAAGTGATACACGTAGATAGAGAAAAAAATTAATATTTCTCATAGGGCCGCACCAAAAAATAATATAATAAATTAATATATATATATTTTTTCTAAATAAAAAAAATGCATAACTTATAAATAGAAAAACGAAATATACATTTTTTTTTCAGAAAAGGAATAGAAACAAAAAAATTAGTATCACATATTTAATTGCTATTTGATATTGTTAGTGTTTGTTTTCTAGAATATAACTTCTTTATATTTGGTGCCAATTTAGATGTACGTAATTTTAGCTGATCTTCCAAATGTATATCTGTCAACTGTGATCTCAAAGAAGTTTTTATTTGATCTATAAGAGAAAATGTGGATTCACAATGATATGTTGAACCAAAGCATGTAAGCATCTTACGAGCATGATCACGAAGATTGGGATAATCAACAACATTCTTCCAAATTTCAAAAGGATCTGATTATTATTATTATTATTATTAATAAACAACGAAACTATGATATTATCTGTTGAAAGTTCTATTAGTTCCATTTGTAGATTTATTGGAGCATCTGAAATTTCTACAAGGTGTGGTTGAAAAGCCAATCTTAATAGCACTTCTTTTGATTTAAAGCCTTTGAATCTCTCATTATAAATTTCAACCAAAGAAGACAAAATATTAACATAAAATAAATCCTACGTAAAATAAAACTATTAATGTGAAATATACCACTAATCGGATTTTTAAATTGCAGTAAATTAAAATGTCAAAAGTTAAATAGGGCCGCACAAAAATTGCAAAGGGCCGCACTCTTCCCCCCCCCCCCTTGATATATACCGATGATGCGGAGAAATTTCTTTCTTGAGCGCTATATTGACAACCTTCTTTGTATGGAAAGATTTATGAAAATATGCAAATTTTCCAACCTGTGGAAGAATGGTATTACAGACTGTCTATATAGTCAAAATGGCATCGATATTTAAAAAGCTATTGAAAAATTCAGACGGCCATCTAAGTCTCAAATCGGAGAAAGATCTTTTTAATTTTTAACTTTCGATGTCGTTACAATGAAAAAGGACTCCAGAAAAGGAAAGATTAAATCTAATAATTCAAACTAGTAAAATCTTTTAAAGTGAAAGTGACTATATAACAAATAGCTGTATTGCACGAAAAATTACAACACTTTAAAGAAAATATAATGTCATACGTGATATTCCAATTGGAATAATATGCTAAGATGCTTCTTTATTACAATAACGTGAGTAAAAATGTCTATGCAGGCCTGTTCTCTTTTTTTATCTACTTTACTTTCATAGTCTTTTAACCCCTCAGTTTATTGCTCAGTGAAAACATTATTTTAGAGTTATTGGTAACATTGTACGCAATTCCTGCAAATGATTAAGGCAACTGGTGAAGTGAAAAATTATTGGTCTGTGAAGCCTCTTTGACGCGTGGTGATAAATAATGAAAATTAAACCAAAGTACCAATTTTTAGTTTCATGGGAAAGTGAACGCAAAAGTCGTGCAATGTAGTAAGATGAACACGCGAATACAAGTGTATCCACAAACTAACAAATCTATTATTTCACAGCTTTAACTATTTTATGTTGACTAACTAGCCTTGTTTATGACTATAATAAAGACAGTTAATAAGCTAGATTGCATAAATAGCGTAATCAGGGCAGTTATTTTCATTGGCATGAAGTAAATAAAACAGATAAATTTGTACTGCAGTATAATCATGATCATCCTTTGGAACTCAAAAAGTCGTTAGTAAGGAAAAACTGGAAAACCCTTAATTTTAGTGTCTTCGTATATTATAACCAAAATTTTAGGGAGTGGGGTATTGTTGTAGTAACATTAAACGGCCCTTAATTCAGCTTTAGTCAAAAATTATCCTTCCTTCTTTATATTTTTTTTAGTTACATGTGTCTGACCGGAGAGTAGATTGCATTATATATAATATGAGATTGCGTTTGAAATTTAGAACTAAAATTTTATTTAGAAAAAAAATATATTTTTATTTTGAAAAAAATTGAAGAGGGAATTTTATTCTCAAGTATTTTAATACACTTATAAACAAACAGATACCTGAATATATATTTAAAAAAAAACCTATGACACATAGAAGACACTCTAGCGTCTAACATTCATGGCATGCAATTCAGTTTCATGGTCTATATTAAAATTAAAGATTATGGAAGAATCACTGACAATTTTCACAACTTTGAAGGATAAAATTTAAAAGCACAAAGTTTGCAACAGATGTATCAACAGAAATTTCCTTGAAGAGTTTAGATATTGAATCCTATTTTTTGCACTTTCGGTACAAAAATTGTTCTTCAGTCAGATCGGGAATAAGGTCTTATGTTATTAATTCAGGGGTGATTCGTGATTCAGGCATTAATTTGGTTTGCTTTTATGTGATGTCAGTGTATTATTATTATAATTTCTAATGGTTGGTAAAATATATTACCAAACCGTAAACTGTATAGAGCAGAACAACTTAACAAAATTAGCATTCGACAAACAACTTTCTTGCCTTTCATTACGGTCGAACCCCGTTATAGCGAACCCGTTATATAACGAACTCACGGATATAACGAACGAAAATTTTGGTCCCTCCATTTTCCTATTGTACGTAATTTAATTAGTACTAGCTGAGTGGCATTCCGATGTATTACTTTTTCGATTTAAAATGAAATGGTTTCATTTCTTAAAGATTAAAAAATGTTTAATCACTTAAAAATATATTAGAATTCTTTAAAAACGAAATAATTATTTAAAATTTTCTTTTTCAAATTTCGGTTTTTGGCTTTTGAAATAATTCTTTCAAATTTCCGTTTTCAAATTTTACTTTTTAAACAAAAAAGAAGTTTATTCAATTAGAAAAAATTCTAAAGGTTTTAACTTCTCATTTCCTAAAACTAAAATTATTTCTGGTACTTTAAAATTATTTCTGGATTTCAATTATTAAATGACTATTTCTCAGACTCGTTCTCAACTAATAATTTTTCCTTTTGGCAACATGGCCGAATGTAAATGTTAAATCTCATGGGGGAAAATTGCTTAAAAAAATAGAAAGACAGTTCTGGTGAATTCAAAATTGGTGGCGGAAGAATCCTTATCAGTTGCTCATTAATTAGAAACAAATTTCACGAACTTGATGGAATTATTAGTGAGTAAAATAATAAGCCGAAAAATTACGAACTCCCCATTCAGTTACATTAAGATACTACGGTGGAAAATTTCAAAAGAGAGTTTTGTAAGTACGCTTTTTTAGAATGATAGCATTTATTTTATTAATTGTATTTGGTATATTTTGGAAGCTGAACATCTAGCAAATGCCGATAAATCGTAAAATTGACATTAATAGGTGCAGAAAACCAAAATATTTGTCCATGAAAATTGTCATTTCGTAAAATTCGGAAAACCGCTTTGGGGAAAAAGCTTCGTTTTCAATGAAAAACATTTTTAACTTTATAAAAATGTGTATATCCTTAAAGATGAAGAGTTGTAAAACACATGGAAATAAAAAATTTGTCGATTGTTGGGCGAAAAAGTTTAATTTTGCATGCATGAAAATAGTGGAAATTTGCGAAACGGAAAGGAGCTGGCTCACCCGGAATGTCATCTGTTTCTGCTGTCTACTTCTTTTGAGTTCGGCGGTTTTAATTTAATAATTAAAAAAGCTTAAAGTTTTGAAAGTTTAGGATGGCATCAGTGCACGCTTCTCGTCCGTCCGCGTCCATCGGTACAGGTCGCGATATCCTACTATGCTAGGTTCGCGAGATTAGCCCGTCCCCGTGTTAGCTCACTAACAAACATACGTTTGTTTACCTTCAGCTGTTAATAGTAAGACTAGCTGAGTAGCAACCCGATGTGTTGCTTTTTCGATTTAAAATGAAATGGTTTCATTTCTTAAAGATTAAAAACTCTTTAATCACTTTTAAAAATATGTTAGAATTTTTCAAAAAAAGAAATAATTATTTAAAATTCTCTTTTTTCGAATTTCGGTTTTTAGCTTTTGAAATAATTCTTTCAAATTTCCGTTTTCAAATTTTGCTTTTTAAACAAAAAAGAAGTTCATTCAATAAGAAAAAATTCTAAATGTTTTAACTTCTCATTTCCTAAAACTAAAATTATTTCTTGTACTTTAAAATTATTCCTGGATTTCAATTAGTAAATGATTTGTTCTCAACTAATTGTTTTTACTTTTGCCAACATGGCCGAATGTAAATATTAAATCTCGTGGTGGGAAAAGTGCTTAAAAAAATAGAAAGACAGTTCTGATGAATTCAAAATTGGTGGCGGAAGAATCCTCATCACTTCCTCATTAATTAGAAACAAATTTCAGGAACTTGCTGGAATTATTAGTGAGTAAAAGAATAAGTCGAAAAATTACGAACTCGGCATTCAAGTTACATTAAGATACAATAGCGATTAGCGCGAGAAATTTTAAAAGTGACTTTTGTAAGTACACTTTTTTAGAATGATAACATTTTTTTATTAAATGTATTTGGTATATTTTGGAAATTGAACATCTAGAAAATGCCGATAAAACGTAAAATTGACATTAATAAATGCAGAAAAAAGAAATATTTGTCCATCAAAATTGTCGATTTCGTGAGATTAAGAAAACTGCTTTGGGGAAAAAGCTTCGTTTGCAGTGAAAAACATTTTTAACTTTTTTAAAATGCGCATAACCTTAAAGATGAAGAGTTGTAGAATACATGGAAATAAAAAATTTGTCGATTGGTGGGCAGAAAAGTTTAATTTTGCATGCATGAAAATAGTGGAAAATTGCGAAATGGAAATGAGCTGGCCCACCCGGAATGACAGCTGTTTCTGTTGTCCGCTTCTCTTGAGTTCGGCGGTTTTAATTTAATAATTAAAAAAGTTTGAAGTTTTGAAAGTTGAGAATGGTATCAGTGCACGCGTCTCCTCCGTCCGCGTCCATCGGTACCAGTCACGATATCCTGCTATGCTCGGTTCGCAAGATTAGCCCGTTCCCGTGTCTGCTCACTAACAAACATACGTTTGTTTACCTTCAGCTGTTAATAGTAAGACTAGCTGAGTGGCAACCCGATGTGTTGCATTTTCGATTTAAAAAGAAATGGTTTTATTTCTAAAAGATTAAAAACTGTTTAATGACTTTTAAAAATATATTAGAATTTTTAAAAAACGAAACAATTATTTAAAATTCTCTTTTTCAAATTTTGGTTTTTAGCTTTTGAAATTTATTTCAAATTTCCATTTTCAAACTTTGCTTTTTTGAACAAAAAAGAGCCTGTTCACATAGGAATCCGTGGCGTTGCGTTAAGGAAAAGATGACGTTGAGACGAAAATAAACCAATCATAGGCGTTAAAAATTTCATTGCTAATCGTTTGGAGGCCTATGATTGGTTTATTTTCGTCTCAACGTCATCTTTTCCTTAACGCAACGCAACGGACTCCTATGTGAACAGGCTCAAAGAAGGTCATTCAATAGGGCAGTGTCTCGCAGCATGTCACATCTCAACTCTTGCAGATTTTACTTCTTGTTTGGCGAGGAGTGGCAAAAGATTGCATAATTTAACATGGCGTTCAATGAGCATTCTTACAGCTTGTTGAATAAAATGCTCTCAGATTACGCAAAGTCTTTAGATACGGTATCTAAACAAAGGTATATCACTAAATTAAACATTCAGGTACAACACGGAAAGGTTTATTCAGTGTGTGACCCGTATTTATAGACAGGGGAAGTCTGGAGTTACGATACAAGACGCTGGCCTGAAGTAACTTATCCTGATATCTATACATATCTCAACATAATTATAATCATTCTCAACGAAAGAATGATTATATTCTCTTAAACCTTGCGAAATATTAAAAAAAGGTGTTAAAATACCTGTTACATACAACTAATATGAGGAATTTTATAAATAAACTTAAATTATTTAACTCAAAATGAAGGTATCGTCCAAAAACACATGCAAACGCATAGAAACGGCTTCTGTTTTCTGCCACCCGATAATCACGTGATCTATAGTAGACGAAAACTGACGTAGTCAGTGACGTTGCTACGTTTCACCTTATTAGAAAAAAATTCTAATTGTTTTAACTTCTTTCCTAAAACTAAAATTATTTCTGGTAAATTAAAATTATTTCTAGATTTCAATTATTAAAGACTCGTTCTCATGCTCGTTCTCAACTAATTATTTTTCATTTTGGCAACATGGCAGAATGTAAATATAAAAATCTCATGGGTGAAAAAGTGCCTAAAAAAGTAGAAAGATTGTTCTAAGGAATTCAAAATTGGTGGCGGAAGAATCCTCATCAGTTGCTCATTAATTAGAAACAAATTTTACGAACTTGCTGGAATTATTAGTGAGTAAAATAATAAATCGAAAAATTACGAACTGCCCATTCAATTACATTAAGATACTATGGCAATCAGCGCAGGAAATTTCAAAAGTGAGTTTCGTAAGTACGCTTTTTTAGAATGATAAAATTTTTTCTATTAAATGTATTTGGTATATTTTTGAAGCTGAACATCTAGACAATGCTGATAAATTATAAAATTGACATTAATAGGTGCAGAAAACCGAAATATTTGTCCATCAAAATTGTCGATTTCGTGAAATTCGGAAAACTGCTTTGGGAAAACAGCTTCGTTTGCAGTGAAAAACATTTTTAACTTTTTGAAAATGTGCATATCCTTAAAAATGAAGAATTGTAGAACACATGGAAATAAAAAATTTGTCGACTGGTGGGCGGAAAAGTTTAATTTTGCATGCATGAAAATAGTGGAAATTTGCGAAACGGAAAGGAGCTGGCCCACCCGGAATGACATGTTTCTATTACCCGCTTCTTTTGAGTTCGGCGGTTTTAATTGAATAATTTAAAAAGTGGCTCATTCCCAATACACGGTGCCGCAGCTTGGCGATAAGTTTTTTAGATTTTTTAGATTTTTGCCAATTTGGCGATGAACGCCAAATGTGGTTTGTGTTTGTTAAATGCTTTTAAGGTAACCATTTATTGCTCTCGATTTCAATAAGATGGCGATATTTTTTTGGCGATGTTTTTTAGATTTTTGCCAAGTTGACGATAAAATGCCAAATGTGGTTTGTGTTGTTAAATACTTTTAAGTTAAAGCTTCCGATAGTATAGTTCCGTTTCGTATAGCTTCCGATTTGAATAATTAGCAGCCAATCAGAGCTTGTGATTTACTTGTAAACGAGGGTTATCTGGATTTTATATAACGCGCCTGTTTCAAAAAATTAAACCGTTCTTTTCGGGATTGCAGTTCCAGCGTTCGGATGTACATTTATTTGCGAGGTATGGCTTCTTTTACGAATGGGAGGGTTGATTTGGATTTTTTTTCGAGATTTACAAAATGCGGGTAAGAGAACTATTATAGATTATTGTATTTATGTTGAGTTAATAGCTAATATTTATTATTGTCTTAATTGTAATTTGCAAATGAGTATAACTGAGAGGAAAGATCTGAACATTGCGTTAAAAGATCCATTAGATGTGGTTCCCGGTTCGAAGCGAGTAAATTAGATTTAATTATGGTTTTAAAATTAACTTATTTATGGGTAAAAAAAACACCGTGTTCTTGGATTACAGACGAATTGGGTGTATCGAAAAACACCGAAAAATCAACAAAACGTAAAAGAAGCTATACCGAAAGTAAATAACCGGTAAGTGGTTTTTTTTTTAAATTTTAACATGAAATAATATAAATGACAACAAGCAGAACTTTAATTTTTTTACTTGCTGATATATTTAACCAAGATGTATTTTATATTTGTTTAAATGAATTATTTGCAATATACTGACTTTTTTAGCGGGGGGTTGGGGGGGCGGCAGCCCCCCCACACATAACAAATTTCTCATCATTTTTTGTATTTGTGTATTTTTGTGCTTTTTCTGTGGTTGTATAGTTTTAAAAATGCGTAATTTTGGGAGTTTTCGGACTTTCCCGTTCCAAAAACACGCGTTCTGTTTCGGCTACAAAAATTTAAAAAAATAAAATCGACTATTTAAATGAATTATTTGTAATATACCGACTTTTTTTTTAGCGGGGGGTTGGGGGGGCGGCAGCCCCCCCACACACAATAAATTTCTCATTATTTATCAGCTTTCATTTTTTGTATTTGTGTGTTTTTGTGCTTTATTGTGGTCGTACAGTTTAAAAAATGTATATTTTTGGGACTTTTCGGACTTTCCCGTTCCAAAAATACGCGTTCGGCTTGGGCGACAAAAAATTTAAAAAAATAAAATCGACTGCCCTTATTTAACTTCATTTTTTCATTTTCTGTATAAATTTTCAATGAAAGTTCTGCATGTTGTCATTTATATTATTTCACTGCATTGGAACCGCCATCTTGGTTCCGTCTCCCATCGCCAAATTGGCGACGGGAGACGGAACCAAGATGGCGGTTCCAATGCAGTGAAATACAAGGGGCACCGTATATTGGGAATTAACCTAAAAAGTTTAAACTTTTGAAAGATGAGGATGGTATCAGTGCATGCGTCTCGTCCGACCGCGTCCATCGGTACCAGTCGCGATATCCTCCTATGCTCGGTTCGCGAGATTAGCCTATCCCCGTGTCTGCTAACTAACAAACTAACATTTGTTTACCTTCAGCTGTTATTATATAGACTAGCTGAGTGGCAACCCGATGTGTTGCATATTCGATTTAAAATGAAATGGTTTTATTTCTTAAAGATTAAAAGCTGTTTAATCACTGTTAAAAATATATTAAAATTTTTTTAAATGAAATAATTATTTAAAATTCTCTTTTTCAAATTTTGGTTTCTGACTTTTGAAATAATTCTTTCAAATTTCCATTTTCAAATTTTGCTTTTTAAACAAAAAATTTCATTCAATTAGAAAAAATTCTAAATCTTTTAACTCCTCATTTCCTAAAACTAAAATTATTTGGAACAGCTTTCTCAGACGCACCGCCCTTGGCGACAAATTGGCGCAATATATTTTTGACGCCAACTTGACGAAAAGTTGGCGTCAAAAGTTTTTGGCGCCAACCTGACAAAAAATTGGCCTAATAAACTGTCCAGTACCTATATAAATAAATACCCAATAAGGGAGGGCGGATTGGGGCCTCAGACTTTGTGAAGAAATGTCATAAAAAAAATAAGCTCCTGATGTACGCATATTTCTTATAGAATCTGCCGGAAAATTGTTACGCTTTTTCGGCATTAGTTTCTATATATATTTTTGCATGTTTCTCTGTCTCTATCCCTCTATCTATCTATCTATCTAGCTATCTATCCATATATATATATAATATATACATATGCATATACAATTGTCAATTTGCTACACGAAAACCAAGACCCAAACCGTAAGCTTCTCTGTGCACCACACTCCTTCCCATCGATCTTATTTCTGCAAACCCAAACATACCCATCAGAAACATTATTCTTTTTTCTTAATTTCATTTTTAAATCACATTTCACGCAAAATATATCAGGCTTTCAAAACTTCAAATCCCACAAGAATTCGAAAAATACCATTCGATCAGAATGAATAAACCCATGTACAAGTGACTCATTTACCACCCCTTCCGTATATCTATCACAAGAATAACGCCCTCCAACATTACCCAAAACCTTCGCCTGGTATTTTCTAACAACATCCTTAACACTCAAAATGGCCGCCATCATAAATCTCGTAACAATTCACAGTCAAAAAACTTTAAAACTAATTCAAGCAACAACAAAAAACGATTAAATACCCATAATTGGTCAAAATAAATCACGTGATACATCCGTCACGAAATAATCACATGATAAAAACGTCACGAATTTACAGGAGCCAGAACGTTGGCGCCTTAACTGTCTCAACTTGGCAACCAAAAAATTTCGCCAAAATCGAACGGTTACCCCGCCATACACAAAATCGCCAAACTTGGTAGGGCGAAAGCTGTACAGTCTGTGAAAGCTGTACCAATTAGTTCTGGTACTTTAAAATTATTTCTGGATTTCAGTTATTAAATGACTCTTTCTCAACTAATAATTTTTCCTTTCGGCAACATGGCTGAAGGAAAATATTAAATATCATGGGGGAAAAAGTGCTTAAAAAATAGAAAGACAGGGAAGAGTTCCGTATCCTGTGCCGCTTGGCGCTATTTGGCTCGGTTTCTGATTTTTTTTCGCGTTTGGCGAAAAACTCAGAATAATGCAACCTACCTAAGCGACGCCATTTTTTCGGCGGCACTTAGGCTTACGGTATCCGACTATCTTCGGAGCACTTAAAAAAAAAATACTTCCGTCAATTTCTGTCTTATTTTTCGAAGGGGTATAAACACAAAAACACTAAAATGATGAAAATATAGACCATGACTGTGCAACTTTTAACAAAATTTATGAATTTGTGTCGAAATTCATCAAATTTTTACAAAACGGCTCTACCTCTGAAAAAAAATTATGCATATAACAATTTCTTTTTGTCATATGTACATAAGTACCTCCTGAGTGTAAGGAACTAAAAGCTAATCGATATCGCGAAACCTAAAAAAATTACAGATCATTATATGCAATTACTAGCTGAAAACCCGCGCTTCGCTACGGAGTACATTCAAATTAAATACAACGGTCAACGTATGCAATTTATGCCAAAAAATAAATATATATATTTATAATAAATGCGATGATCAATGTATACAATTGATGTAAAATATATATCTATCTATATATATATATTTATAAAAAAATCGTAAGGGATATGCATTTTTTTTGGATAATATCCAATCATCTGCTGCATTAGAAAGTGAAAAAAATATTTTTTTTGTCTATTTAGTTGTTACGCACGTGACGATAAATTTATTGAAAGTACCAGAAAAAGAAATCACGTGATCAGCATTTAATAAATTAAATTCTAAAAATTAATCTTTAAAAATTCACCAAAAATCAGGAAATGGAGGTAAAAATTCGAAAAAAATTTCATTTTGAAGGAATTTTTATGATCTTTCTTGTGATATAAATTTTATAACCCTCAATGTATTATTTTAAATGCAAACGTAAAAAAAGTTTAAAAAACAGCTTAAAAATTTAATTTAAAAAAATCTAAGAAGAATTTTTGAAAAATCTTTCTTAATGCACCCTTACACTATTAGAAGAATCGCCATGCAAAATTTCAGCCCTTTAGGTCCAGCGGTTTGGTCTGTGCGTTGTATGTCAGTCAGTCAGTGAATGAATGAATGAATGAGTCAGTTACGGAACTGTTTTATATATATAGATATGTAAAATTTTAGTAATTTCTTATGAGATTTTCTATAAATGCAGCTATAAATCAACAAATAAAATACATAGAACTAAATCTGTAGTTCATTGCATTATAAACATTAACAAAAACATACGTGCAAAATTTCATAGACATATCACAATATTTATTTGCATTTTTTATGAAAAATGAGTTCTTCAGAAAACATAATTAAATTTTTCAACTTGTATTGAAATTATAGCTGCTGCTGACCTTTAAATCGCTCTCATTTCATTTCTAATGATCATTCAGAAAAAATAAAAGAAGATTTAGAAACACAAATTTACAATCTTTAAGAAAATTAATAAAATCACTTTCGGAATGTTCGTTAAAATCGACGTTTTAAAGGTAGTTTGATACCTAAAAACGGTACTTTTCTGTTATAAGCACTACAATCGTTTTGACGCCAATTTGGCGCATTTTTAAAAATCACCGCAGCGAGAGAAAAGTAACGCGATATAATGACACTAATGATTGGTAAATTACAATATTAAAATATGCAAATCTCGAGATTCAAGGATCAAGAGACGTTATAAGATATATTATTTTCGTGGTCATGGAGATAACGAAACTTCATTGAATGCCGTAATTTAATACGCTTACTTTAAATTGCAATGAATTTACAGTCCGTCAGAAAATCGGACCGTATTTTTACGTAATGGATTTTAAAATATGGAATTTGCCTAAAGATGAGCAGGCAGCTATTACATTACTTCAAGAATGGCAACCCGATGTGTTGCTTTTTCGATTTAAAATGAAATGGTTTTATTTCTTAAAGATTAAAAACTGTTTAATGACTTTTAAAAATATATTAGAATTTTTAAAAAAACGAAATAATTATTTAAAAGTCTCTTTTTCCAATTTTGGTATTTGGCTTTTGAAATAATTCTTTCAAATTTCCGTTTTCAAATTTTGCTTTTTAAACAAAAAAGTTCATTCAAGTAGAAAAAATTCTAAAGGTTTTAACTTCTCCTTTCCTGAAACTAAAATTATTTCTGGTGCTTTAAAATTATTTCTTGATTTCAGTTATTAAATGACTCGTTCCCAACTAATACTTTTTCATTTTGGCAACATGGCGAATGTAAATAGAAATTCTCATGGGCGAAAAAGTGCTTAAAAAAATAGAAAGACAGTTCTCAGGAATTCAAAATTGGTGGCGGAAGAATCCTCATCAGTTGCTCATTAATTAGAAACAAATTTCACGAACTTGCTGGAGTTATTAGTGAGTAAAATAATAAGTCGAAAAATTACGAACTCCCCATTCAGTTACATTAAAATACTATGGCGATGAGCGCGGAAAATTTCAAAAGTGAGTTTTGTAAGTACGCTTTTTTAGAATGATAACATTTTTTCTATTAAATGTATTTGGTATATTTTTGAAGCTGAACATCTAGACAATGCTGATAAATTATAAAATTGACATTAATAGGTGCAGGAAACCGAAATATTTGTCCATCAAAATTGTCGATTTCGTGAAATTCGGAAAACTGCTTTGGGGAAAAAGCTTCGTTTGCAGTGAAAAACATTTTTAACTTTTTGAAAATGTGCATATCCTTAAAGATGAAGAGTTGTAGAACACATAGAAATAAAAAATTTGTCGACTGGTGGGCGGAAAAGTTTAATTTTGCATGCATGAAAATAGTGGAAATTTGCGAAACGGAAAGGAGCTGGCCCACCCGGAATGACATGTTTCTATTACCCACTTCTTTTGAGTTCGGCGGTTTAAATTGAATAATTTAAAAAGTTTAAAGTTTTGAATGTTGAGGATGGTACCAGTGCACGCGTCTCGTCCGACCGCGTCCATCAGTACCAGTCGCGATATCCTGCTATGCTCGGTTCGCGAGATTAGCCCGTCCCCGTTTTCTGCTAACAAACTAACATTTGTTTACCTTCAGCTGTTATTATATAGATTATGTCACTTTAATGTAATCGATTTAACTTCTCATTATAGTCGATTTAATTCATTGATGTTCATTTTTAATAGATATTATCATTTTTTAATACATCTTTATTGAATTCACATTGGAGCTAATGAGTTATACATTTTGTGAACTTTAGCATTTTTCTTAACGGTTCGGATCTGGCGAACCACCGGATAAAGCGAACAAAACCTTTGGTCCCTTGAAGTTCGTTATAACGGGGTTCTACTGTCAAAGATTCCCGACTGAAAGCACTGAACCGTCAGTAGTTGCAGGATATCCATTTCCTCAGAGGAAATACATTGGGAACATGAGAGATTTATAAATAATCCGGGACCATAGATGTTTTTGCAAGATAATCATGTCCAGTGATTAAATGAATCCAGATTACAGCATCGCTTATAGAGGTATCTAATACATACATGTTGGTTGTTAAATCTGAATTTATTACAGTTTTGCTGTATTTTTCCATGTTATGTTCTTTGTACAGTATATAACAGCATCGTTGCCATCATATATATAAGCAACAAATTTATCATGAAATTCCTTGGTACGTTGTAGATGAGTATTATGCATTCTTCCACAAGATGCTGAGAAAAGAGAACGTGCCCCTCAAGATTCCTTCTACAGTCGAACCCCGTTATAACGAACTTCAAGGGACCAAAAGTTTTGTTCGCTTTATCCGGTGGTTCGCTATATCCGAACCGTTAAGAAAAATGCTAGAGTTCACAAAATGTATTGCTCATTAGTTGCAATGTGTATTCTATAAGGATGTATTAAAATATGATAATATCTATTAAAAATGATCTTTAATGAATTAAATCGACTATAATCGATTACATTAAACTGACATAATACTAATTATATTACGTACAATAGGAAAATGGTGGGGCCAAAATTTTCGTTCGTTATATACCGAGTTCGATATAACGGAGTTTGACTGTATTGACACTCTTTAAAAGAATACAAAAGCTATACCGTGACAGTGATAGGAGGGGGGGGGGGGAGGCTGGTAGCCTCTCCCTATTACAAATGAGATACAGTAGAACCCCGTTTTAGGGAACCCGGTATATAACAAACTCACGGATATAACGAACGAAAATTTTGGTCCCTCCATTTTCCTATTGTACGTAATTTAATTAGTATTATGTCAGTTTAATGTAATCAATTATAGTCGATTTAATTCATTAATGATCACTTTTAATAGATTTTATCATTTTTTAATACATCTTTATTGAATACACATTGCAACTAATGAGTTACACATTTTGTGAACTCTAGCATTTTTCTTACCGGTTCGGATATAGCAAACCACCGGATAAAGCGAACAAAACCTTTGGTACCTTGAAGTTTTCGTTATAATGGAGTTCGACTGTACTTAATATTATATACTAGTATAAAAATAATTACATCTTAAATTTTTAGTCCAATAAAAATACTTTTTTCTTTAAAAAAAGAGAAAAAAATATGATGCCCATTAGTTTAAAGTACGCCTACCTTCAAACAGTTGATTTATATTACTATTAATCACCATTATGTTTATTTTTATAAATTCATTATGCTATTTTTTACTATAATTATTAAACTTTTAAACACAATTGAAATATTGTTTTTAGTGGTGTATTTTTTAATGTTTGCTTCAGCAGCCATTAGGAATTTTAATGACTATTTTCCTTTAGACAGCATTCTTTTTCTTTAGCTGGTGTTTATTGTAGTACCTCAATGATATTGTCAAATTCGCATAACCGTTGCCACATCTTGAACTATAATTCCACATGATAAATAACTTTCCTATTCTTTTGACCACACAGAACCTCCTAATTACTAACAGTAGCCTATTGGGAGAAAATAAATAGCTGCATTCCAGCGACCGAGGGAACATAAAATAACAAAGAATTAACATCTAACCATTAAATTAGCCATTGTCCATCGCTTTAAAAGGCGCGACGTTTAAGTTCCCCGGCTATCATTTGATCATCTGTTCTTATCAGATTCACGATTGTACTGCAACGGTTAAAACACGGCTCCCTTGTTCCCGAAGCGATTAAAAGAAGAAAAAAATAAAGGAGGGGATACATAATATCAATAATAAAATAATGAAAAGAAAGAGAGTTCGATTCTTCCCTTGAGCCATTGGAATTCCAAGCCAACAGCCAATTACACTTCAAAAGAAGAAAAACGAATTTTCCCCTCGGTGCACGTAACGAACTGAGGAATGCAAGCAGGGTCACTAGAGACGAGAAAGCGCGATCGGCAGACATTTCTGGTCACAACTTTTGGCTCGGATTTTATATGCTCAGAATGAAAGCCTGCAATTTACATTATATATAAAAGGAGTCTTTTTGTCTTAAAAATCTGATATTGCATTTTTTTTTCACGGCATGTACTTTATTTATTTCTATAAAAATATTCGTTTCAAGTGTATAAACATTATTTCATTCATAAATCTAGAAAATTTTATCATTACGCCTAATATACTTTGTGGAATTAAATATCTCTATTATTATTCCCCAGCCAAAAGCTTGTGCGATATTTCCAAAAATGAAATAAGGTACTTTGAACTCTGGAATGCCCGTTTTCCGGAATACACATGAATCACATAAGTCTGGACGTAAATTGTCCGAGAGAATGGCAGCATAAAAATAAAGGAATATGACAGAGAATGAAAGATAACTCGAATGTAAAGGAATAGAGCAAACTTTTTTTACATGGAAAAGGGAAAATCTATGTAAATTTCATTACGGTTTCATTAGATATTATTTATATTACATTATATTGCAACATGTAGTTTACTTAAAACCTCTGAGTAGTTCATTTTTAACTGTGTACTGGCCATTTTTGAATTTTCCGAGTTTTCTGGTTTTCGTGTAGACCCGTTTATTTAGGCGGTGTATCAGTTTGCGTCGCAGATTTTCAATTCTCGTGTTGTGCTATGGGGAATTTTCCGTAGGTAATCTTCTGAGCACAGATTAGCAAACGCATAATTTTTTAATTATTTTTATTTTTGCATATGAAGTACGAGTAGACTTTAATAAAGAACGCGTAGTTTTTAAAAGTTAAAAATTTTCGGTAGTCCTTTTTTTTATATAGGACGTCAAATTATTGGTGTCTATCACTTAAAAATCGAAAAAAATTATTGAAAAAAATTTAGTGAAAATTAAAGGATGTTTGAAAACAGAATTTTGAAAAAAAGGCATTTGTTAATCTATGATTAAGAAAACACTGGAAAATTCTCCAAGATCTGTGAGATTAACTAATAAAAGTTAATATTGCGTTGCATTAATTAGCCTGAGTAAACGGCATCACAGAGTATAAATGTATCAGATGAATCGTATAGTTCATAATTTCTTCAATATTTAAATAAATATTAAAGAAATATTGAAGTAACTTCTGAAGACGCATGTTCCTTTCACGTATTTATCATACCTTAATGGTCAATATGTCCTTGCCTGGGCCAAGGCCTGGGAGCATTTTCGTAAATTTTTAAAATAAAGTTTCTTGAAGACATTTGTTTTCAAAACAAGCCAGAGTCATAAGCGTTAAGAATCTGATCTGATTTACATACCTCTTTAATTACATCAAGTTTCCAAACGTTCGAAGGGAGCTACGTTGGTATCCGCCAGTGTGGCATCACCACAGTTTTGCACAATGCAGGTTGTACATCAGCTCACTGAATCTTTTAAACACACTAATTACGATGAGCAGTGAACATAACATATTTTAAGCCTGGTCCTGACTTGTGAAATTCTTTTTCATTAAAATTATTATTTAAATGCTTGACCTTTCCGAAAATATCTCCATGGTCAAAAGAATATTTTCCTTTTAAATGCAGACTTCAATCCATCCACTTGTTTAGAACTAATCCTGTTGTCTCTAGGCTATGAACCCGCAAGTAAGATATGTACTCTTTTCGATAACTCTCGACATTCGACCACACCAAGAAATGTCACCAACTTCAACTAATGAATCCATCTTGGTCTCTAACCCTGACTGAAGATTAACGACTTTGGCGAGTTATGGAGATATCACCACGTTAGCGATATCGCCACCAAATGTGATCGATTATGATCGGTAAAGTTTATTACTCGCCTTCTTCGGTGGATGTATTTAAATTCTTATTTTCTAGATATTAACTTAAATTCTTTCGAGTTTTGTGCTATAATTTTTTTTTTTTTTTTACTAAGCCTTTTAATTTAGAGTTCGTTTTATTTTCAAAGTGTTTCTGAATTTAAAATTTTCACTCTTTATTTTAAAAGAATATTAAGTTTTTTAGTGCTTTTGTGACGTTTTCTTTGGACATTCTATTAAGCATTTTCTTTGTGAATATTAAATGCGCTTTAATTTTTCATGGGAACAAATTCTTCGATTGCTGAAAAAGAAAACCATTGAGATCATCACCTTGTAGTTGAACAGGGATGTTCAGGAAGAAAGTTGACGACGAAGATCCTGGATATCGCCTTTTTTCCAGAAAATGAAACCGTGGATAGCATGGCAGCTGTAAGTAGCGAGTTTTGAGAACGAATTCAGAGTTCCCACTTATATATCAAATCTATAAATTAACTTTTTTTAAGGAATTTTTAAAGGTTACTTTTTATATTTTGGAAGCCACATGGATGATGATGAAGATGAAGATATTCCAAATGATTCACTTAATTATATTTTCAACCGAAGACATTTCTTCACAAAAGTTTCATGCAAATTACCGATCACAGTTATGATCTTAAATTCAAGTATTTTTAATACAATAACATTAAACATGCGAAAGTCGATAGATTTAAGATTGACTGATCACTCCTGGATAAGTTCTTATTCTAGAGTGTACGATTATAACTGATTTATCTGAAAGTTTTTCCATTTCATTGTTGTTGTTGTTGTTGTTGTTGCTTATGCCGCTTGACCGACAGCAACATCAGATCAAGTCCCGATGTCTATGGGCGATGAAGGTGCGGCTCTTGTTTTGACTGGCACCACAAGGGTCGGAGTCCGACTTGACCAAAGGACCAGTCCCGTAATTTTGAAGTCAAGTGACGAGACCAGAACACTTGACCCCGCACCTCCAGAGGAAATTTTGAGAACTTGGAGGACATTGCAGCCACGACAGATTTTACGTCCACCAACTGTCATTAGTCTACACGGCAGTGGATTTGTCAGCGACGAGCATCGAACCAGTGACTTTCAGATCAATAGCCAGCTGCTCTTGCCAACTGGGCCACTGCCACCTGGTCCACCCAGGTTAATGAATTTATATTACAGATAATGAAGGGTTCTCCGAATTTTGCAACAGATCACGTAATTGGATTACACACCAATCGACAAAATTCTTACCCAGATAAATATTATACTAGTTTAGATCACTAAACTCTTATCAATTAAAATGTTTTCTTATAAATATAACGCGTTCTTCGAAAACTTTTATAAACGGGGTTATTAATATGAATTACTAGGCCACCCATTACTCGTTGAATTACCCATTTTCCATGGATAATGAAGAATTGAAGATTAATTTTGATATCGCTCTTATGAATGGAGGTTGATTTCGAGATAATTCAATTAATTATTCCAATATGTCCGCGTTACTGATAATTCAAGAACCGGTTTTGATTATTCCTCAATATTTTGAGAAGTTACTTGTCTGAGCTTGATGAAGAACATTTCTGATAACATATTTGATTGATTTGCTATCTTCCCACAACTTTTCTTTTTAATCTTTGGTTAACACTTCAAAATTAGCTTTGTTTTTAAAATTGAAACAATTTAGCCCCCCCCCAAAAAAATATTTCCGCCATCAGATAGTAACTTCGAAATCTGAAATGAACCTATCTTTTGTCTGAACTCACTACCCCTCACTATGCTTGGGTCTGTGGTGGACTTGTGGTTTTGGCTTGGAACTACGGGTGCTCGATTGGAATCCTGACGAAGGCCATTATATACTTCTACGAATTTTGTAAATATTGCATTTTGTTTCGTTAAAATGGCTTCTATGGAAGAGCTCCTATAGCTATGTATTTAACATGGGAGTCCATGGGAATCTCGCCAAATATGAGAGTTATCGCCAAATTGGCGATGGGTTTTGTAATTTATTTTGGTCTCCAAATTTGGCGAAATTTCGCCATCTTGCAGACAAAACTTTCTGGAAGCTTCTAGAAATATCTAGCTGTGACTGACCTATAGAGGGCGCTTTAGGAATCTAAAAATATACCTGACATAGGAATTGGAACTCAGTTCAATTTCTTAGTGAGAATTGAATGTGTTGTAACTGCGTTGATTGGCGTGTATTGTATTGAAAATTCTGGTATCCTGACTTGTGGTTTTAGAATTTTCTGCTGTATAGAAGACAGTTGTTACGTATTTTATGTTTGAATTTGAGTACACGCCTGAAGAATTTACAAAATAATAAATTTATTTTGTGTGAACTTTCTGAAGAGATTCTTATTCAATCCTAACGAACCCAAGAAAACGGAACAATACCTTCGTGTCTAGGTCGGATATGGGCACGTTAAATCAGTAGAACGGAAAGCTCTTCTATGAGGTCAGAGAGGATGGGGGAAGGTAAGACCCTCCGCCCCCCCCCCGATGCCACCCCTGGGGGGTTGCTTGGTCAAAATTGAGATGGTATTTGGGGAGGGGTTTTGGTTCACCTATATGGGTGACCCCATTAAAAGCAATCAACGATTCTCGCGGATTATGTGCGAATGTCTTCTTGACAAGTGTCCCGCATTGGCGAAATATATATACATGATCAAAATGGCCGTGTTGATATGAATATTACAACTCATGTTTTCGCTAAATTTTGGAACCTTTGTTTTAGTTCTAAAGATGATGATCAATTAATGGCATCCCCCCCCCCACCCGGTAATTGCCAAAAATTAGTAAAAACCTTAAAAATGGTTCTATTAACTATTATGATGGCTGCCAAATAGTTGCTGTTCGGAACAACAGCCTTAAAAATACCTTATAACACAATAAATCCTGATCCGAAATTTTTTTGGTTGTGTGTCTTTCCATTAAAGAAATACCGTATTTCTGAATGAAGTTTCAAATCAAAAGGTAAATTTTACTACTTTAAATGTTTCATTAGTACTGATATTGTCTCTCGTTGCATTGTAAAATATTTTTTTCTAATCAATGTAACAATTTCTTGGCAAGTTTAGAAAACCTTGTCATAAAAATACTGATTATTAATGATATGAAAATGTTTACACTTAGAGAAAAAAAATTAAAAATTCGTTAATTAGAAATAATATTTCAAAATTAGACCCGTTTCCGCTTCAGCATTTATCCATATTATGAAAGAAAATATTTTACGACACATTCAACGTTGCATTAGCTCAGATATTGCCTCTCAGAACGCTGTGAAATATTTTTTTCTAATCTCTTTAACATATTTATTGGAATTTAAAAAAAAAATATTTTTTCAAAATTTCCAAGAAATATGTTAAAGAGATAATATTTTTTAAATATTAAATTTTAAGGATACTACACTGTTTGCATTTAAGTTTCAAAAATATTAATAATTTGCTAATGAGGAAGAAAATTCATAATTAAAGCCGCTTTGTTTCCTTATCTTTTTAAAGGGTAATAAACACATCACCTTATTATGTTAAGTTTAGCTGCGGTGGTCTGAACATTTCGAGTAGCATAGCAAAATGAGTTGTTTGAAGTTTAACATTTATACATCCTAATTCAGCAAAAACAAAGTAACGTAAATTATTCAGGATAAAAATTTTAATAAGCTATTCATGTATATGCTCCTTTATGAATGACTATTAATATATTTCTTCTTATCTCAGAAATCTCACTGCATTCAGACATAATGGACGGTCATGCTTGTCGTTATTGCATTATCTCGACCTTCGCCAGACGTATATCATGCCACTCCTCGATTTAAAATTAATTCATTATGTTATCTAGCATTACTCTGGCAAGCATGAAGTGGTCATTTATATAATCAGGAAGTATTATGTAGCATTTCACTTTACCTGAAAAACAAATCTGGAATTTAGCGCTCATCTTCATTCGTTTTTTTGCTTTTTTAAATTTGACAACTTCGACAACTTATGATTAATGATACTTGATTACGAATTTTTCAATAATTACACTAGTCATTAGTTTAATAAAAGTATTTATTAGCTTATTCAAAAAGAACCAGTTTAAATTCTCGCTGGTATTGACTTCCTCAATTCAATGGTAATGGAGTTGTTCAATAGTTCAGTTTAACAGCTCTATAGATATGGGAAATAAGGATTTATGGGAGGAAAAAAAAAAACCCTGATTGCTAAGAATTTTTTTTATATTTTTGTTCAACAAAATGTTAACGTAAAAGATGTACGACATCTGAATGTCAGTCCAATTCTAAACTCTTGGCCTGACGATTATATACGAGTATTGTTGGTCCTTTCCTTATGATACTAAGAATTTTCAATACTGTGGTCAAGATTAATGATACTTGATTACGAATTTTATAATAATTACACTAGTCATTAGTTTAATAAAAGTATTTATTAGCTTATTCAAGAAGAACCAGTTTAAATTCCTGCTGGTATTGACTTCCTCAATTCAATGGTAATGGAGTTGTTCAATAGTTCAGTTTAACAGCTCTTTAGATATGGGAAATAAGGATTTATGGGAGGAAAAAAACCCTGATTGCTAAGAATTTTGTTCATATTTTTGTTCAACAAAATGTTAACGTAAAAGATGTATGCCATCTAAATGTCAGTCCAATTCTAAACTCTAGGCTTTATATACGAGTTTGTTGGTCCTTTCCTTAAGATACTAAGAATTTTCAATACAGTGGTTTATTTTGAAGTAAAGAACCACACTTTTAGTTAAATTATTTGTAATGAAATTTTTGAATTTTTCTTGTAAGGTATTGCGTTATTATTTTCTTTTTGTAACCATTGAAAGTTCAATTTCCTAACTGACAAGGTTAGCTTCTTCATTAACTTTACACTATACTTACCCTAGGAATGTAAGAAAAAGGCACGCCCCCATGCAATAAAGTAGAATAACGTTATACAGGACGACTTAGTTATACAAGAAAGCGACGGGCAAGATTTTGTTTTTCAAATCATGGATGGCTACTGCGGTGTGGTGTCATTCCTTTGAAGTTCCTAGCATCCTAATTCGCCTGCCAAAGATAAGCTGATTGAACTTTTAAATAAGTGAATAGGAAAATTTAGTTGTGTGGGAAATAATTACTGAAAGTTTGGGCGTGAGGTGAGGGACATGGAATTTAAAGTGTTAGGCGTTAGGTCGTGTTATCTCCAAATAGGAGTAAGGGCCTGTTCACATAGAATCCGTCAACTTCAGCGTAAAAATGTTTAACCAATCATATACCAATCATTGACCCATTTAACCAATCAGCGTCAACGGAATCTTTGACGCTAACGCTGACGGATTCTATGTGAACAGGCCCTTACTTTAAAAGCCAAGATCTTTTTACTGCACTTCGTTCAGTTTCTACGTAAGTTCAAGTAAGGCAACACACTATTGTTTGTTATTGATTTTGTTATTATGCTATCTTACCTCTGAGCCTGGACCGTCTGTACGTCAGTTCTGTTGAAATATAGGTAGTTCTTTTCAGTTTTCAACTTTAACCCACCATCCCTAGGGAGATTTGCCAATGACTCTTTTGATAATCGTCTTCATCATTCATTGAAACGCGATAATTATTTACTTGGTAACATTAAACTGGAAATGAAAATTTCAAGTTACAGGAGGTAGCTTCGGTAAACACGAAGTCTTATATTGTCATGTACTTTGCATAGAATATGACAATGATTGTTTCAGAGACTGAGAGCAAACTTTTGTGTTTTAATCACTTAATTTCACTTTTCCTCAAATCTTAGTTTTCTCTATATCATTCTTTACCCACCTTTCTTTATTTTTTTTTCATAAAAAAAGTTTTCAGACTAACTTTGTATTATATGAAATGGGGAAAATCGTTGACCATGTAAATCTTACATATTTCAGTTACCCTCGTTTCAAAAAAATACCGAAATCCTGCTCTATTTCTGAGTCCTATATTCCATGTCAGTAGGTTTTACCGTACTATGTTTATTACTGACATAACACCACGCTGTATTGACAGAATAGTAATAGTTTTTCTTAACAAAGAATCCAGAACTTCCTTAAAGAAGGGGAACTTTGTTGTTGAAGAGGGAGAGTTCAGGAAAGTTTTTTAAAGAATATAGTTGCTTGGCATTATTTGGAAGGTCCGGCCACCTGGCTTCTTTCCTGGAACCGCGTCTGGTATTTGGATTCCCTTTTTAAAGAAAGGAATAGGTATATTGTGGGCTTCCGCGAATGGCGATTTCGGAAACAACTCACAGATAATTTAACATCCTACTGACATATATGTATGCGGATGGATATATCTATATATTTGAATTCATGGCCCGATTTAGAAAATTCTGGACTATAGGCACAACTCAGGATGGGAGCCCCCTAACACTGATGTGGGTGTAAAATTTCCAAAATTGACGTACAAAAAAAATAATCATGAATCATTGTGAAAGTACCATTTTAACAAGAATTGGCTATTTGAAGCGTAGAAGCCCAGAACATTATCAAATAACAAAAAGCAATACAACATATTAACTTCATCATTAAAACACCAATACAATGCAACCAGAAAAATTTATTAATCCCTTATATACACTATAACATACATATGATGAACTATACATATAACTGTACATATGATGAACCAATCAATCAAATTTCAAAGGATGTATAAAAAAAATTGCTATTAAAAAAGGTAAAATAAAAAAAATTGAATTGGAAATTTTTTCTTTCTTTACTTTTAAAATAAAAATTTTGGAGGACCCCAACATTCAGGGGCTCCTAGGCACAGGCCTACCGGGCCTAATGGAAAATCAGGGCCTGTTTGAATTGCTAAGCCGATTCTTTGGGCTGTCCGTGAGAGAAAACTACTGCATTTATTTACTTCGTTTTGGTCTTAAACGAAAGATATAATCTATAGATGTGTCAAAATTTGGTTTTTGTAACCGCGATTTCTGTTTATTAGTGGTAATTTACAATTAAAAATTGCTTTCTGCGCATGCTCAGTGACATGTTTTAATCTGGCTGTAGATACTTACTAAGCACGAAGCCGCATAAACACGTTAATTTCTTTATTCTGAGGAATTTCTCTAGCTCTCTGTCTGCCATTTTTATCTTTAATTATGTTTGTGAGATATAGAATTAAACCTGACGGAAATTGTCTATTTCGTGCTTTTGAGTAACCATATTTCTTTTTATTGGGTTCAATCGGAATTTTTTAAAGTATATTTCTCTGTTCTTAATATTATGATTTTCGACATTTGGAAATGATTTGTTGAGTATAATTTGCGTATTAGTACATTTATTTACTATCCAGCCGTCATGTTTTGGTGGGTACCAAATAGTACATATTTTAAACTAGAAGAATTTTCTCGTTGATACCGGATAATATTGGTATTGATAAATACCTGAACTCTGTATGTAAACGAGAGAGAAGTTTTGAAAATACACTGAGTTTGAAATTGTTTGAGACAAACATTTTAAGACTTGAGAAGGGTAAATAGAAAGACATAACAAAAGACCCAAAGAGTGTGCCTGCTCTTCCGTCTTTAAACATCATCCCCATTATATGTCTCATAATGAAATAAAAGGTAACATTGAAAATAGTGAGAGAGGATCGGGAAGAAAAGGTGTTAAAAAAGTCACTAGAAGCTAAAAATAACAAACCTAACCCACGAATATCAAAAGCCGTGTTGGCTCTTTCAATTAGCCAATAATGTTTCTCATCGGTACTTTAAAGTAAATGTTTAATTGGTTTTCTCCCTCAATATCACATCATGCTTGGTTGGCTGGTTGGTTTAGAGCGCTACTTTCACCTTCTATACGGCATCACGATTCACAACGATGATACGAAGTCTAGTTTAAACGTTTTCCACATTTATCTTATTCGCTGACAATTATGTTATCCACATTTACTCACCTGAATATGATCCACTTTTCCTTTCGACACTATGCTACGAAAAACGGCCACTAATTCTGTATCTTTATACCTGATGTATCACGTTTTTGGTGTTTCTCTGAATAACCGACACCATGTGGATCCATGTCATGTTTTAATGCGTAATGCAATAAAGATATATCATCCCCAATTGCCCGATTCATGATAATACATCATGATACGCTTAAATGATAGTATTGTGGTTGAGTAATTCTGCATCTTTATCCCTGATGTATTATGTTTTTGGTGTTTCTCTGAATAACTGACACCATGTGGATCCATGCCATGTTTTAATGCGTAATACAATAAAGATATATCGTCCACAATTGCCCGATTCATGATAATACATCATAATACGCTTAAATGATAGTATTGTGGTTGAGCCCTAAACGATAGTAAAGCTAATTGAGTACGACATTCAAAATTTATCCAGTTGTATCATCTTGTAAATGAGCAGAAAAGAGTTTAAAAAAAATCACGCTATATGCCAATGTCCTTTATTAATACAATGAAAAAAGAGCGAGACCCGGAGAAAGATATTCAGCAAATGTAAAAATCATGGAAAAGCGGTAAAAAACATGGAAAAGTATGTATGGAGTTATTTCCAAATTACTCCATACAGACTTTCTTCATATAAAAATGTGTCTGATTATCTGAATTTTTTTAAAGAAAAAGAAAATAACAATACTGTAAATTAAGAAATATCTTCCTATAGGAATTTATATAATTAAAAATGATCCTCTTAAAACAGTTAATAAAGCACAAAAATGAAGAATTCTCGCATACAGTTATTACAATATTTTTTAAAACCTTTTTTGCTCTTTTTTTTCATCAAAATCATATCTATGATAGAATATCGAAATTCCAAACATTTGGTCATACTAACTATTGTTTCATGCATAATGTCACGAACAAAGTTTGAAAACTAACATTTTAAGGAAAAGTACGGGTTTTTTTTAGAGTAAATTTTTTCATGATTTTAACCTTTTCTCTATATTTTTATCTGTTCTTTTTTTTTATTATACTAGGGGCTTCGCCCCTAGGCTCGCTACGCTCGCTCCTCTGGTGAATCAAGTGAATGAATGACTCAATAGTTGTTTACAGCGATTGAGTCATTCATTTTGTTTACAGTTGAAGCTCCCCCCCCTCTCGACGAAATGGATGAAGCCCGGCGAAATGGATGAATGGGTGAAAAATTGGATCTTCTTTCAAAGGAAGCGAATGAGAAGATTTTTTTTTGAAGTATTTCTTTAAAATTCAATTAAAAATCGAAATTTTAAGATAGAGACTTGAAATGAAGTTTATATGAATGAAAAAGCTTTCATCTTCCAGTTGATATAAATATTTTCTTTGTAACATAATAAGTCTGAGAGCATCGAATTTATATATCTCGAAACGCATCAATTTTTCCAAAAAGTGAGTTTTCAATTTTAATAAAAATATCAGTCTGTTTTAAATTATTTTTAAACAAATGACGTCTTGTTTGAAGGAGAAATGTCTGTAGTCTTAGATTGTAAAAAAAAAAAAAAATTCTACGATCCTTTTTTGGCGAGTTATCGTAATCTGAACATGAAAAAGTCAATATTTTTCCACAAAACATAAAATAAAAAAAACTTAAAGTCCGACGAATATGAGACATGTCTTACTTTCTTCCCCACATTGTTCTGCATCGATTGGTATCGGTCTCGACCCCATACCCCCAGCGGTTTCGGAGGAGATAGCGTGACAAGCTTTTGACAGCGGCGGCGGCGGCTGCGGCAGCGCCAGTTACTTTCTTTTAGAATAGAGAGATTGATGAAAGACATGACTTACTGAAGCTAAATATTATCCTTCACTTCAAATGATAGCTTTATACACCAAATTTTTGTGTCCAGCTCAATTTGTTCTCGGGTTCAGTGGTCCCCAACCCCCTGGCCGCCCAAGGAACTTTAAATTATTTCCCTTTTATTTACCGTGGTGTATTTCTCTCGGGTTTGTGCTAATTTATACATTTGTAACAGAAGAAATCTTGCAACTCTTTTAAATTAGTTTATTGTTTATTAAACATTTCAAGATTTTGAATTAAAATTGCAGTCATAAAATTGAAAATAAATGCGCTTTCCTGAAAGAAAAAAAAACGAAACAAATAAATAAATAAAACTAGTTTTTATTGAACAATAAATAAACGTAACGTCATTTATACATCAAAATTATAATAACATCAACATTATCGAATATTACAAATTTCAAATAACTGGAACGCATCAGTAATAAAACAAAAAATTACCGTAAACGTAAACACGAGAAATCGCGTTCGACCATGCGGCTATGCGTTCAGCAGGCTCACGCATGCGGTTTGGGTGCTTGTGATGTATTTTACGTCATGTCTCAGCAACCAATCAGATTTGTCCGGGAGCAGAGTCTAGCCGCCTGTGTCTGGAGCTGAGCGGCTGCAAGCGGCAGTGGCGTTGTAGCTTTGGTAAAAAGAAGGTATGTTTCGCTCTTCTCTCTGTTCACCGGTACTTTCTCATGTTTAACAGTGCCTGGTATACGTGTATATTGTGTTTGCTCAAATTTAACCCTCAAATATGCAAAAATGAGTACGAAACAGACGTCGTTAGAAAGTTTCCTTGGGAAAAAGAAAAGGCCCAGTGAAAAGATATCAGAAAAAAAGCCTTCAACATCAAAGAAACATGTAACTTTTAACAGACAATACCATGAGACCTACTTGAAATATGGATTTATCGGGACAGGTGATTCCCACACACCAAAACTGCTCTGCATAGTTTGCGGCGACCAGCTCTCTAATGAGGCAATGAAACCTTCAAAACTGTTTCGCCGCTTGAACGCCAAGCACCCTGGATTAAAAGACAAGCCCCTGGAGTATTTGGAAAGGAAAAAACGGAAACACCAAGGACAAAAGAAATTTATGAGGGCCACCACATCAATAAAGGAGCATGCACTGAGAGCATCATATTTGGTGGCTAACCGTATTGCTAAGGCTAAAAAGCCATTCACTGTCGGTGAAAAATTGATCTTGCCCTCCACTAAAGACATTTGCCTTGAACTTCTAGGAGAGGCTGCTGTGGAAAAGATAGCACATGTGCCTTTGTCGGCTAACACTGTGACTAGGCGCATTGAGGAAATAGCCGAAGACATTGAGACACAGTTGTTGGAGAGGATTAATACATCACCCTGGTACGTACTCCAGGTTGACGAATCTACAGATATCGACAACAAGGCAATACTACTTGTTTATGTGCGATATCTATATCAGGAGGATGTGCATGAGGATTTGTTATGTGCCCTATCTTTGCCAACCAACACCGCAGGAGCAGAACTGTTCAAGTCATTGGATGGTTATAAATCAGGACAACTAAAATGGTCCTTTTGTGTCGGCATATGCACAGACGGAGCTGCTGCCATGATCGGATGACTGTCTGGTTTAACTGCTCGGATTAAGGAGGTTTCACCTGAGAGTGAATCTACGCATTGTCTCATTCACAGGGAAATGCTGGCAAGCCGAAAAATGTCACCGGAACTTAACAGCGTATTGATTGATGTCGTTAAAGTTATTAACCACATCAAAGCACACGCCCTTAACTCACGCCTGTTTGAGCAGCTTTGTGAGGAGATGGATGCAGAGTACAGGTGCCTTCTCTTATGGTGCATATGCATTCATGCAGAGTTCTCTGCATGGAGAAACCCCCACTCCTGTCATCACATTAGTCACGGTAACCGTACACGCCGTGTCCCTCGCCCCCATTGACACCATTTGACCCCCGGGACCCCGGGATCTTTGATGCTCTGTAGCAGGACCGAAAGAGGAGGCGATCCACGCATATACAGAGTACGCAGTGAACATAAATCACTGGCTTCCCCAAGGCAGAGCAGAGCAGAGTACATGAATGCAAACGCAGCATTTTATACACAGAAATAAGATGGTTATCCAGAGGATAATCGCTAGTCAGAGTATTTGAATTACGAGAGCAATTGCAAAGATTTCTCTCAGAAAAGAAGTCACCGCTGGCAGCACATTTCAGTGATAAGGTATGGGTCGCAAAACTGGCTTACCTGTGTGATATATTCAGCCTGTTCAATGAACTCAATCTGTGCCTTCAGGGGAAAATGACAACTGTTTTTAAGTTGGCAGACAAAGTAGCTGCATTTAAAGCCTAACTGGAGTTGTGGGGATGGCAATTGAACAGAGACAATTTGGACATGTTTCAGACATTAGTGGGGATTTTAGGCGAGACTGAGCCTGAACATTCATTCTCCCAGTTGGTGCACGATCACATGTCTTTGCTTTTAAAAGAGTTCGAGCGCTACTTCCCAACCACAAAAGACCCACGAACTGGTAAGGAATGGATCCGCGACCCATTTGTCAACAAATCAGGTGAATCTAGCATGTCTGTGCAAGAAGATCAACTGCTGGAGATTGCAAATGAAGGCGGCCTTAAGACTACGTTCGAGACAACAACTCTGTCGGAGCTCTTGATTAAAGTCATGGGGAATACCCTGAGATTGCCACCACAGCACTTAAATCCTTATTGCCATTTCTGACAACCTGTCTGTGTGAAGCGGTGTTTTCTGCAGTGACAGCAACCAAAACAAAACAACGGAATAAACTGGACATAAGCAACACACTTCGGGTGTCATTGTCTCCTGTTACCCCCAGATGGAACCGTCTCGTTGCAAAGAAACAAACTCAGGGTTCTCATTGATTTAGCATTCTAGTGAGTTAAAATGTTAAATCGCTTTATATTCATTTTTTGGTGTAACTGCATTTTATTTTGAAGGCATGTTTAAATACAATTAAATTAAAATTATTAAATCAAAACAATCTAAAATATAAACTATCAACGTTCCCGCCTCAGCAGGCCGCGGTAAAATTATCAAGCGTTGACCGGTCCGCGGCGATAAAAAGGTTGGGGAGCACTGCTCGGGTTCAACCATAATTCTATCTTTTAAACGTATCAAAAAGTATATCATAAATCAGGCAAGAGTGTATGATACTCTGCATCATTTCAATGCATCAAAACTTGAAACACTGATACGTTTAGGGGGCGCAGGACCTTGAAGCTCTACGAAATGACTATAAATATGGTCTAATTTTAACCACAAAAACTCAAATAATATTAGAAAAAGAAATTTTCTTTCTTTATACATATAAATTACATATCTGTAAATATGTCATATATAAAAATGGAAATTATAAATCTATAATTAATTTCCAAATTAGCTGTTTAGAATTTTATATGATTAACTGGTGATTAAAAATCACAAAGTGCTGTGAGCATCATAAAATTGAGATATATGCTTACAGAAAATAATTAATGGGCAGAATACACTTGTAATGTATTTATCTGTAGTAAAAAACCAAATAAATTGTAATAAATATTATTTAAATTAAAAATTGAGCATAAAATTGGAAAACTTCAAAAATTCTCACAATTATTTGCATAATTTTCCACAAAAAAAAAAAAGTATTCGATAATCGCACATTTTTCTGGTTGTAAAATGTAGAATACCATGAAATATACACATGAGTGTAGTTTTATCAGTTTCCTATTGATAGTTTAAAAGTAATGCTGCACACAAACTCAAAATTAGCAGTTAATCATACAAAATTCTAAACTGCTAATTTGAAAATTATTTATAGATTTATAATTTCCATTTTTGTATTTGACATATTTAAAGATATGTACTTTATATGTATAAAGAAAGAAATTTCTTTTTCTAATATTATTTGAGTTTTTATGGTTAGAATTAGACCATATTATAGCCATTCCGTCGAGCTTCAAGGTCCTTTGCCCCCTTACTTAAAGGTATCAGCTTGGAAAAAATTTCCCAATGGCGTGAAGGATCTTGAGAATCTGCCACGAACTTCAGCATCTGTGGGTTATAGATCTGAAGCCTTTTTATTCTTGAATCAACTTATCTACATTTTAAACTCATTTGTTATTCTTGATTTTGCTGATGAATTTTTATCTATTCATCTGCCTAGCTTATTTCCCCCGTTTTCACGATGCCCAGTAATAGAAGATAACAAATGATTACAGCGCACTCAACAGTTTGAGTTAAATCCTGATCTCAACGCATAATAAAGCATGGATTAATTTTAAATTCTCTTCACTTACAATTACTGGGTTGATAAATGTGTTTCGTGTCCGAGAAATCTTCAGCTGAAATGCAAAACGTTTTGTTTTCGGCAGCCTTGGAGAGATAAATTTGGCAGTTTCTTTCACTCTCTCTTTTCTTTCTCAGATTTTCGTGCGAGAATTCAATAAATCCCACCAGAATTAAATAAATCAATTCAATTAATCTCAATAGACTACTCTCTGAATGTATTTTTTTTAAATTCTTAAAACAGTGACTCCAAAATTTTAAAAGCTCGCGGACCCCTTTCTGCATAAAAAGATTTTAGCCGTCTGAGAAATACTTTTTCAGGTGTTAATGATGACAGTCATGTGTAATATTTTCCAATAACAATAAGCAACCTTTTGTAGAGGGAAAACGTTTATTTTTTGTTGCTAAAACAATTTCAATTCCGAAACAATTACTAATATTTCATATTAGTAATACAGGAATTTTACAATACAAAGTATTTCATTTTAAAATAATACGTAAAGTTAAATATTATTTGTAACTTCTCAATAACTGTGCGATTTTGTTTCTCTGCTTCCAACCAGGGTGAAACGCAGGACTACGGGTGTTGGGTAAGCAGATGTTTATTTCGGACTAGACTTGTCAAAGTGGGAAACAGTATTTGAACATATGTAACACTTACACTGAAATGTTGCAATCTGTTTTGAATTTATTTTTTATTAATGCACGATCTGTGCCTGAAAGACAGCAAGTTTCTGTTATAATCATTATGTTTTTAAATCATCATAATTAATATATGTACGATTTCTTTGTGAACATAAAACCTTTGTCACTTCAACAAATTATTTGTTATATCACTAGGTTTTTACCATCAGTTTTACGATAACTTCGATTAAAAAAAAATTCCACATTATTTTTTTTTTATTATTTATTTATTTTTTTTAATAACCCAAAAGGAAGTTGTTACATAGTTTGGGATTTATTTGAAGTCTTGGAGATTTTATTATTGTTGCCACTGGTTGCTGCTCAAGATATCTGATGTATTCAAATTTTTTTCTCTAAAGCAGGGGTCGGCGACCTTTTTACTAGCAGGGCATATTTCAGAAATGCTAGAGTTCGGCGGGCATCGCAGGTTGAAGAGGAGGGGGGGGGAGGTTAATACTTAAACATAAAATTATTAATGCGACTTAAATTTTTAATAAGTAAATTCAAATTTCAATCAAAACAAAGCAATTTTAAAGTTGGTAATTTATGCGATATTTGACATTGCAAATCTGCGACCAACTCTTTGTAATGTGGCACATAAGTTGAATCCCCAGTTCTCAGGTATTTATCCAAATGAGTGTCAGTGAGGCTTGATCGATACTTTGATTTTAAGTATTTCATACTGTAAAACAAAGATCCACCAGCATATGTCAACGCGCATTGAGACTTCAATTTCAGAACAGAAAAAGCCGGGTGATGGCCGAATGACTAGGCCGATGGCATCCGATTCAGATCCTGTGGGTTCGATTCCCATTGTTGGCATGGATGTTTGTAGCCGTTCGGAATAGGCTTTAAACTGTAGGTCCCGGTCTTATTAGCCCTCGTGTGGCAAAAAGTTGACCGTAACGTTGCGAACCAAACCAGAGCAGAAAAAATGCTGACTCGCAGGGAGGGGAGAACGACGCTGTCGAGAGAGCAGGCTGCTAAGTTTTTTATTTTTACGATTTTTAATTTTTTTTACTAAAATTATTCATTACAACTACGAGTGTTTGTTGTTCAAATATCTAAAATTTAGATATTTGAACGGCGGACACTTTATAACTGTTTCGCGGGCACCGCGTTGACGACACCTGCTCTAAAGTACACGTGATTCAAATATGTGAAAAAAATCAATTAGCATTTTACGTAAATTAGTAGCAATAGAAAATATTTTATTCCGAGCTAAAAGACAAGTCTTTCAATTCAATTTCATTAATAATTAAACTATGCATTTCTATGCATTAAACTATGCATTTCTATGCATTAAACTATGCATTAATAATTAAACCATGCATATTATTAAATTATCATTAATAATTAAACTATGCACTTCATTAATAATTAAACTATGCATAATGCACTAGTTTATAAGTACTGAAGTACGTATATGTATTTTGTCTTTAAACGTACGTATAAAGACAAAGTATAAAGATACAGACTACTACAAAGTATAAAGTAGATATAAAGATAAAGACTTTGTACGTATGTGTACAGTACTATACAGTTATGTGTACAGTACTATAGTTTTTCGCTTCCAGGAATTTTTAAAGCAAAAGTTTTAATTACTTTGCAAAAACTTTAAAAGTTTTAATTACATAGCAAATGTTTAGTAAAAGAAATTACAACCACTGATTCTTTTGTTTAAAATCTTTTAGAAACTGTAGCCAGTATCATTATCCTGTACTTGCCAGATGATTTTGCGAATTAACTTGTAATTTTATACTTTTAATATCGTTCAGATTATCATTGCCTTACATAGTAATTACATCTTTTAAACTTTATATCACATTTAATAGAATTGTTCATACGCTAGTGACTTGTACGACATAGCAATATTTGATACCATCTTTTTCAAGTCACCAAGCAAGTAAAGGAATTTTTAATCTGAAGAAGAAAAAAAAAAAAACTTGAGACTTAAATTACACCTGAAAACTTACTGTTACATTTAAGAAATTCTGTACCACTAATTTTCATTTTCATCGTAATCTAAAAACTTTTTCATGTATAATATACTGCTTACCTCATAGAATCAGTATAAGAACGCTATGCTTAAAGTAACATTTATATAGAAGTCCAAAAATGTCAGTGTACGAAAGCTTGGCTTTTCAGAACAGCCATTGACAGCGGTAAGTTAACAGTAAGCACCTGTGATCGTTAGCTTTTCATTTGAATGTATGACATTCGGAAAGTCCCATTTTGCTTAGCATAAAAATTACATTTTCAAAGCTTCAATAACTTATTTGATTACCATAGTCCGTCACTTGGAAGGATATTTTGTTCATTTTTGGCTCCCTTCGTATGAAGTTAAGTGAATCCAATGGAAATGAAAAAAAATTCTATGAATAGAACGCTGATAGATCTTCGCATTTGGTAATCAGAGAGAGAAACGTTCAATCTCAGTTTATTTCATAGAGCATATTAATTTTAATTTTTTAAAAATTCCTTTTTATATCTAATCAGCGTTAAGTCAAAATCATCCGTTGATTTCGATCTGATTATGGGTACATTTCAGACGTTAAAATAGCATATGTAATTCCTTTTTTAAAAAAAATTTGAATTTACATTTTTCTCTTTAAAGCCTTCAAAATCTATTAACTTTTCTGGGAGGTGGATGGCGATGCGAGGTGGAAGAGGTCTTCGTTCGGCTTTCCGTCAGTGAAATGGCGACCGTTCAGGAGAAAGCTCAAGTGGTGGTTGTTTGCCATAAACACGACGGTAATTTCACTGAACTGTTTTAGCAGATTTGTACTCCGCTAACCACAACACACATTGAGCTTTCTCCTGAACGGTCGCCATTGCACTGACGGAAAGCCGAACAAAGACCTCTTCCATCTCGCATCGCTTCTGCGCAACGTTCAACGTCATAGTTGCGTACCAGTTACATTTAGAAGTCTTCGACACTTGCCAAGTTGTTTGAAAAGAATATTATTGCGTTTGCTCAATTTATTTTAGAATTATGAGCTTCCGAAATGTGTCCAACCTCTTTGATGACCCTGTATTTTGCAAAGTAACAGGAATCCTTTTTGACAGTGCTTCTTATGAATTTTTTAAAACCCGTGCTTCGTGGACATGGCAAAACACAAAGTCGTGACGTAAATGGATAATTTGTTAGACTATAATATAACTAAAATTAATGCAGCTAACAAACTGGAGTAGAGTGGGGAACTTGCTATCTAGGACGCATCAATGAATAATCCCATTTCCTAATCTAAAAATTTCTCACTGTGTCTTGGTTAGCAAGTTAGCAATAATTCATGCTAAATTAAACTGAACTTTATAAACCTTGGATAAACTCACGTGTTTGGTTAGGAATTTTGAAAAATACTTTACAAGGTGTTACAGTCTTAGTTATTTCTCAGAACCTCCTTTTCTCTTAAACTTTCAGCGGGCGCGCCAATTTTTGGAACACCAGCAGGCGCGCGTGGTACAAAGTGCAACGTCTCTTTCAACCTTGATTATTCCTTTTGTAATACACTTTCTTTTTCAAATTGAAAATAATAATTATGCGTTTTATGACAAGACATAAAATGTTGGTAATATTGAGATACATTTATAATTAAATGCCAAAGAATGCAAATACAATCGCCTTATTTCAAAACCGTCCGGTTTATTGGATATAAGGACAACTTACGAATTGATTCCTAAAATATCCAAAAACCTAAAAAAAAAAACAATGAGATTGTGCCTCTTCGTGTTATGCGGGATACCGTGTAATACCTGCACATTGAATCGACTACATCAATTCCTGCTTTTGTCGTATTGTGATCCTGTATAATCACTGGTTTACCATAGTTAAATCACGACTAACAATGAATGGAAAGGAATACAAGGGTCAGAAAATCAGACCTGCATTAGAAAGGGTGTAGCTATTAATAGAAACTGCATAGAACATTCAAACCTTACATGTAAAAACAAACCATTCAAAATTACGAAAATTTTGCACTTTGTACACGGGCGGGCCCGCTGAAGGGTTAAACCTTGTAGAGGCGTAAACAAAGATTGTATATGTAAAGTGAATGGGGTATCAATGAAGAGGGACAGAACTTCAAAACTGGGACTATCTTCCATTTCCTTCTGTTGATCTTTTTAATTGAATTTTCAACTCTAAACCTCTTTCCTATGGTTTATGGATGTAGAGAGGTGTACTAGCGCATAAGGATAATCTTTTACTTGCTCCTTCTGAAACTGCAAAGTAAAAAGACGTGACTTTTTGTCAATGTTTTCGGGTATTACACATGTATCTGACGACCCTCTTGAATTGTTTTCGAATAGAACCCCCCTTCCCCCCCCTCCTACACTCATATCCCTAGGAATGCGCAATTTTCGTATTTTCGAAATAGATGCGAAATTTGCCGATATGAACGAATAAATGCGAAAATTATTTTTTTACTACTTTTCGTCAAAAACTCGGTGATAAAGGGCTTTTTAAGCGAAATTAGGTAATAGTAATAATTTATTAACATAATTGCTTAAGTATAAAACCATCCGCAGTTTTTGACTGAGAAATCTCACTTTCCTTCGGACTTTCTCCGAATTTCACCCGGACAGGTTGTCCGTACTGGAGTCGAACCTAAAAATCTAACTGTAAAAATCAACCATCAAGTCTTGTTAAACAATTTCGTAGATTTAAGAACGTCTCTTGATCGCCAAAGTCAAGGGTATTTCAACTACAACTAGTACTTAACAGTAGTCAACCAAGATACTCCTGTTGATGTTATACAGATTTTAATTTCACCTAAATGCTGCTACCTTAACTTTGCAAAGGCAGCTGTACAAAGCCTCTATAGTATCGTTAATAGAGTAGATGCCGAGATATTTTAGTTTGTACAACATAGTAATGAATGACAGGAGACAAAGAATTAAGGAACATAACTATTTGGTACCCGTCAAAACATGACGGCTAGATAGTAAATAAATACACTAATGCACAAATTATGCTCAACACATCATTACCAAATGTTGAAAATCATAATAATGCGCAGAAACAAATTAATGTGTTTAAGCGGCCTCGTGCTTCGTGAGTATCTAAAGACAGATTTAAAAAGTCACTGAGCATGCGCAAAAAGCAATTTTTTTAATTGTAAATTATCGCTAAACGGCGCGAAATAAACAATTTCCATCAGGTTTAATCTTTTATTTCACAAACATAATTATCATAAAAATAAAAATGGCAAAGAGAGAGAGATCTAGAGAGACTCCTCGGAATAAACGTCTTTATCATTAAATCATGTCACTGAGCATGCGCAGAAATCAATATTTTATTGCTCATTAATAGAAATTGCGGTTACAAAAACCAAATTTGACAAATTTACAGATTACAATCTTTCGTTTAAGACCAAAATGAAGTAAATTAATGCAGTTCTCTAACGGACAATTTTCTCTCACGGACTGCCCAAAAAGTCGGCTTAACTTAAATATATAGATGTGGAGACTACTACAATGTTAGCTTTTAACTAAGAATTTTGATACTTATTTATCCAAGTAAGTAAAATTGCAATTTTTTTTTAAAATAAATGCTAAATTTTTAATTTTATATATTTTTTGCGAATAATTGCGAAATTCTATAAATTGTATTTTTTTTATTGCGAAATTTCGATATTTTTTGGGCGAAATGTACGTATCCCTATTCCCCTATAGTCCCCTATATACAATCTTCGAGATCTTTGTCTCTTTCAGCCATACAGTCAAGAACATTTCAGATTGTACAGCCATGTAAACTAAATAACTATGCGGACTTATTTCAGTGAATTAAGCAAATGATTCATAAATCACTTTATCTGATGATACGTGAAAATGGAGAACGAATAATTCTTTTCAATGAATACTCCCATTGACGCATAAAACGTTGCCAGGGGGAAAGTGTTCCTGCATTCCACCATCGATTTTTACCACTGGAATTCACCAAGCACACTGACAGATTTATGGGTTCAAATGAGCATGAAAACATCTAACAGTTGATTTTCTTCCAGAAAAAGAATGCAGATAACACGAGAGAGCTTACAACCTAAGTCCATAAATTATTTTAATCAACACTCGTTTTATTCCAGACCACACGTAGGCATTAACTAAAACGGTAGATGGAATCTCAAAACTAGCAATTTAAAATACGGATACACTATTATCCTGTCCAGTCACCTTTCTCTTGATAGATTTAAACTTGCATTTAGTTTTGCTTTCATTCAGTTTGGGAAGATGGGGAATCCTGTTGGGCAAGGCTCGCGTACTATTGCTTTCCTCTTCATCCGGCGAGCATCTGGGATTATATTCCAGCTTGTTAATAACGTGTAAACATATCCATCAGCAGCGCCGACAGGCTCTCATCAGCAAGACTGGGCAACATAATCCATTGACACCCACACAATGCATAAGTCATAATCAGACGTCATGATCGGATCATCCTTCACGAAGACCTAAAATTAGCATGGAATCTATATATTTAAGTTGCTAAGCCGACTTTTTGGGCAGTCCGTGAGAGAAAACCACTGCATCAATTTACTTCATTTTGGTCTTAGGGCCTGTTCACATAGGAGTCCGTTGCGTTGCGTTAAGGAAAAGATGACGTTGAGACGAAAATAAACCAATCATATGCCTCCAAACGATTAACAATGAAATTTTTAACGCCTATGATTGGTTTATTTTCGTCTCAACGTCATCTTTTCCTTAACGCAACGCAACGGACTCCTATGTGAACAGGCCCTAAGACCAAAATGAAGTAACGTGAAGTAAGTGACCAAAACGAAAGATTGTAATCTGTAGATTTGTCAAATTTGGTTTTTGTAACTGCAATTTTTATTAATGAGCTATAATTTACAATTAAATATTGATTTCTGCGCATGCTCAGTGGCATGTTTCAATCTAGCTTTAGAAACTCACTTTTTCTGTGCATGCTCAGTGACATGTTTCAGTGCCGAGGAGTCTCTCTCTCTCTCTGCCATTTTTATTTTTATAATTATGTTTGTGAAACATAAGATTAAACCTGGTGGAAATTGTTTATTTCGCGCTGTTTAATTAGGGATAATTTACAATTAAAAATTTGCTTTCTGCGCATGCTCAGTGACATTTTTAAATCTGGCTT